>CM053785.1:618916009-619516009 GCA_028749045.1 Cupressus sempervirens
ATGTATCAAAGGTTGTAGAACCTAAGGCAGAGGGATCTCATAGTGAGTGCTTACACTAAAGATTTCAACAAACTAATCCTAAGAGCAAGAAGACAAGAAGAAGAAGTGGAAAGAGGGGCAAGATACCTTAATGGGTTGAGACAAGGTATTCAAGATGAGATCAACATGATGGCTTTTGACAATATGCATAAGTGTTTTTAGTTAGCCTTGAGGGTAGAAGAAAAGGCTAGGTAAAGACATGATTCGCAAAAAAGAGGCAAAGGTAATAGAGGTTTCAGAGGCAGGGGTAACTTTGGCAGGGGAAGAGAATCGAATAGGCTAGAAGAGACTCAAGAAAATGACAAAGGGGGTAATAAAAAAAAAAACACATTTCAGAGAGGGGGATATAGAGGAAGAGGACCACCTAGAGGTAGGTTTTAGTCCCAAGGTTGGGGTAATTCAGTTTTCACTGGTAGATGTTATAATTGTAATTAGGTGGGCCATACTATGGGCAGATGTTTTGAGAAGGGTTCCACCTCATCCATGGGAGAAATGAGAACACAATTGGTACAAGAAGATGACACCCAAAGCATCACATCACCTATTTCCAAAGCAAGATCAATATTGGATGGTGGGAATTTAATGTTGAGAAGGATTTTGCTGAAGGTTCCTAGTGTGGTAGAACCACCTCAGAGGAAGAGCTTGTTTAAGATCACTTGCAGGTCACATGGATAGATCTCTAGAGTGAGAGTGGAATCTAGCTCCACTGAAAATATAGTATCAATAGAGATGGTAGATAAGTTGACCCTCAAGAGGATACCCCACACCACTCCCTATAAGGTGTCTTGGTTGAATAAGGGCCAACAAATATTGGTGGATGAACAAACATTTGTAGATTTTAAAATAGAGTAATAGTAGGACAAGGCACTATGTGACATAATGCCTATGGATGCTTGTGATCTCTTGTTAGGGCATCTATGGATATATGATGTGAAGGCTATACATGATGGGGAACAAAATAGCTATATGATCACCAAGTATGGAAAGAAGTTTTAGATGGACCCTTTGACTGAACCTAAGGAAGAGATACATGTGGGGGAAATTGTAATGTTATTGAGTGGGAAGGAGTTTCTAAAGGATATGAAGAAGGAGAAAGGAGTTTGTTGTGTAGTAGTGGTAAGACCTAGGGAAGAAACTAAGTAGAGGGTCCATGTACCTCAAGAAGTGCAACAATTGTTGGAGGAGTACCATGAAATAGTGGAAAATGGGCTACCTAGTGCATTACCACATATGAGAGAGGTAAGTCATCCAATAGATTTCATACTAGGAGAAAATATACCTAACAAGGCAACCTACAAGATGACACCAAGTCAAAATGTTGAAATTGCAAAAAAAATACAAGATTTGTTGGAAAAAGGCCTTATAAGGAAGAGCTTAAGCCCTTGTGCTATACCAACTTTCCTTGCACCTAAGAAAGATGGAAAATGGAGAATGTGTATCGACTCCAGGAAAATCAACAAGATCAACATCAAATATAGGTTCCCTATGCCTCGAATTGAGAATTTTCTAGATAATTTGTGAGGATCTCGCTAGTTCTCCAAGGTGGTTTTGAAATCAAGATATCATCAAATTGGAGTTAGGCCTGGTGATAAATGATAGACAACCTTGAAAATGAATGCAGGGTTGCATGAGTGGCTAGTAATGCCCTTTAGCTTGACAAATGACCCAAGTACCTTCATGAGGCTAATGAATGAGGTGCTAGCAAACTTCATAGGTAAATTAGTCATTGTGTATTTGGATGACATTTTGATTTTTAGCATTTCCAAAGAGGAGCATATGAAATGGTTGGATATTACCTTGAGGAGGCTACATCAAGAGAAGTTGATGATGAACCAAGAAAAGTGTGAGTTTCTAAAAAATGAATTAGTACACCTTGGGTTTTTTGTTTCTAATGGGTGTATTAAAATGGATCCTGATAAGGTCAAGTCCATATTGGAGTGGCCAAAACTTAAATGCATAGGAGATGTTAGGAGTTTTCATAGGATGGTATCCTACTGTAGGAAGTTTGTGAGAGGATTCAGTCATATATGTGCACCTATCCTTAATACTATAAAAGGAGGTATAAAGAATTAGTTCAAGTGGACAAAGGCAACATATAAGGGGTTTGAACTATTGAAAAATAGGATTGAAACCCTACTTACCCTAAGATTTCCAAACTTCAATCAACTCTTTGTTGCAGAGTGTGATGCCAATAAACTAGTCATTGGAGCAGTGCTAAGTCAAGAAGGAGACCATGTGACATTCTTTTGCGAAAAATTGAGTGAAGCAAAACAGAGATACTCCATTTAAGACCTTGAATTATATGCAGTGGTCCAAGCCTTGAAAAAGTCAAGGCACTACCTCCTACCAAAGGAATTTTTAGTGTACATAGACAATCATACCCTTAGCTTTTTGAATGAGCAGGAGAAGTTAAATCAGAGACACTTGAAGTGAGTGGAATATTTGTAGGCATTTACCTTTGGGATAAAGCACAAGAAAGGTGTGAGCCAAAAATTTGCAGATGCTCTCAGTAGAAGAGTAATGGCTATATAGGAGATATAATTGCAGAGTGTTGGGATGGATGATCTAAGAGACCTCTACATAGAGGATAAAGACTTCAAAGATGCCTATGAGGTATGTGAAAAATGAAAACCAGGTTTTAAAGTTGATTTCACTAATTATATGTTGCAAGAAGGTTTATTATTCAAAGGTCACTTATTATGCATTCCCCATTGTTCTATGAGGGAGAACATAATCAAGGAAAAAAATCAAGGCAATTTAGGGGGACATTTTGTAGTAGACAAGACATTTGAACAAGTCACTAGGTACTATCATTGGCCTAGGTTGTAGAAAGATGTAAAGAGGTTTGTACAAAATTTTTTGGTGTGTCAGAGAGCCAAAGGACATAGTAGCAATTCAGGGTTGTATCAACCACTGATTATACCTCAGGAGTGTTTGAGTATGGATTTTGTTTTAGGACCCCCTAAAACACCTAGAGGGCAAGACATTGTATTTTTTGTGGTGGTTCATTTTAGAAAGATGTCACACTTCATCCCTTGAAAGAAAACCAATGACAATTCACATATAGAAGGTCCAATCTTCAGGAATATAATGAGAATCCATGGGTTGCTACTCAACATAGTGAGTGATAGAGACAATAAATTTGTATGCCACTTTTGTAGGACCCTTTGGAAGATGTTAGGGATAAATTTGTCTTTTTCTTCAGCCTACCATCCTTAGTCTAGTGGGAAAATTGAGGTAGTGAACAAGTATTTGGACAACCTATTAAGGTGTTTGACCAAGAAGCATGGTCAATCATGGGATCACATCATAGGGCATGCATAGTATTCTTATAATAACTCCATTAATAGGAGTATTGGTAAGAGCCCATTTGAAATAGTTTATGGGACTCACCCTAGGGGATTTTGGAGCTAAGGGATCCAAGTTTACATGACAAGATGAGTGCATAAGGGGAATCATTTACAGAGTAAAGGAAAGAGCTCCATGAATAGGTTAGAAACACTTTACAACATCAAGTGGACAAGTAAAAAGAAAGGGGAGGTAAAACAAGGAGGGAGTTGCAGTTTGAGGTGGTGGATTTGGTGCTTTATTACCCTAGAAAGGAGAGATTACCAAAGGGCCAACCAACTAAATTGCTGATGAAGAAGATAGGACCTCTAAAAATCTTACACAAGTTTGGGAACAATGCCTATGAAGTAGAAATTCCTCTTGACTTAGGAATTTCACCCAATTTCAATATATTTGATTTGTTCCCTTACAAAGGTACTCATGCTGATACAAAGTTTGCACACCATTTCAGACTTGGAGGTAACTGATTGGGTTACAGACTTAGCAACTCCCCAACCATTGCATCTAGATAACTATTGCATCTAGACAACAAAGTGGAATTTAAGGTGATTAAGAAGACTAGGAAGGGAACCTAAAAGACCTATTTGGTGAAGTGGAAAGGAGTACCAAATGCTGAGCCCATGTGAATGATTGAAGCATATTATCTGAAGTATGGGATCACCATTGAAGACCTCCTAACTCAAGGGACTTGAGTTCTTTGTCCCAAGGGAGTATGGTGCAGGGAACCTCATTTCTTTTTAGTTTTTGGAGTTGTTAAGGGTTAGTTAAGAGGTTGTGTGTGTTTAATAAGTTCCAATTGTCCTTGGAATGCAACTAGTCCCAATGAATTTGTTAAAAAGCCAAAATTGCTCATTAGGTCCTAAGTTGGTTAAAAGTTGCTCAATGAGCCAAAAGTTGCTCAATAGATCAAAAGTTGTTAGGGTTGGGAAATTAAGGTATTTGGCTACCTAATAGGTCCTAGGAATCTTAAATAGGGTCCTAGAAAGGTCCTAGATGAACCCATTTGATCAAAAGATGTAAAGAGCAAAAATTGCTCAAAAGTTGCTCGAGCAACTTTTGCAATTTTCGCAAAAACTTGTAAATGATAGTTTGGGAAGTTGTAACTACCCATGCTTAGGTATTTGAGCATGGGAAACAAATTTTCAAAGGTTAGAAGGTTTTTAGTCAGATTCCACAAGTGTGTGCCTGTTGTATGGACTGTTACAACATTTTAAGTTATTTTTGCAAAGCTTTAATGCCCTAGTATGACTATGTACGGATTGGGACATATGTTATAAATTTTTGTTTTTGTAGAGTAGTGTTTCATATTTATTTTTTATAATCAAGATTGACCTGAAGTTTTTAGATTAGGGAGTTAAGTAATTTTCTTGGTGATTGGTCTGTGATTCTCATTCATAGGGATGCTACCACAATAATGGCTCTAAGCTGATCATCCATGGTGGAAAATGTGTGAAAACTTGTAGGATGATATGTTAGACTCTATAAATAATATTTTTCTTTGTTTTTATTTTTGTGATTGGATTCCAAGATGTGGAGTGATGCCCTAGGCTGATTGTTGGGAGTAGGTGAGCCATGATAGTATGAAGATGTTGTTGTAGAGCGTACCCATGATTAGTTTGGGCCAAACCGATGGAATATTATTAAGACCTAGGACTTTATCTTGATTAATAAAGTGGTTAGAAAGATTTATTTGAAGTTTTAAAGGACTTAGAGGCCTTTTGGTGAAAAGTGGTCGAAAGGCCTAAAAGTTAGGCTAGAAACTAGGGCTTGGGGGTGAATAGGGTTGTGGGTGTTTTGAGGCTTTGTAAATTTGGATTCTAGAAGTGTTAGGTGATATATTTCAGATTCATAAGGTCTCCCAAGAGGTTTTTTAGAAGGATTGGGATTAATGGAATAAAAAAATGTTAGTAGACCTAAAGCAAATATGCCTAATTAGCCCTATTTGAAGATAGTGAGTTCTAAATAGTTGTTGATGTTACTAGAGGTGTTAGAAAAGGTCAAGAAGGACATGGAGGGTATCTAATTTTTTTTAAAAAACCAAGGAAGGTAGATAGAAAGATCTTAAGAAAGTGTTAAGGTTCTAGGGGAAGGAAGGACTAGTAGGACTAGTGCCCTGATAAGGAAGATTAAGTCTACACCAATCCAACTATACCTAGGAGGAAAGTTGGGTTAAGAGTCTTGGAGGATAAGATTGGTGGAAAAATTAAGAAAAGAAGAGCCATTGGATGGTTCAAGGATTGGATTCTTAATTAGGAGTGGATAAGTGTTGGAACCCTAGACCCTTTGCATCAGTAGAATCTACACTAAGAGAGAGTGGGTAGAGGATGCGACAGTTCTGTCTTCTAGAAATATTTTTGGGTAAAGGAAATATGAACTTGAGTTCATTGTAGATGTATTAGGAAGTTGAAAGAGGATCTACATAGATAAATTGTAAAGAAAAATTTCTTGACTGTGTAAAAAACTCATCAAACTTGAAGCACTTTGTACCATGACTATGGTTGTGTGTCTAAGATATATGTGAAGAAAATGCCTCAATGAATGAATTATTGGTGTGATAAAAGAGGATTTAGAACTACCCAAAGAAAAGTACACACATTGCAAGAGGATCTAATTTTAGGGTTATGGATGAAAGTGAGGATAAATTTGAAGAAGAGAAATAAATGTATAGGAATCTTGATGCGGTTATGTTTTGGAGGGTTGCTTCCAAGATTTGAAAGAATCCTAAGATTAAAGTATTTATAATACAAAGAAGTAGAAGATCCTAAGGGGGTTAGGTTTGTGAAGGCCAAGTTGAAAGATTTTGCTAAAATTTGGTGAAAAAAGTTCAATTAGAGAGAAATAAAAAATAAAATGAGAAGATGGAATAGATAATGGACAAATTAAAGAGATAATTCATTCCTCTTGAATACGAGCTTGAATTTTTTGCTTAATGTATCTTATAGATTACATTGTCATTGATTGATCCACATTTTCTACTAAAGTGGGCACTAATTATACCATCTTAAATTGGAAGCACTTCAATTTAATGATGGTTTAGCACCCATTTAACATGATTTCATCATAAATTACATCTAATTTGTATACTCCCCTTTTCTTCTTATATATTATCATTTATTCTAGACAAAATTGGGGTAGGACCTAATAGATCCTCCTTGGTGTTCATATTTCTTGGTGCAAAGATTGAGCTAGGACCTATCCACTTGGGCCCTTTGATCCCTTCCTTCAATCACTCATAATCTCTTTTCCACTCTAAAAATTGTGTTTTCTCATGGTCTATACCTCATTCCCTAAGATTGAGACATGTTCTAGAACCTTGAGGGAATCCCAAAGTTTTTGAGACCTAGTTAGTAGGGATTCATTATGTCCCTACCAGGGACCCATTTTTGGCTGTCCTCCTTAAGCCATGTATTGGGATTGATACAGGGCATTAATTGTGAGTCCAATTGGAAGATGGGAGAAAGTTTATTGTAAGCCCTTTATAAGCCCATCCATTTGCCTCATTTTGCATCTCATATCATCTCTATCACAAAGAAGCAAGAATACTCAAACACTCAAGCATTCCAACTCTCAAACATTCTTCAAGAATTCAATACATTGAAAGAAATTCTCCATCGAAGATCAAGGATTCAAGCATTAAAGAAATTGAAGGAGTTTATGCAAGATTTTTCATAATATTTTCAACATTTAAGATCTCCCTTCATACATTCAAGATCCTCCATTTCACCCTCTACATTGATACTTCTATTCATTCCTAAGGAAAATTTCAAGCACATGCATTCACAAAGGTTTTTATACAGTTTAAATTACTTTCCTACCATTTTTGAAGTTGATTCAAGGCTATTGCATCATCATACTTGATTATGTATTCTAAATTCAAGATCGACATGTTTATAGATTTACATTGCTTCATGTTAGATCTACATCTACTACTTGCTAGCCTTTCCATTTCTATGTCATTTCAAGGTTAATTCCTAAACTAGGATCTGCCAAAGGAAAAACCACTATCATCAAAATAAAACCCCATTTTCTTGTAAGTTTTGGATCTCACAAGATGGAACATAGTACATATTTAGATACCCTTTTTGCATTAATTTGGAGATTTAGAAATTGTTTCATGATCGGACATTGCAAGGAAGGGACACACTACATCCTTGTTAAGTTGACTATGTTGTCTTAGGTCCATCCTTCCATCTCAACCCTACTTATTTAGGTCAACCTTGCTAAAATTTTAAATAATTTTTGGGTTTTGTATATCTCACAGTTTTATATTAGAAATGTGAGTTTTGACAATTTTAGAGATCATTTGACAACCCATTTACAAGTTTGTATGTCTTAAGGTGTTTCATATTTCCTTCTCTATTTCAATACACATTTCCTTAAGTTCATATTTACATTTCATATCTATCTTCATTAAACCCTCTCTTTGTAGAGGCGAGGAGAAGTAATTCCAAGCAATTCACCCTTTTGCATTAGGTTATGAATTGATACTTTGACTTATGCTAATTAGGCCTACATTAGGTGGTGAATCTTGGTTTTCACCATTAATTTTTGGCTAGGGTGGTTGATACCTTTCCCCCGTACACAATATGATTTAATTAAAGTTGTTTTGGGATGATAAACCATTGAGGAACAATGAGTTTCCTCTATTTCTTCTTTGCTTGAGTTATCAATTTTAATAGGTTTGGCATGATGACTTGCATCCATCTAGTTTTGAGTTCATTTTATCTTAAAATAATTTTGGGTGGGAAATAAGGTGTGGATGTATGTTTTTCTTTCTATGGATGGAATTGGTGATTTCTTTGTTATGAGTTCACTTGATATTGTCTTTTGGTGATCTTGAGTCTTGATATTCTCCCAATTTTTTGACTTGAAAACAATAATCTTTTAGAAATTTATTTGTTTATTAAAAAAATTATTCTATAGATGATAATCCTCCATAAAATAAGAGAGGGGGGGAAAGGCAATAAAATAAAGGGTTTCTTTGAATGAGTAGTAAACTTGTTGATTTTATGATTTGAAGTTGTTATCAAGGCTGGTTTCTTCTTTTTAACTATTTACATTATTTTAAATCACACTAAATATTAATATTTTCTTGTATAATTACCTATTCTACACATGAAATTGGGGGTCGATAAGATAATGGAGGATGAAAAGGGTTGTTTCTAGCACATAAGTTATGGCACAATTTTGAGGGTGTCGACAATGGTCACTTTATTAACTATTCAAAAGATTTGGGAAGATCCTGATAATGGCACAAAATTTTATTTTCCACATGTTTTCCACTGGATATATTTTGACTCAAGCTAGGGAAAGATACCCAATAGTGAATTGGGGGTCCAATCGCTACTACATTTGGACCTGAATTGCAATGGCCTCTTGTTGCCCAAGCGAAAGTGGCAAGAATTGGCTCCCGTCACCCAAGAAAAAGTGCCAAGAATTGACTCCCATTAGAATTTTGGTGTCACAAATTGTGACAGAAACCTCGTCTGTCACAATTGTGATGTTAAAAGCTATCACAATTTGGTAGAAGGAAAGGCCAAGAGTTTGTCATCACATTGTCGTAATTGGGACAGGCCACCGTCACAATTATGACATCTTACAGTTTCACTATTCCATCACAATAGTGATGCCCATGCTCTATGGATGATAATATTTCGTCAGAATAGGCATCACAATTGCAATGGTATACAACAAAAATGCCACCTGTGCAACAAATATCTATCAGATTTATCTGTCGCAAGTGAGACGACCATGCAAAAAAAATGCTGTTCGTTCAACGCCATTCTATCGGATGAGGCCATCAAAATTATGAAAACATGCTAAAATATTAAAAAAAAATTATTTCTAGAAGAGGAAGAGGAGGAGGACCCTTCAAACAATAATGTTATGGAGGAGGAACAATATTATATGATATCAATGATGTTGCATTCATTGTTTGAGGGGTAATTGGGAAAGTGGATGGATATGAGGGAGAGTCATGTTTTGTACTACAAGAGGAATAAATTCTTACACCCATGGATTCAAATTGGTAGTCATGACTTTCTACAAATGTGTCCAAGTGGATTTTTGGCGGTGGTTCACTTGTTTTCATGTCAAGTCCTTAACAAACTAATGCTACACACAAAATGTATGTTGAATCCAAAACTTCCTACATGGAGAAATAATCACGACATTGGGATTCTTATCTAAAATAATATAAAAAGGAAATGGAAATCCAAAACTATTTGTGAAACACTTGAGAAGAAGTAGTGTCAATCATACAACTTAGAATAATGTCAAACACAATCTCCATGAGAGGGGCCAAAGAGGAAACTGCATGACCTATGCTAAACAACATATATGTGTGATCAATATACTAAAATGTATAGGACACTTAGTAGTTTTTTTCATCATTATATTTATAAAAGATATGTTTTAATTGGCTGCTTAGCCATGGGTGTATCTTCAAGAGTTGAGTGAAATATTTGTAGTGTGACATGTTCTTTAGATGTTTTCCTTGTGGTGTCATTCAATGTTTGTTATATCTCATGTCTTGACACATGATGAGATATTGTGTTGTATTTAGTTATCTACACATCTCCCAATGGATTTACCATGCCTTTTCATTTCTTAACATTTCTTTTATAAGGTCCTTTCAACGTGGTGCAAATTCATTGATGTAGCACAAATTTCCTCCTGCTGAAGCACACTCCATTTTCTCTCCTGTAGGTCTACCTAATATTGCAAACATCCTCAATTGAAAAAGGTCTACTTTAACTATTTTATTCTAAATTTATTTATCTTTTATTATCTAGATCACTAATAGGCCTTTTCTTCCTAGCACCAACATTTGTCATTTGATTGCATTTTGTTTTGACAACTAAATTTTTAACGCCAATAATTATTTTGCATAAATGAGGTTTATATAAATATTTTTTTAAATTAGTAAGAAGCCTTTTATGAAACATTAAAATATGATCTTGCATGAAAACTTTACAATAGATGTTGAATTCCTTCCATGTCTATATAACTCCAATGTGTTATGAAGCATCTCTAGTCTATGAACAAGACAATCACACCATTTTTCCAATATTACACTAAATATATTAGAGGTATTGAAAAATCAATGTCTAATTTAGTTGCATTAATAGAAATCCCTAAAATAATGTTAATAACTTTTTTTTCCTATCATTATATTTTTCTTTTTATGTAAGGTGTACTACATTATTAGTCATAAATGTTTCAATTTAGAAGAGATTGAATCCAATTTTAAGTCATTAACTTTTTAAAAACTCTTTTTATAATAGATGATTTCAATAGAAAATATTTAATACATAACATTATATAAGTATCCCCTAAAATCAATAAGCAATGAATGTGATTTTTTGGAGTGTTTTCCAAGAACCACTTGCCTCTAAATAATGTATGCTAACATATTATGAGTATGATCTCAAAATCATGCTTAATAACTCACAACATTATGTAGAAGATCACATGATTCAAGAACCTATTATGATGGTTCTAGTTGCTTCTGTTGCAGTTCAAGTTCCTCTTGTTGTTGTTGATGGTATCACTAGAGCTCCTTTCCTTGGTCCTTGTGATGTCACGTCCACTCTTCCTATTGGTGTTTCAATGGGAGATGTGTGTCTTCCTTTCTCATCTCTTGCTTGGAGATTCTTCTTTCTCATATGGTTTTGGTCGCAACTTCTGTTGGTGTGGCTATCCTTATGGTTACTAAGATTTGAACTTTGCAAGCATATATATTCCATCTCTAAATTAGTATGTTCTAACAAGGCTCATTAAACAGAACATAGATCAAACTAATATTCAACAGAGGTTAATTGAAATCAGATCACAAAAAATAATCAGAATGTAGTACTCTTATTTCAATACTTAGCCAATGGAGAAAGTGGTATCCCAAGGACTGAAAATGTCTAAATTATCATATGAAAGGGCACAAGTACAAAGTTGTGCATATCTTCTTCAAGCTTATACATATATGCCGTATGAAAAAGCAACTTGCAAAGCACCACTCTTTGTTTAGTCTTCTCGAATATGTACCTAGAAAATTCTAGAAAGCTTTGTTGGTTGAGCATGGAGTAAAAGAGATTCTTTTCTATTGTAATAGAGCTATGTTTTTTTATATAATTATTTGTGTATTTTGTGTCTAAGATTCTTTTCTATTGTAATAGAGCTTCAACCACATTTATTTTTTAGACAAGTCTCATAAATGTAGTTTGGGAGGGGATCAAAATATTATCGATTGCTATCCTTTATTTGTAATAGATCAAGCAATTATCTGATATTCATGCATAGAATCAATCAAAAAAGGATCAAATACAATAATGTTGATACATGAATTGGATTGGGTGTATTATCCATTATTCTTCTATGTATATCAATGACCTGAGCTTATAATAATATTGGTTAAAGTTAAATAATCTGATCTGGGCCATTGTTATGATTTGATTAATTGATAGTGAAGCCATGTCATGAACGTACATAGCTCCACATCGTGGAGACATGTCCTTTTGACACAATGATGGTGAGAAGAACTAGGGCTAGAGGCACACCCAACAATTCAAACCAACCTTGCAGAGTTAACACAACAAAAGCAAACAACAAAGAAAAACACCAAGTAGAGAGAGAACAAAATACTTTTATTGATTCATGAAATAATCAACATACATGCCCAACTATAAGGCCTTCTGGGTTACAACTAGATGAAAAATACATTCCAAATCCAAGATCCAACCTCAAATTTACACTTCTAGACACATATGCAACAAACTTTCTAAGCTCTCCAAAATCTACCAAAATATCCTTCTAGTTCTGCCCTAACTCTAAGCCTAAATACCCTATTTATACTTGCCAAAATGACTTACAAAAGATTCTAGAACATTACATAACTGAAAGGCCGACCCTAAAATGGTCTAGACACATCCCAAGATAAGATTGTGTCATTAAAGTCATGATAAGTATTGAACACACAATTCAATTCTCAAATATAGAAAACTCATCCAAAATGCTAACACTTGGCATCAACAGGAACACTCGGCACATGAAAGGTCACTTAGTACATGAAGGATCACTCGACACATGAAGGATCACTCGACACACACTAGAGAACTCGATATATCCTGTAGAGTGAGATGGGATAACACACTGCTATGAATTTTAACATGATGTGGGATAACCTTAACTCATCTTATACTACAAAGTTACTGGCACTCAACAATTGTTGCAACTTGGCAATGACTGAAACTCGGCAACAATTGGCAAACTGAACACAAATGAGTAGGATAACACATCAACCTAGGATGCTCATGCGTCTCCTTCATAACATACTTATACCAATTTCTCAAAGATAAGAGAGATATCAAAATCTATTAATATTCTCTCATTTTGGTGTTTGGTGATTTCAAACTTGATGAGTAGTTAGAAATTTGATCTTAAATGGGATCTTTAACATGGTATCAAAGCCTAGTTAAGAGAAAGATTAGATTTATTCAAAGAGATACCTCTTCTGTGATGGAAGGTTCTGTGGAGTTTGAAATAATGTCTATTGATGTTTGTCCAAACAAGCTTGGCTACTCAAGAGTTTTCTTCTCTTTCTTGAGACAATGACTATACTCCAAAATCAGATAGTAGTAGGCAAGATCATAGAGTAACCTAGGTGCAAGACAAATAACCATGAGGTTGAGAAATATACAAATAGACCCTCCTACGAAGCATGTGTGAATTAATTAATATAAGAAACATTAAAATTTTTAGTTCTTTCTTGGCAAAGAAGGTAATCAATGATTCTATTCTATGATGAAGGAAGAATCAAGCTCAACCTTATTCGCAAAGTCACAATCACACTATTGAGTAACTGTCGCCATATAAGATGCCATTCTTGCATGGAAGCATGTTGGTTTTTGAGTTCCAAAGAAATATGATAATGTTTGTCTTCCAACACACTAAATAATAATAGGTCATTGACATCATCACTGGTAGCACATGTGTATTGTATTTGGAGAAGAAACACTTGGAGTCTCTCTCAATCAAGAATGTTTATGATATTCTGTGAAGCATGATAGTATTGTAGCATCCTAATATTATTCTTGGATAAGTACCAATTCAATTATGACTTCACCACAATCCCTACAAATATCTAAGAATTTGAAGTTTCAGCATTGGCTAGAGTTTCTAAAAACATTCATTAGTGTTACAACTCACCGAACAAGAGCATTATTTCATAGTCCTAGTGAAAGGGGAATTTGGTTGATTTCAAACAAGAGTTTCTAAATAGTGAACGACATTAATTGGGTATGGTTGTAGGATAATATTTATTTGGACATTAGCCTACCAAGATTCACTTCATTCCTTTGTCGTAGGAAAGGAGTTTAGAGATATCATTCACTTGGAAATTTCTGTGAAGAATCAACACAACACACTAGACATACTATGTTACATGAAGCTTATGTTGGTATTTTTAAAACTAATAAATTTGGTGTAAGTGTGGATGAAAATTTGAGTTTTTTATTCAATATTGACAAAAATCATTTAGAAAGGTCTAGCTTGTTTGAAAACTCTAATAGTTTGGGTTGTGAACTTTCAAGGACTGAACATCGACTTACCTAAGTCAAATTCAGGATATCTTCCTATGACAAGAGGAAGCATCTAGTGGATTTGATTCAATTGATCTTCGAGGATAGATGGATAATTAAATGTTTATATTTGGGGGACTAAGTTGATGATTGAAACATTTTCTGAAGAAGAGGAAAAAAACATTTGGATGGACTCTGAAATTACATTAGAAACAACCTTGGATGATGAGGTCAAGAGGTTGAAACTCCTTTACTATCTAACATCTATATTTTTAAAGAAACAAATCCACTTTCCTTGTCTATAGACATTTCTTATTATTTTAGACAATTTCTTGGCACCTCTTTAGGATTGTATCTAAACAAGTTGAACTTTGCATTGTATTGACCAACCCTACATATTAGTGGATATTTAGTACAAATTTCATATTAATTTACATTTGAGGTTGCTGCATCACATTCTTGTGATCAAGATATTTAATGAGCACGGACAATAGAAAATGACTTGAATGACCTGCAAATTGACCAGTAGAAAAACATGAGATATCATAAAATATTAAAATGAAAAGGTGAACTTGGCATTTGGAAATAGTATCTAAAATATTCATGTATAAATTATAATTTAACCAAAGTATTTTGAAAGTAAAAATCAAAATTCAAATTAGTAGATATCATATATAAACCTAGGTAAAGATGTAGTCAATGAAGTTTGACTTTTGCATATTATAATTTGCAACAAGGATTATAAGTTGTGAAATTATAAATGTTACTTGCTTTCTCCATTAAGTATTGCATGTCATATAGAACACATAGTGCGAGTCCATTATGAAGGAACTAATGTTTCTCACTATCAAAAAAATGAAACATAGGTTCAAGTACATGACGTATTATGGTGACCTCCTTTGCTAATTTGGCCATGTTTTGAAGATAAATCTTTGACCAAACTTTAGGATCCTCTACTTCCTCCCTGTAATATTAGTCAACATATCACCACACTCAAAAGAAATAATAAGAATAGTTCATGAATCAATGTATAGTTTAGAATGATCTAATATCATTTGTTTCCACTATTCAAATTCTTCTTCATATCTCCCAATTTAAAAAAAAGTTATCAAATGCAATTAAACATGATTGTAGATAAATAGAAACAATAGAATACCTTAGAGAGGAATAATTTGAGGCAATCCCATAGAAAGCCATTCTTTTGAATACTTCATACACTACAACTAAATATCATAAATAAACAAGTTTGACTATGGCATCCTTCTGCATTGCTTGAAACCAAGAGATTCACATAGTTAGTTGTCATGCAATCATAGGTTAATGTTGAGCTTCACTTGGTTTTGAAAATAGTTTAATATTCTCTACTAATCAAGGCCAACCATGTGAAGGTGGAAGCTCATTCCTCCCCAACATCTAAATTCCTCGTTAAGATCTAAAATTCATTCATTCTATTAATAAAATGTAACATTCATGATTTATCACATGATAACATTCATTAACTCATTAGTTTCATTTGGAACATTCACATTAACATTGAAATATAAGATTCATTAGAACATTCACATGAACATTCAATAGAACATAAATAAAACATCTATACATAAACATCAATCATTATCAAATAAGTTACATAAGTTACATGAATCATTTCTTTTTTCTTTTTTTCTTTTTCTTTTTTTTCCTTCCCTATATTGTTGTAGAGGCATATTCATGTCGTCATCGATATTTCTTCTCATCCATGAATGTGCATTCACTATCCTTTTCAATAACAAATAAAAGTGTTAAATTAAAAAAAAAAAGAGTCTTCAAAGATTTTAAAGAACATTGCAATTCTCTTTACCTTGTCCAACCACATCATCTTTCCTGCCAACTTGGACCTCAACACGCTCATCAAGAACAACCTTTGCATTCCTTGCAATTGCAATACAAGATGTTTTCTTAATCCCAACACATATTATAGTTAAATTTGTATTACTACACCAAACTCAATTTCAAATGTTTACTTGTATTAATAATCCAGAAATAAAAAATAGAATAGGAAATATATACCTTGAGTACTAGGATCCACATTCAAATCGATGCCTCCACGGTGTTTGGCTGATGTATCAGGAATGACAGGCTGCAATCCAATGTAAATAATTAGTACATTTATCAGAAATATATATATATATATATATATATATATATATATACAAGAAAAATACTGAGAAATCTTAATCATTCATTTTAATATGTATAAATATATTCACTTTAAAGTTTTAAACAAATATATAATCATTGTTTCCTTACTTTAAACAAATATAACAACTTATATTTTTGGAATTTAATATCAAATGTAGTAATTGCTAAAGTATTCAATTTGAAATAAAAATCAATTGACTTATTTACCCCATCGATAGATCCAACAAAAGAACCTTGCACACTCATTTCTTAGATTCGTTCAACCATGACTGTATAACCTTTTGTGTATAATAATTTATTGCTGTATTCAGAGATTGTTTTTTAAAACTCTATGGCCTACATTTTTGCTATCATGAATTTTTTTGTAATCAATTTCATCAAGATTCAATTTACAAATATTTGCATATCATTTTTTATTTACTTATACTTACAACTCATGCAACAAGTTTTTAATATCCACCCGAGCCAAGCTTGTGTTGCCCGTGCTTCTATTTTGTTACTTCGATTTCCTTTGATGTGTCAGGAAACCTATGTGAAGTTTGAAATATGTTATATCACAAAATTATTAAGAGTAATAATTACATAATTTGATTCTTAATATTATGACATACCTTCTTTCCTCAAGTGGTACCATTTCTCCATCATATAATGCTTTTTTCCTCAGTGACATCTTTATAAGATTCTCCCACTCATTAATGAGAATATAGGGGGGCCATTGATAAATTTTTAAAAAATTTGGGTCCTGTAGTTGAACCTAATATACTTCTAAGCTTGGCCCACTTTCTCAAGGAGCCTAAGTCTTTGAAAGACATTGGGTGCAAAAAGTGTTGTCATGGCATCAATGAGTTGGTCCTTAAACTATTTCACTTGCAAATTTCACCTTTTAAGAAAAGAAAAGAACTGTTAGATTCATAAATGAAATAAAGCTACCTTTTAATGTACTTTAAGAAATTGATTAGATTAAGGAAACATGATCTAGCAATGAAATCAAAATATGATACCTTGTGCGTATGGTCGGTCCAAATATGTGCACACATTTGTCATTAAGTTTTTTATAAAATATATTATTCCCTACAAAATAATAATGTGATTAGTAGTTATTGCAAGGAACTGCACAAGAGGTTAGTGCATTTGATTATAAGATTGTATAGTAAAAGAAAGGATCAATTTTTAAAGAACTTGGAAGTTGGGGTACTTTTAGGGGAAGACCATCTTCATTGCTGATGAGCAATTGATCACAATTCTTTATTGTTCCCATACATCTAACACGAGAACACCCAAGAATGTCCTCATTGCCTCTTGCATAAAATGAATCCAATATTAAAAAATATCCCCTAAGAAACAATACTTTCAAGTAAAATAAACACATGAAAAATGAGAGAGAAAAAGAGGAATCTACTTACCAATAGGTGGTGCCATCGCATCTGTCGCCGAGGTACGTATTTTTGAATTTGCAGTCAAAAGTGCCTCTTTGGTTCTATTCCTTGTAGCAGGTGATGTAGTGAAAAAAGGATCAATGGTAGGAGCTTAAAAATGAGATTGTTAGAGTGCAATAAAACAAGATTGTTAGAACTATTAAAAAAAAATTGTTTGAGAAAAATACAAGTGTAGGATAATACATGCAATGTACTTTAACCACCTGAAGTATCATCCTCTGGGGGATTGCCCTTTAATGTCCTTAGCATCCTTTAAAAAAATAATACATGCATTTTATTTAATGACATAAATAAAAGAGTATACTATAAAAACTATTATTGAACTTTTCTTATAATTAAAAACTACATTAATACTTAATGTATATGTGTAAACTAGGTCCACCAACCTATCCTCCATATCTTGTAATGTAGGAGTCTAAGGTTGAGTTAATGCCAATTGTGATAAACTTCTTCCTATATCATTAATTAATTTTTTCAATGCAACTATAGGATTAGGGGCTGAATCAAAATCTATCATAAATTCAGCCAGCTCATCTTGTGACTCATTGTCCTTGTGGTTGACTACTTTTTCCTTTCCCTTGTCTTGATCAATGCTCATTTGCTAGAGAAATATTATTAGCTTTATATTTAAAATCAATCCAAAATAGTAGTGAAGAATAAAACATAATAAAAAATACGCATTAAAATATTTTTTGTATCTATTTTGTACAACAACAATGAGTTTTACCTATTGAGAAGAAGAACCATCATCGCTATGCGTATCTTGTGGCTATTGGTCCATATTGTAGCCCTATATTTCAATAAAAAATTGTTGAGACATGTTAAAACACATGTGTTATTATTCTAAGTTAGTAAAAAAAAAAAACAAATTTAATGTTGTGTTTATTTTCATTGCTTGGAGTTGATTTTAAATGTGCATAGTACGTATCACCTTGCCCATGATAGTGCCTTTGTTTTTATCTATGGGATTCAAATTGCAATCAATAAGAAGCTCTTTGCCTCCACATATTAATTTTATCACACATACAAATACACAATTTCCCTCGTGCACCTCAAATATGCTATTGGGTCACTTATTAGTTGATGTAGGTCGTGTACTATTTATAAAACCTACAATATTCCCCGATACTTTTTGCCTTCTATCAATGTATATAGCTACTTTTTTACTTTGTTCACTAACTTTTTGTTGTATATAATTTTCTGCAAGTGTATACCTACATTGATGAAGGGTGCTCCCCTTAATACCATGAACACATAACAAAAACAAAGAAACAACAAAAAATGCAAGAACAAAGTATGGATTTCTTATTTTCACCACAAATGTGGAATTACAGATTTCACAAATACAACATGTTTATTAGAGTAAATAATTTATTATTAATTATTTATTCTATTTACTTAAGATTACTTAGGTTAATGCATTTATTTAATATTTAGTAGTTAATAGTTGTAGTGATGAGTTGTTGACAACACAAGAGTTTGTTCCCTTCTAGCATGTTCCACCTTTTTGTGGAAGAGTGCTTAGTTGTCAACCTTATCTTCTACCACCTTCCAACTTGTTCTACAAGCTTCCTTGAGGCCTTTATAAATGGTATCTCTCTCTCTCTCTCTCTCTCTTATTGTATTTTCATGACAACAACTCACAACTCATTGTAAATACATTTTCTTTATTTTGTAATATGTTTTCTCTCAAGTCTGTTTAGGGTTTTTCCAAGCTCCACCTCTTCCTTCTTTGGTTTCCCTTTGATAAAATATTTGCATGCAGGTGATCTTAGCGAGCTATGGAGTTGGATTTCATCAACCTCTACATGGTATCAAAGTCTCCCTATTGCTTCTTGGCTAAAAGATTTTTGAAGTTGTGATTCAGAGACACAAACCCTAGTTTGTTTGTGCTCTTTTCTTCAATCCAAGGGAAGAGCTTTTTTTGGAGCACTTTGGGCCTAAACAGACTCTACCATTAGATCTGAAAGGCCGGTTATAGTCAAGATTCATATAAAATTTGTCAAATTTGGCTTTCGGGTGATAGGGAAAATTTTTAGCCCCCTTGCAAGTTTCTGTATGACCGTATGGACAATTTTTGGCAAAAAAAATTTAAAAAAAAAGTTTCTGGCAGTGCCACCTAACAACCACCACCGTGTGGTCTGCATGCCATCGAAGTCGGCAGCAGCACCGTAGAGCCACTGTGGCACCACCCTCCAGCCTTTGCCACCCCATAGCCCAGTGACATTGCCTGTTCCCACTACCTCTTTGCACCTCCGCTCTACCAGTTCTGCCATCCATTCGCAGTGCTCTACCAATTATTTAGTTGTGTGGGTTTTTTATTGACATTTGGCATGTTTTCTAGGTGCCACATGACATGAGTGCCATGTTGGCATCTGCCACATGGACCCTGCCACATCACCTTTTCGCCACATGGCATCCATGTGGCATTACCACGTGGCTTATTTTTTGGTTGCGACGGCTCCTAGGCTGTCAATTTTTGTTAGTGAAATGTTGACATCAACACTGCATCATCAGCCCTCCAACACCTCTCCAAGGTCCTTTTTGACCTACAATTGTTTTTTGGCCATAACATGAGCATACAGAGGTATTTTTCCAATTTGAAAGAAGCACCAAAAAGCTAGTTCCGAGATAGAGATATTGGTGTAGGTATTTTTAGGTTTTGATATAGTTTGAGTCCAAAGTTCTATTTTTGACTCTGACATGTATATCTTTTGCATCCCATGTCTATTTTTTGAAAACATTATATTTTGGGAAAGCTAGTTTTTTCATCTTTTCAGAAATTTGTCTTTTTCCTTAGATTCTGCCCCATGCTCTTTCTATCATGTTTTTGGCAATTTTTCTCTATAGTAGATATCTTGGGTGTTCCAGGTCTGAGGATTATTTTCATGGCATGAAATCTTTTTTTTTGGGCTGTACTATCTTTTGTATTAGCTTTTTTCCTTTTCTAATCATTGTAGCCATCATTTGTAAGCACTTTTATGTATACGCACTGAGATAAAGTGCCACTCTTGCATTTTGGGTTCATGAACATTGTTTTGAGAAAGTTGTACTTACACTTTTTTTTATATAAAGCACCATGGGGGGGGATAGTTATTTTTTATTTTTGGCCTTCTTTTTTTTTTCCCCCATGCAGAGTTGGTTTGACCGTATCTTTATAGGTGTTTGTACCTCTTTCCCTCTCTCGTCATTCTTGGTTCTGTCTGTAGAGGATATTGGCCCACCTTCTCAGTTGCTTGTCATCGCACCCCATCTAAATTAAGGGGGGGCTATTCTGTTGTTCTAATGCATCCATGGTTCAATGGTTCGATAGTGTGAGGTATGTATTCAGTGGTTGATCCTATATATGAGGCAATTGTAGTGGCTGGCTACTTATGCATTTTAGTGAGATGGATCATCTAGCATACATAAATGCTTGATTTGTGCCTTCTTCTTCCATGGAGGTTCTTTAGATCAACAATTTCTTTCTGATGATAGAATTTTTGGCTTCTTCATGCTTTAGTGATGCTCTTCATGATCACTTTTTGTTCTTGTTTTATGAGACATTTCTCTAGTTGGAGGCTTCTTCAGTTCTTCACTAGTTTATCTCTTTTTGGAGGAGAGTTTTTCCCATGTGGTTTTCCCTCTTTCTCTATTTTCAGAGGTTGCATCTCTTACATTGTACATGGGTACCTAACATGGCCTTTTTGCCGAGACCCATTTTACATTTTCATCTTAATTTTTGTGAGCTTAAGGCATTCCCCTAAGTTGCAATTAAGGGGGGGTGTTAGAGTAAATAATTAGTTATTAATTATTTATTCTATCTACTTAAGGTTACTTAACTTAATGCATTTATTTAATATTTAGTAGTTAATAGTTGTAGTGATGAGTTGTTGACAACACGGGAGTTTGTTCTCTTCTAGCATGTTCCACCTTTTTCTGGAAGAGTGCTTAGTTGTCAACCTTATCTTCTACCACCTTTCAGCTTGTTCTACAAGCTTCTTTGAGGCCTTTATAAATGGTCTCTCTCTCATTATTTTTTCATAACAAAAACTCACAACTCATTGCAAATACATTTTCTTCATTTTGCAATATGTTCTTTCTCAAGTCTATTTAGGTTTTTTCAAGCTCCACCTCTTCCTTCTTTGGTTTCCCTTTGATAGGTTATTTGCATGCAGGTGATCTTGATGAGCTATGGGGTTGGATTTCATCAACTCCTACAATGCTAACCCACATGGGTGCCTTCATTACAATAATCTACAAGATTAAGCTACAAACTACCACCCAGAGCTCATCTAGACAATGTTTGGGCCTTTCTTAAATAGATAATTTTATGTCGACTGGGAAGGTTCTAGACATTCAAACTTAATACCTAAGGCTGATAGACCCTAAAAATACATATAGAGTCTACCAAATACATCTTTGACAATTATTTTATAAATTTTGGGTAGCCCAACTTTGAAAGGCCACAACTCTTGAATCATTGCTTCAATTGGCTAGTATAACCACTTTTCAAAAATGCCAGATCCTAATCTACATGCTTTTAATTGTGCAAGCACCCCTCCATGAAGTTTTTGGACCTCATCTAGGCACTCTAAGGCCTCAAATAGCGAGCTTGAATATTTTTCTTCTAAATTTTCTATCGAAAGTCTATAATAACTTCTTCGATACTTAAGCTAGAGCAAAGCGATTTTTATGGTAGGATTATAACTCTAAAATGAACCTTCATGTAGAAAATAAGAACATTCCAAGCTCATATGTCAAACTTACTAAAAATAGAAAGTTCCCAAAAATAATATCTCCCTTCTCTACTAGTCCTTATTAAAATAGAGAAGGCTGAAAATAAAAATATTTTTGGGTGATGCAAGATTGCTCTTACACCCAGGATGCTCCTACATCAAACACTAGGGTAATTTAAGAAGTGACTCTGTCACATCTCAGGTATTCAAAGAAAAACTAAGATGGCTAACCTCCTCCCTTGCTAGCCATGATGAATCCTCTACTGGCCCCCCTTTCCATTTGACTAGGTATTCCTCATAAGTTTTGTTCCTTATACTCTTGCCAATATGACTATCTAGTATCTCCTTAATCTCCTTTATAGTTGAACTAGCTACTGGAATACTTCATTGTGCTTCTGCAACTTCATCTCCATCACCTCCTTCATAGTACTCTATCAAATCTGAAATATTAAATACTGATGAAATATTCAATTAATCAAGCAACTCCCCTTCATAAGCATTTCCAAAATCATGCCTTTTCACTATCTTGTACGGTCCAAACTTTTTCATCTTCAGCTTATTATATGTACCCATTGTAAAACACTCATTTCTCAAATGAGCCATGACTTCATCTCCAATCTAAAATTCCTTATACCTCCTTTTCACATCTACCTTAGCCTTGTATTGTGTATTCATTTTTATGATGTGCTTCCTCACCTCCTCATGGATATTCTTCAAATGTTCAACAAATTCTTCTGCTTCAACACTTCTTATCTCTCCTTTATCCAACTGTCACAATTTGAAAGAATTTCTAGGACTACACCTATATACAATATGGAATCGTGATTTAATAGTACTCCTATTGATAGAATTATTATATACAATTTTTTCATGTGGTAAAATCAAATCCCATACTTTTGGTTTGTTGTGAACCAAACATCTCAACAAATTTACCAAACTCCTATTCACAACTTCTGTTTGTCCATCAGTCTATGGATGATGTGATGGACTAAACTTTAAATTTATCTTCAACTTCTTACACAATATACGTAAGAAATATCAAAAAAATTTGGTATCTCAATTTGAAACTATACTCTTTGGAAGACCATGTAGTCTCACCACTTCTTTGAAAAACAACTCCACTAAATGAACATCACTAGTCTTCTTGCAAGGAATAAAATGTGCCATCTTCAAAAATCTGTCAACCACCAGAAAAATAGAATCATGCCCATGCTGAGTCCTTGGTTAGCCAAGACCAAAATCCATGTAGACATCCTCCCATGACTTCTTTGGTAAAGGTAATGGCTAATATAATCTTGTATGTTGCTTCACTACTTTTGCCATCTGACACACTCTGCAACTTTGTACAAACTTCTTCACATCTTGCTGCAACTGTGGCTAGTAATAATTTTTAACAACCAAAGCTATGGTTTTATCTTTGCCAAAATATCTAGCCAATCCTCTACCATGCTTCTCCTTAATGAGATTCTCTCTCATTAAAATTTGGGAAATGCACAACTGGCTTCCTTTGAATAACATACTATCATGGATTATGAAATCTAGCCACTTTGTCTTGTCAAGTGTAATAGGTTCTGTACAATCCTTCCACATTTTACCAAAATCAGGATCATCTAGATACAAAGTACTGAGTTCCTTGAACCCAACCACCTCTGTCTACATTTCTATAAGAAAAAGTTGTGTTCTACTAAGAGCATCTACAACTTTGTTAGACTTTCCTATTAGAAATATAGATGGAATAATTGAGAGTGGGGGGGGGGGGGGGGGTGTGAATCAGTTACTACAAAAATTATTTCACAGATCCCTTAGATGTCCGATAAAACTAATTACTATTGTCACTTGGTAAACATACAAAAATTGTTGTAATTTGGTAAAAGTAGTTGTGATTTACTTATTTATGATCTTAAACATTCATAATGATTAACTTGAAAACATAAAAGAAATAACATGACCACATGAGATGCCAAGATTTAACGTGAAACCCAATATGGAAAAAGTCACCAATGTAATTAGTTACTATTTTTCACTCTTCTAAATGAGCCCTGTTAGGAGTCGACTTGGTTAAAGGTTACAAAACACACTATTAGGTGTGACCTTGTTAGAGGATTTAATCACCCTGTTAGGAGTGGCCTTGCAAGAGGTCTTTAAAACAATTTAATAGAACTATCACCTTGTTAGAGGATTTACAAATGGCTGTTAAACCAACTCTGTTAAGAAAATTTGGAATCACTACTACAATGGTAAGAAAGTAATGATGAAATGACCTAAATGAGATGCAACAAAATTGCTGATTACAAATGTTTGTTCTGCTTCATGCTAGATCTTCCTAATCAAATATTACTCTGCTACTCCATAAGGATATCTGACCATTGTTCAAGTTCGTTCACACTCTTTCCTTCTCAATCAATCAATACACTTGCATTCTCTCACATACATTAGAATCTCAACTTGACCTTATATTTATACCATACAAATTATCAAATCAGCTAAATTATAACTTACAATGACCAATAAACATTACCATAGTTGGCTGAAATCAATACTTGAAATAATTAGACTTCATATCCCAGATCAACAAGATCCTTCATTAGTTGACCCTACTCGGTAAACACTGATCATGAAATGATTTCCTATGTTAACGAATAGAAGCTTGGTTAACACTGTGAACTTGCAAAATCCTTTAGCAATTGAGTGAACTCGGTGAACATGAACTTTGACCAACTTTCTTTCGTTAACCATGAGAGCTCGGTTAACACTGCTTTTTGCCATAATTTCCTTCGATGCTCGAGTGATCTTGGTAGACACTATCTTCGTAGAGTAATCTTCAAGAATGCTTGGTGGACATGAAAAATTGTTTTGCTGACCAAATGAACTCGGTAAGCATAGACTGACAATTGATATGACATTTGTGTAACATCAAAGACACCACACAATTAGACAATTGTATCCAACAATATCCCTCTTTGGCATTGATGGCAACACAACATGTCATAACATAATAAAATTTAAAAACAAGACTTTCTCTGATAGAAAGTTTTGTCCGTCTTAGATTTTATACCACAAACTTCTTCTTCTATGCAGTAATCTCCCTCTATGAAGGAATTACATAGCTTCTTCCTCAAAACAAATTTCATAAAGATATGACAGTAAACTCTCCCTCTTTGACAACACATGCCAAAGACAACACATACCAAATGAGTATCAATGTACCTTGAGTACTGATTCATATGCAATGTTTCCTTGACTATGCTACATCAATTGATAGATTTTCAACTTGGTTCCTTTTGATGCATCACTAAAACTTTATTTAGTGAGCTTTAGATAGGGGAATGACCCCTAACTTACCTCTTAGATACATGAATGTATCCTTAGGTAATGATTTGGTAAATATGTCTACAATCTATTCTTTTGTATGAACATATTCCAATTTGATTTCTTTATCCTACACCAATTCTTTGACAAAATGATATTTTATAGCAATATGCCAAGTTTTGGAATGCATCACTGGATTCTTTGATTTGTTAATTGCACTTGTATTATCACAAAACATGACAACTAGTTCTTTGATCTTAACCTTCATGCCTTCCAACAACTGTTTAAACCAAACAATATTAGAAAAATTTACTACTATTCCAATATAATCCACTTCTGCTATAGATTGGGATGTACAATTTTGCTTCTTGCTTGTCCAAGATACCAACCTTTTACCAAGAAAGAATGCTCCACCACTTGTACTCTTTCTGTCATCAATATTTCTTGCCCAATCAACATCAGTAAATATTTTTAAGTCTAGATTTCCTCCAATTTTATACCATAAGCCATAGTCTTTAGTACCTTTCAAATAGCTCAAAATTCTTTTGATTGCCATCATATGACTTTATTTGGGTTTTGCCGAGAATCTTGCCACTATACCAACTGCAAGAGCAATATCATACCTTGTATTAACTCATACTATAATTTTCCAATCATTGATCTATATAAGGTCTGATCTACCTCTTTTGAGTCATCATCTTTGCTAAGCTTTAGTCCAATACACATGGGGGTTCCAACTAGTTTTGAATCTTCCATACCAAACTTCTTGAGTATCTCCTTGATATACTTAGACTGAGTGATGTAGATACCATTCCTACTTTGCTGTATCTAAAGACCAACAAAGAACTTAATCTCACCAAACATAGACATTTCAAACTCTTTGTTCATTCACTCTAAAAATTCTTTGCATAGGTCATCATTCCTTGTAAATAGAGTGTCATCCATAAATATTTCTACCAATACAATCTTGTTATTTGGTCCTTCCTTGATGTACAAACTACTATTATCATTAGTTCTCTAGAAACCAATCTATATAAGGTAGTTGTGTAACCTCTCATACCATGATCTAGGATCTTGTTTTAGACCATACAATGCTTTGTGTAATTTGCATACTATGTCCCTTTTGTTTGGATCACCAAAAAATTCTGGTTGTTCAATGTAGACTTCTTCATCAAGAATACCATTGAGAAATGTAGATTTAACATCCATCTAATATACCTTAAATCCTTTGTTAGAATTCTTTTAGAATAATTGGGAGTGGGGGGGGGGGGGGTGAATCAGTTATTCAAGGTCTAAATGCCCTAATAATACTTTTTCACCAATTATAGTGAGCCCATTAAACTATTCATGCATCCAAGCTTAAATCAACCATCTTAGCACAAGTTACAGCAAATCAACATGTAGGAATAAAACATGCAAGATCAACACATGACACAATGATTTATGTAGAAATTCAATTTGAAAAAAACCACCAGTAACATGCTACTCAATTCTTACTCTTCTAAAGTGATGCCCTGTTAAAGGCCTGCCCTATTAAAGGCTTACAACACACTATTAAATGTGACCTTGTTAGAGGATTTCACCATATTGTTAGGAATGGGCCTGGTCAGAGGACTTTGGAACATTCACTTGGAATGTCACCTTGTTAAAGGATTTACAACATGGCTATTAAACCAACCTAAGTCCATAGGATTTATACTAACTGTTACAATTGCTAGAGAGTAACAATAATGGCTTTTGATTTGATACAACTTACAACTTATCTTGCAGATTACAGGTCATACTTCAGTTCAATCATTTTCTTGGCCTTAATCACTTCAGCTCTGCTGGCTTGTCATCAAGCTTTGTCTCTTTGAGTCTTCTTTCTCATCATACCAATGCAATCATATCTATGGTCATCTATTAAAAAAGAGTATCTATGCTCTCTTTCTCCTTAGCACCTTCTTCAACACTTTATGCTTTCATGCTTGACCATTCTTCTTTTTGCTTCGTGACCTTATGACTCCTTAAATAGAAATCTAGAATACCTTTTTTGGTCGATTCTCCCTCTCCAATTTTAGGGTTTCAATAGATTAGGTAGGATACAATATATCTATCCCATATCTTGCTCTTATCTAGAAACTTCATCTAGAATCCAATTGTATTCGCCAAAAATGTTATACATAGTGTTCTGTGCCACCAACTCATCATTCTTATCTTCTACTTGATTCATAGAATTCTAGATAACTACCATGTTGGCTTAGATCTGGAAAATCTTCGATTTTCAAAATAATGCAGCAAATCAACATTATTGGTTTACTGATGCTCAGCTTCTTCTATATTACTCAGCACTTGTATCATGCTCGACACTTGATCTTCACTCGGCACCTGAAGCTTGCTCAGTACCTGAAGACTGCTCAGCACTTGAAGATTGCTCGACACTCACTAAAGTTAAACTTTACTTGCCTTCAATTGAGAATCTATTCGGCACTAACTAGCTTGCTTGGCTCTCTCTAATGAACTTAGTTAGGCTTTACAAATGACTTAGCTAAACCTTACATCTTTGATGTGTTTTAGTGTGCCCATTCTCTGTGTCTTAGAGTATGACATCAATACACTATTTCATCAATGGATTAGCTGATCCTTATACTTTATTATAATATCATAACTTCAACCTTTCTCTAGGTGCTCTAGTTACATCTTATTGATTGCCTTCTCCTTGTCAATCAACCAATTGGTAGTATTTGGATCACTAAAGCAATTGTCATTCTTGCAAGTAGCAAGTTTGACATCAATGAAAAAGCAATGATTGAAAAAATTATTTACCAATTCCATTTCTTTTCATTCATGATCTTTTCAATCATTTTCAAAAATCTCCTTGTTTGGCATTGATGGCAAACCAAATTGATCAATTGATTAACTTAATTACCACCAAAATTATATACGTTTTCTACTACTTTCTCCTACTTTTTGCTTCCTTCTTGACTGCTGCATACTTACTACTGATCTCATATATCTCACCTTTTAGTTTCTCATAAATCTCCCTCTTTCATATATATCTCCCTCTTGCTTTTGTATTGATCAGTTTTTTGCATATATCTCCCTCTTTGACATAAATGCCAAAGATGTAGCATCTGTAACATGGGAAAATATAAGCTTTGCATCTCATGTTTTCTCCCTCTATCACCATGCTTGTGATTGATTTGGATTTTTTACTCCTATTGTCATCCTCTGCATCATTTTTCTGATATTTCAGTGATTAGTTCCTGTTGATGCAAGACAGCTTCTTTGTTGCTTTAAACTACTTGCTTTAGGGGCATTACCCCCAACTTGCCTCTAAGATATTCATAAGCATCTTTGGGAAATGGTTTGGTGAAGATATCTGTAGTTTGTTCCTTTGTGTGAATGTACTCCATCTTCACTTGTTCGTCTTCTACCAATTCTCTGACATAGTGATACTTGATTGCAATATGCTTAGTTTTTGCATGCATTATTGGATTCTTGGATTTTTTTATAGCACTTGTATTATCAAAATACAACATCACAAGTTTGGTTACTTCTTCTTTCATTCCTTTCAATAGATGTGTGAGCCATACAATGTTTGTGCAATTGATTGCTGCTGTCACATATTCTGATTTTGCAGTGGATTGAGATGTGCATGTTTGCTTCTTGCTAGTCCAAGTAACTAGTCTTTTACCTAAAAAAAATGCTTCTCGACTTGTGCTTTTCCTGTCATCAATGTTGCCTCCCCAATTTGCATCTGTGTATGCATTGAGTTCAAACTTCTCATTCTTTTTGTAATATAGGCCAAAATCATTAGCTCCTTTGAGATACCTCATTATTCTTTTTACTGCTATAAGATGATTTTCTTTAGGATTAGTAGAGAATCTAGCCACTATTCCAACTGCTAATGCTATGTCTGGTCTACTATGTACAACATATTGTAGTTTTCCAATCATGGATTTGTACATTTTTTGATTAACTTTAGCTGATACATCATTTTTGGATAGCTTATGTCCTATTTCCATTAGTGTGCTAACTGGTTTGGAGTCTTCCAATCCAAACTTTTTAAGTATCTCTTTGATGTACTTTGATTGTGTCATAAATATACCATGTTTTAGTTGATGTACTTGCAATCCAACAAAAAGTTTGACCTCTCCAAACATAGACATCCCAAACTCATGTTTCATTTTGTTAGCAAAAATTTTGCAAAGCACTTCCTTTCCTCCAAAAACTATGTCATCTACAAAGATTTCAGATACAATAATATCCTTACCTTCTTTTGATTTGATGTACATGTTACTGTTATCATCACTTCTTTCAAATCCTTTTTTCACTAGATACTTGTGAAGTCTCTCATACCATGCTCTAGGTGCTTGTTTCAGAACATAGAGTGCTTTATGTAGTTTACAAACCATATCGCTGTTGTTCTTATCAACAAATCCCTCTAGTTGTTCAATATAGACTTCCTCTTTCAATATACCACTCAAAAAAGTAGACTTTACATCCAACTGATAGACTTTAAAACCTTTATATGCAGCATATGCAAGTAAAGTTCTTACTCCTTCCATTCTAGCAATAGGGGAAAATGTTTCCCCATAGTCTAATCCTTCTTCTTGAGCATAACCCTTACATACTAGTTTGGCTCTATTTCTAGTAATCTCACCATTCTCATCTAGCTTGTTTCTGAATACCCACTTGGTGCCAATCACATTCTTGTCAACTGGTCTTTGAACCAAACTCCAAGTTTTGTTCTTCTTTATTTGATCAATCTCTTCTTCCATAGCTTTATACTAGTCACCATCTTGTAATGCATCATATACTATTTTAGGTTCAAAATTTCTTAACAGACATGATTTATTTCTTAGTCTATTCCTTGTCATTGGTCTTGCATCTTTATCACCAATTATCTATTCAGAAGGGTGATGTTTCTTTACATATTTGGATGATCTTGGTTCTGTCCTTGTTTCCATGTTTGATCTTTCAGATTCATGATCACTATGCACTTCATTGTCAGGTAGTTCTATATCTCTTTCATGTGTACTGACTTTAGAGCCAGAATGTGCATTTTCTTCATTTTGCAACTCGGCTTTTGAATGCAGCTTGACATTCACTGGTTGTGACTTGGCTGAAACTAAAATTTGCTATTGAATCCCAATTTGATTGATTGCATCCTCGTCAATAGGCATTCCTTCATAAGAATACACAAAGATTCTGTATTCATCCATTCTCTTTGGTTTTTCATCTTGGACATCTGTATGCTCATCAAAGTTTACAGTTACACTTTCCACAATTTTGTTAGTGTTAGTATTTAAACACTTATATGCTTTACTTCTAGTGGAGTAACCAAGGAATATGCCTTCATCACTTTTTGCATCAAAATTTCCATTTCTAGCATCTTTAAGTATAAAACATTTGCAACCAAATACTTTGAAATGCTTTACATTGGGCGAGTGACAATACCATAATTCAAAAGGTGTTGCACTTGTACCTTTCTTGACTTGTACTTAGTTTAGTGTATGAATAGCCACACTTATAGCTTCTCTCCAGTATTTTAGAGCAACAGTCTTTTCCATCATTAATGTTCTAGCATAGTCAATCATAGATCAATTTCTTCTCTCAACAATTCCATTCTGTGGGGGAGTTCAAGGAGCTAATATTTGTCTCTTGATTCCTTTGTCATTGTAAAATGTCTTGAATTCATTTGATGTGAATTCACCACCTCTGTTTGATCTCAAGCACTTAAAACTCTTTCCTATTTCCTTTTCAACTCTAGCCACATACCACTTAAACATTTGAAAAGAATCAGATTTTTGCTTTAAGAACATAACAACATCATCCTAGAATAGTCATCAACAAACAACATTATATATTTATCTCCTTTGTAGCTTTGTACTTCTATTGGACCACATAAGTCAGTATGGACTAACTCAAGTACTTCTTTAGATGTATAGTTTTTACTTCTAAAACTTGACTTAGTCATCTTTCCTAGATGACATTGTTTGCACATGATTTTGTTAGGCTTCTTCAGTTTAGGTAAACCTCTGACTTTCTTCATTTTACTGATATTGACTAGATTATCAAAGTTGACATGACATAGCCTTCTATGCCATTACCACACATCATCAAATTTTGCAACAAGACAAGAAGCATTTTTCATATCAAGATAAAACATATTACTTCTTGTTTGATCTCCTTTTCCTATCAATTTACCATCAGTATCATAGATTTTTGCAGTTTTATTTCCAAATTCTATTTTGCACCCTACATTGCCTAACTGTGAGACACTTAGCAAATTGTAGTTTATTCCTTCAATATAGTATGCATTATCACATGAAATTTTCTTTGTAAGCTTAATGGAGCCTTTTCCTTTGATTTGACATGGAGCATCATTACCAAATCTAACACTATTTCCATCATACTGAGTAAAGTTAACAAACTTAATTTTGTCTACTATCATGTGATGTGAACATCCACTATCTACAATCCATCTATCATTCTTGTTCATACATGTTACTAGTGCTATAGGTTCTTCTTCATCAGACTAGTCCTTCATGGCCACATAAACAACTTCATCATCATTATCATCAGAATCCTCTTCAGCAATATAGCACTTCTTGCCTTTTTCTTTGTAATATTTCTTATCATCTTCTCTTCTATATTTGTACTTGTTGCCTTCCTTGTATTCCTTTTTCTGTGTACACCTTGCAGCAATATGTCCTACTTCATTGCAATTGAAACAGATGATAGGCAACTTACCTTTGAATTTTACTTTGCCTCTGTGAAATCTTCTAGCTAGCAATGCTTCCAGTTGTTCCACATCTTCCTCATCAGTGCTACTATCACTGGATACATATTTCATCTTTCTTCCCTTCTTTGATGTCACTTGTTAAACATCTTTCAGTGATAGCTTGACCTTGAAAGCAGATTCAACATTCTCAGGTCTATAGTTGTCAAAGTTAGATAACTCAAATGCAGCGAGTCTATCCACTATACCTTCAAAAATTAGATTGTTTCCTGGCACACATCTTAGCTCTTGTATAGTTGATACTCTAATAGAATAGATAGGAAGCAAGGTTCTTAAGAACTTACTATTAATAGTATCATCATCTAATTGACCACTCAAACATCTTATTGCACTTACGACTTCCTTTATTCTAGAGCCGTACTGTGTAGCATTTTCACTTTCCTCCATTTTCATATCATCAAACTTTCTTTTGAGGCTTTCTCTTTTTGTTCTCTGGAAATTTAGATCTCCTCCATAAATGTATGATAGGGCTTTCCACATCTTGAATGCAGTGTCACATCCTTTGATATCATCAAATTCAGCATAGTTGAGTGCAGAGGCAATTTCCAGTATTGTCTGATTGTGTTCCTGTTTGTTTTTCAAATCTTCTGCAGTAAGAGTACTAGTTGGATCAACATGTTCAGTAATAATTGAATTTTGGACATAATCTCCTATGGATCCAAGATTTAGCTTCATCAAAATTTTCCATGCAACAAAGTTGTCTTTGTTGAGCTTGGGAACTTCTCTCTTAGGCATTTTGATCTTTTTTGCTTCTAGTCCCTTTAAACTAAGTCAACAACAGAGCTCTAATACCAATTGTTAGAATTCTTTTAGAATAACTAAGAGGGGTGGGGGGGGGTGAATCAGTTATTCAAGGTCTAAATGCCTTAATAATATTTTTTCACCAATTATAGTGAACCCATTAAACTATTCATCCATCCAAGCTTAAATCAACCATCTTAGCAAGTTACAGCAAATCAAAATGCAAGAATAAAACATGCAAGATCAAAACATGACATAATGATTTATGTAGAAACCCAATTTGGAAAAAACCACCAGTAACATGCTACTCAATTCTTACTCTTCTAAAGTGATGCCCTGTTAAAGGCCTACCCTATTAAAGGCTTACAACACACTATTAAATGTGACCTTGTTAGAGGATTTCACCATACTATTAGGAATGGGCCTGGTCAGAGGACTTTGGAACATTCACTTGGAATGTCACCCTGTAAAAGGATTTACAACATGGCTATTAAACCAACCTAAGTCCATAGGATTTATACTAACTGTTACAATTGCTAGAGAGTAACAATAATGGCTTTTGATCTGATACAACTTACAACTTATCTTGCAGATTATAGATCATACTTCAGTTCAATCCTTTGCTTGGCTTTAATCACTTAAGCTCTAACAGCTTGTCATCTAAAGCTTTGTCTCCTTGAGTCTTCTTGCTTATCATACCAATACAATCATATATGTGGTCATCTATCGAAACAGAGTATCTGTGCTCTCTTTCTCCTTAGCACCTTCTTCAGCACTTCATGCTTTCATGCTTGACCATTCTTCATTTTGCTTCGTGACCTTATGACTCCTTAAATAGAAATCTGGAATACCTTTTTTGGTCGATTCTCCCTCTCCAATTTTAGGGTTTCAATAGATTAGGTAGGATACAATATATCTATCCCATATCTTGCTCTTATCTAGAAACTTCATCTAGAATCCAATTGTATTCGCCAAAAATGTTATACATAGTGTTCTGTGCCACCAACTCATCATTCTTATCTTCTACTTGATTCATAGAATTCTAAATAACTACCATGTTGGCTTAGATTTGGAAAATCTTCGATTTTCAAAATAATGCATCAACTCAACATTATTGGTTTACTGATGCTTGGGTTCTTTTGTATTACTCGACACTTGTATCATTCTCGACACTTGATCTTCACTCAGCACCTGAAGGCTGCTCGGCACTTGAAGAGTGCTCAGCACCTGAAGACTGCTTGGCACTCACTAAAGTTAAACTTTTCTCAACTTCAACTGAGAATCTATTTGGCACTAACTAGCTTGCTCGATTCTCTCTAATGAACTTAGTTAGGCTTTACAAATGACTTAGCTAAACCTTACATCTTTGATGTGTTTTAGTGTGCCCATTCTCTGTGTCTTAGAGTATGACATCAATACAGTATTTCATCAATGGCTTAGCTGATCCTTATACTTCATTATAACATCATAACTTAAACCTTTCTCTAGGTGCTCTAGTTACATCTTATTGATTGCCTCCTCCTTGTCAATCAACCAATTGGTAGTATTTGGATCACTAAAGTAATTGTCATTCCTACAAGTAGCAAGTTTGACATCAATGACAAAAAAATGATTGAAATTTTTTTACCAGTTCCATTTCTTTTCATTCATGATCTTTTCAATCATTTCCAATATCCTTTATATGTTGCATATGCAAATAAAGTCCTGACACCTTCCAATCTTGCAATAAGAGCAAATATTTCACCATAATCAATGCCTTCTTCTTGATAGTAGCCTTTACATACCAATCTAGCTTTGTTTCTTGATACCTTGCCATCTTCATTCAACTTAATTTGAATACCCATTTTGTTTCAATCACATTTTATCTTTAGGCCTAGGTACTAGAGTCCAAGTTTTGTTCTTCTCTATTTTCTCTATCTCTTCATTCATAGCCTCAATCAAACTTTCATTTTCTAATGCATCTTTAACATTTCAAGGTTCAAAATTAGTAAGTAGACATGTACCTTTTAGCTTACTTCTTGTTATAGTACCTTCTAATTTATCTCCAATAATATGATTTGGTGTGTGATGCCTCTTGACATACTTGGCTAATATAGGTGCCTTGCCTTTTGAATAGATTGCATTATCATCTTCTTGAACTTTGGGCTCTGGTTGCTTAGACTCAGTAGCTTTAGAATGTGACTTAGATCCTTGTAACTTGGTTTGAACTTCTTATAGCTCAGTGACTAAGGAAGACTTAGGAGTAGAACTCTCCTTATTGATAGATGTGTCTAGCAATGTATCAAGTTTGATGTAAACAAATCTCCTGTAATTTTTTGGTTCCTTTTTGCTTTCTTCTTCAGTCCTTTTTGCAAACTCATCGATTCTCACATGTGTACTTTCTATGATTTTATGAGTAGACAAATTCAACATCTATATGCCTTTCTTCTACAAGAATATCCTAAGAATATACCTTCATCACCTTTCACATCAAATTTTCCTTTTCTAGATTCTTTCAAGATATAACATTTACTTCCAAATACTTTCAAGTAACTTACATTGAGTTTATAGCCATACCACAACTCATAGGGAGTTTTATATGAGTCCTTCTTCAACTATACTCGGTTTAAGGTATGAACTGCAATGCTCATAGCTTCCTTCCAGTATTTGATAGCAATGTTCTTTTCAATCATTAGAGTTCCTTCACAATCCATGATAGATTTGTTTCTTCTTTCAACTATTCCATTCTACTCGGGAGTTCCAGAGGTTGATACCTATCTTTTGATTCCTCTTTCAAAGCAAAATTTATTGAAATCATTGGAGATGAATTCACCACCTCTATCTGATCTTAAACATTTCAGTCTTTTCCCTATTTCTTTCTCCACTATTTCCAAATACCATTTGAATTTCTCAAATATTTCTAACTTTTCTCTTAGATACATAATAGTTATCATTCTGGAGTAGTCATAAAAAAAAAGAATAATTTTTTTTCTCCACTATAGCTTTCTATTCCAATAGGTCCACATAAATCAGTATGCACAATTTCCAAGATATCTTCAAATTGATAGTTTTTGCTTTTAAAACTAGTCTTTCCCATTTTGCCAATCTGACAATTCTTGCATAAACCAACATTGGGTTTCTTCAAACTAGGAATGCCTCTTACTTTCCTAAATTTGCTTATTTTTACCATCTTATCAAAATTTATATGACATAACCTATTGTACCATAACCAAATTTTTTCAACTTGAGCAATAAAACATGAGCAATCACCAAGATCAAGATAAAATAGGTTACCTTTTATTTGTTTGCATGATCCAATCAGTTTTCCTTTGTCATCTAGCAGTCTTGCCTTGTCATGCATGAATTCTACCTTGAATCCAATGTTAATTAGCTATTTCACACTTAGCAGATTATGTTTTAGTCCTTCAACCCAATGGGCATTGCCACATACAAGTTCTTTGGTTAATGAGATTTGACCTTTCCCTGTTATGCAACAAGGTTCATTGTTTCCAAATCTTACACTACCACCATCATAGTCTTTGGTCCAACCCACAATAGGTGTATCATAGTCATGCTCTAGCCATGCTTAGGAATAATATATTCAAACTAAGGACTATTTTTCCCACTATGAGGTGCATTTAGATGTATACTTGAAATGGTTGGCACAATATGTGCACTAGGTCTCTTAATGAGTCACTAAGCTTATGTTGCAAGAAAGTAAAATGCAAGGAAAAGAACTTACACTATTTCTATAGGAAATTAACACACTTTATGAATACTAGAAATACAATGAAAGGATAAAAAATATTTCAACTCAGTTCATCCACTATAACTATTCTCACATATATTGCAGGAACATTCACAAAGTTCGATGCTACATGAAGAAACTTACAACTTCTACTTACAATACTAAGAATGCTTGGAAATAAATCTATACTAACCTAATCAATCCATCTTCCAAGTGGGCCCCCTTGGTTGGCTTCAACTAAACTACTGACACATGATAGAAGCCAAAAACTATTTCATTACATTTCAAAAATTCATTACATAACACATAGAACTATAAAAACACAACTCACTGTAAAAGTTAATAGTCTATTCTCATAAACTCTTTGTTTTAACTAAAACTTGCACACAACTGGTCTAATCCCTATATATAAGAAATTGACACTTATTCCAAAAATTGAAAAAGAAACAAACAAACTACAAATCCACAAGCAAGAAAGAAGGAAGAGTAATAGTTCAAGGCAGGAAGAATAAAGTCTAAAGAACAATCGCTTGACATAAATGTAGAGAATATAGTAAGTCTTCAGAGTTCCTCCATTCTTGTAGCCGTGTCATTCAGTACCGGTGTGATTCTTCTCCACCATGACTTAAACTTCAACATTATTTCTCCTCTTGAATGCTATTAACTATACTCAATGTTCATCTTTAACTTTTCCCAGTCATCTTCAGGTTCATCACTAACAGGTTAGTTATTATGTAGAGACATGTTTGCAAATAATCATTTATCAAATTAAATTAAAATATAAGAACACACATTTTTCTAATTATATGAAATACTACATAATATATATAACACTAGCAAAAGATGGCATAGTATCTACCCATAGGTTTATCATAGGTTTTGGTAAACATAGATCCAAAAATGTTTTGACAAAAATAAAATAGAGTATCAACAAAGTGTTTCAAAACTATCATGAAATAAAGGCAATCTTTGGCCTCATCATCTACCCCCCGCTAAACTAATGCTTGTCCTCAAGGATTGTACTTTCTTGTTAATGACCCAAACTCTCCAGTCTCAGTCCTTCCTTTCCTGCTGCACTTGAAGGTATAGTAAAATCCTCTTATTCTTTCCCACACTTCCCTTCTGTGATCTTCCTACAACTTGTCAAGTCTATTGGCATTAATGTCATATAAAGGCCACAGGAGCATTGGAGTTTGCATGGTTAGGGGACACCACAATTCTAGTCTAGCATGCTTCCCTAAATCTAGATACTTTAAAACCCTATGAAGTGCTGCCTCCAAGTTGATGGGACTATGTGGTTCTGACTTTTTAAGTGACTAAGGCAATCTAGCCCATCTACTTCTAACACCAGTCATAGCTCTCTAGAAGGTAAACTAGGGTAAGTTCTCATAATCAACATAGGCTTAAATGGTTCTTGTAGCAAAGATTCTATTCCTTACTTCCGGATTCTTCTTTCCATAAGTTAATGTGAACCAATCCCTAAGAACTTTGTCTAGCTTGCTACTCTCAGCTCTTAAAGGAAAGGGCTTTGTCTTTTCCTCATCCTTGTAATTATTCAGCTACCTGTCATAGTTTTCTTCATTAGACATCTAGGACATGAGGTCTCTTAAATGTATATCCCCTATATAGAGCAAGGGATTCCATTGAGTCTCTGAAGGGATAACAAAATTATGAACATATAATTCACAAAGAAAATTTTGTTGCCAAGGTGGCAGAGTCTGATGTAATCCATAAAATTCTTGTGCTGATTTGAACTCTGCATTAATATCCTTAAGAGTTAACATTAGTTGAAAAAAAAGAAAATGTTCTTTTAAACAGAGAGCATAAACTCTTGGTGGTGGTCTACAAGCAAGTGCCTGATCAGCCAACTTGAGGGCATGATCCATTCATTTCTTTTGACTTGCTAATTGTTCCTTTAAATCTATGATTTCTTCACCTTGAGACACTATGACTTTATTCATCCTTTTTCTCTCTTCTTCCCATAAGGCCTTAGCAAACATATGCTATCCAAACAACTAAAAAAGAAGTTTCTATAATGTAATAGAACCACTATCTTCTTTATGATTTCTTTTCCTCTTCCTTTGTTCCTTCCATAAATGTTCTACAAATCTAGTAATCCATGTTGATTTATAGGAAACTAGGGTAGTGTTTGGATAGTGTTTCTCAGGAATGGTTTCATCTTTACTACTTGAAATATTTGATTGACCTACTGGGGTATCATTTGGATTTTCTTTGATTTCATCCCTACATTCCTCATTAGGATTTTTGGGAATGCTTATAATTTTAGGATGGGGAGGAGATTGATCAGAGATAATTTTCATAGGGGACTCCTTAGTAGATGTTTTGGACAAGTAGAATCTTTAGAAACTTGCCCTCTCATCCTAGGGCTTCTCCTTATGGGGGTTTCTTCTTGTATCACAATCTTTTGTCTACCTTTCCCTTTGGGTGTCTTTGCTACCTGACTTTTGTTAGTTCTCTTTTGTCTCAGAATTATAGGGTTTGGCTCTTCCTTTTCTTGAATAGAGATTTTTTCTTGCAATTTTTGTTTCCTCTTTGCTCTGCTAGAAGTAGGTTTCTCAATTTCTTGAATAGGTAAAGGTATAGTCTCTTGAATAGGTATAGTTTCTTGCACATTTTCTTAGGTATTTTCAGCCTCAGCCTCTTGGGTATTTTGTTCAGTAGGCTCATTGGTGGGGACTACATTTTCCTCATTGGGTTGTTCACTAGAGGGAGCTTGGGGTTGCAGAGTTTTGGTTTGTATAAATTCATCCCATGTCATGGGAGACACATCCCTAGGTGACCTTTCTATCAGTAATTTAATTAGGGCATGATGGGTAATGAAATTATCTTTTCCTTTTTGAGTTTCTTCCGCGCTAATACATAGTATATTGTACAAGAAATTTGGAATGTTTACTAAGAGATTATGCCTTATACAACTAAGTAATTTAAAATGATGTGTATGTAAGTATGAGAATCACTCTTTGCATGTAAGGTACTTGATAATATGCATGGTTAATTCATTTTATGGTGAAAATAGTGACATTCTCTTGCAACCTTACTTTGTAATGTCCATTTGAGGATCAATTGGTCTAGTAAATTAAGCTCTTGTTGATCTTGCATCATGTGTGCTATGATAATGTTCTCCAATTACAGGCAACCCGGTTACTTTAGCAATGCGTTCCTCTGTTGCAATCACCATTAAACCCCAAACAGAAGCTTCACCTTCATCAAACATCCTTGTGAATTCTACAGCTGCCTCCTCATCAAATGCAGTCAAATTCAGGAAATACCCTAACCATCTACATGTATTAAAGCTTCTTACGGCCTCTACATTTGAGAGCAACACAATATGTTCCATAGATTCTCTCCTCTAAAACTGTCCACCCATTTTCTTAACACTTTTTCTATTTGCTGTGTTTTCCCTCTTTTGAATTCAAGATGCTTTGTTGTTTTACAAACTCAACTCACATTTCTTTGTTTTAACAAGTAACTAATGTCATAACAAATTGTTATGCACAATAATATGGCTTTAATGAAGGTAAATCATGAATGTGTGAGAATCATCTAAAAATGGGGTTTAGATCACATAAAATTTAAACACAAGTCACATCATAGCCTGATAATAAAATCATTCAAAAATAAAGGGTACAACATCTAACTTGTGTACTTATGGAAATTAAATTCCATCAATGAAGGAAATACAAAGGTTTGGAAAAATATTTATGGATAAATAGAAATTCCATTAGTTATTAGTGACCTTCCCTATCCCTTGCCAAATATGGACAAGTGTCAACACTTGTCAGACCTAGTACAGGTAAGGGACTAGCATAATGCCACCATCATATAAAGAATGCAGTATTAAATATAATTAATGAAATCTACATACTATAAGTGAATAATAATTTGAAAATGTTATACCTGTCAACTGATCATCGTACATACTAAAAAAGGCGGTGAAAGTTGCATCAGCAGTGATAGCATCCATCAACAAGTTGTGGTGTTTATTGAAACATTAGAAAATGATGACATGGAAGGTGGATGGGTGGAAGATAGAGAAATGAAATGAGATGAGTGGGTGGAAGAAAATAAATGAGGTGGATAGAGTGAATGGAGAAATTTGGATGTGGAAATAAAGTTTTTATTATGGACATGCACAAAGGAATTAATGTTGAAGAGCGACAGTCAGAAGGTTAACACCTTCGGCTGCAGGAATAGTTACCTTGGTTGTATTTAAATTTGGCTGTTGGAACTGCTGCAGGAAGTCTTCTTTTATTTGAGGCCATTTATATAATTTGAGTCTGTGACCATTGGCTAATAATTTGAAAGGTCTTGGATCAATGGTAGTTATTGAATAGCTCCATTAGCAAAGACATGACTAATTTCATATGGTCCCAGCCATCTTATTTGCAGCTTTCCTAGCATATCTTTAAATCTAGAATCATATAGTAGTTCCTAGTCACCAACTTAAAATTGTTTACTAATAATATGGGAGTCTTGCCATTATTTCCTTTGTTTCTATATAAGTTTAGTGCATTCGAAAGTAGCTTTATGCATTTCATCTAGAGCATTAAGATTTAGAAGACATTCTCTTTGTGCTATAGGAGGTTCAATTTCTAGTTCCATTACAGTTCTCAAAGTTTAATGTTCAAATTCAATGGGGAGCATTGCTACCTTTCCATACAGGAGCTCAAATGGTGTGAATCCTATAGTAGTCTTCCATGTTGTTCTATAAGCCCAAACAACTTCTTGTAATCTATTGGTCCAATCCCTATGATGTAGATGAACCCTTTTTGTTAGGATGTTCTCCAATTTATAGTTTGTGACCTCTGCTTGTCCATTAGCTTGAGGGTGATAAGGACTGGATTTTTGGTGCCTAATGTTATACTATTTCATCAACTCTGAGATCAAATTAGAGGTAAATTTAGCACCTTGGTTAGTGACTAGCTCTTTGGGTACACCATAGCGTGTAAAAATTTCTTCATACATAAATTTTGTAACTTTTTCATCATGAGCATGCTTCATAGCTTTAACTTCAACCCATTTTGCTAGGTAATCAGTGCACAAAAGAATATAGGATTTCCTGTTAGATGGAGGATCAATTGGACCAATGAAGTCCATGCCCCATTTTTCAAATGGTGTTAGTGCCATCTGAGGGTTAAGAGGCATTTCATCTATTCTTTTTGGTCGGCCCATCCTTTGACACTTGTCACACTTCCATGTATAGTTGGCTGCATCTTTGTGAAGTGTAGGCCAATAATAACCAGTTGTCAAGATTTTCAAGGCTATTCTTTTTGTGACAAAGTGTCCTCCACATGGTTCATTATGACATGCATGTCAAATGTCATATGTCTCATCCTCCCTCACACATCTTCTCATAACTTGATTAGGTCTAGTGTAAAACAAGAAATTATCTATCTAAGAGAAACAAAAACTTTTCTCTACAAGCAACTTCTTTTCCTTGTAAGAAAAATGTTTTGGTATTTTATTAACTGCAATGTAATTAGCAATGTCTGTATACCATGGAGTTTGAACAAAAATATGAAATAAATGCTCATCTATAAATGCATTATCTACCAAAGTAGTATTAGTATCATCATGATGGATTCTTGATAAATAATCAGCTACAACATTGGGTTTTCCAGGCTTATCAACAATAGTTATATCGAATTCTTGCAACAACAGTAACAATCTTGCTAATCTACCGGTTATAGCTAGTTTATTCATGAGATATTTAATTGCTGCATGATTAGTATGAAAAAATATGGAATAGCCAGTTATGTAATCTCAAAATTTGTTCAAGGCATAAACTACTGCTAGCAGTTCTTTTTTTTGTCACTGTGTAGGTTAATTCTGGTCGATGAAGGCTCTTGCTAATATAATAGATTGCATTTTCAAGATTTTGGGATTGTTGTGCTAGAATTGCACCTATGATATAATTAGAGGCATCTGTATATATATGAAAAGGTAAATTCCAATTAGGGCCTTGTAAAATTGGTGCTGTAGTAAGAAGTTTCTTAAGTTGCAGGAAGGCTTCATCACATTCAGATGTCCAACTAAATTCAGCTTCTTTTGTGAGTGACTTATACAAGGGATTAGCTATTTTGCTGAAATCTCTTAGAAAACATCTGTAATATCTAGCATGACCTAGAAAAGATCTTACATCTTTTAATTTCTTAGGTATGGGCAATGTTTGAATTACCTCTATCTTAGCTAGATCCACTTGTATTTCTGTAGTTGATATGAAATGACCAAGTACCACACTTTCTTGCATGAGCATGAAACACTTTTCACTATTAAATGCCAAATTATGTTCTTGAAACCTTACCAAAACCTTTTCAAGATTCACCATTGCTTCCTCAAAAGTGATTCCAAATGTTGTGAAGTCATCCATGTATATTTCCATACAATCATGTGATATATAAACAAAGATGCTAATTACCTGCTTGTTGGAATGTTGTAGGAGCATTACATAGACCAAATAGTAAAATAGAGTATGCAAAAGTACCACATGGGCATGTAAATGTGGTTTTGTCTTGATCTTCAGGAGCAATACTAATTTGGTTATAACCACTATACCCATTTAGAGAAGAAAATATTTCTTTCCAGCTAGGGTGTCCAGATTTTGGTCTATAAATGGTAAAGGAAAGTGATCCTTTTTGGTGGCCTTGTTCAATTCTCTATAATCTACATAAATTATCCATTTTCCTCCCTTTTTAGGCACTATGACTAGGGGTGATGCCCATCTACTATTAGATATATGATAAATAAAACCAACATCAAGCAATTTTTGCAATTCAGTTTTAACTATCTCCCTAAGGCTTGGATTTATCCTTCTCTGAGGTTGACAGAGTGGTAGATAGTCTTCATTGATGTATATCCTATGGGTGCATAGTGTAGGAATCAAACTTTTCATATCACTATAATCCCATGCAAAGGCCTTTTCATGCCTTTGAAGCAACTCTTTTAACTGTTCCATCTGTGTGGGTGTTAATTTGAGATTAACACGGAGATTATGACCTTTAGTTAGTCCAATAGTAGTGATGGACTCTATCATAGAAGCTTCAGAGATTGGACTTGCTTCTAATTGACATAGTAAGAGTGAATGAAGAATATCAGGTTTTTTGAGCAAAGTACAATTCTTATCACATTCTTCATATGTGATTAATTCCAACATAGAATTTTTAGATACATCTTTTTCTACCACACAACTATTAGTGAGGATACTCTAAATTACTAAATCTTCCTCTTGCAATTTTAGAAAAGATTATATATTCAACATCATGAGCTGTACTATAGAATTTAAATCTTCTTCTTCGTCACCTAAATCTAGCCGAACAAATGTGTTCAAATCTGGTAATGGTTGTGTTGGAGGATATAAATCAAATTTCTTTGTTGCTTGGCCATTTGATATGGTCATATTCCCTGATCTACAACTTATATTTGCATCAGCTATGGCTAACCATGGTTGACCTAGGATGACAGGGTAACTAGATAGATTAACTTTGGGGGATAAATTCATGAAGTCTGTAGAATATTCTAGAGAATCTAAGGTTACAACTATGTTTTCTATCATCCCATCACGGGTGATAGTAGAACTATCTGCAAGTTGAAAAATTGTTGGTGTAGCCCTTAGTCCTTCTATTTTCAACTTCTTCATAGTGTCCTTGGTCATGACATTTATAGCAGCGCCAAGATCTATTAAAGCATTTTTAACAAACTAACCATTTATACTAACATTCACTACTAGACTTCCTGGGTCAAAATATTTTGGTGTGATCAATTTCCCTAACATGATATTAGCCAATTGTCCCACAACATGGACTATGGTGGGGTCCTTTGTCTTCCTTCTAGGCTTCTTTAGGTAAGCATCTCTAATGGATTTTCCATAAACTGGAACATCCTTAATAGCTTGAAATAAGGGTATTTGGACATGTATGTTTTTCAGCTGATCAATAATATCAAAAGGCTTTTCCTCTGTTTGTATAGGTTCATTTGTATAAATTTTTTTTGGAAAAAGAGGTTCCACTGCTTGGGTTGACATGGTAATATTGGTTGGGTCAACTATTTCAGAAACTAAAGGTTCTAATGCTGTAGGAGGGTCTGGTATATTTGCAACACCCAAAGCATAAGTAGGATACTGCTAAGCATCAACACTATACATGGGCTACTGTGGCTATTGGCTATTTGGGTTTGGCTAAGGTTGTGCAGGTAATTGTGTCTACTTTTGAGGTCTAGGGTTTGTAGGTGGTGGCATTAGAGTAGGTTGTTGAATTGAAGGTGGTAATTATGGAGTACTAGTATTTTTGTTAGGCCATTGTTGAGATCCCCTCCATTGGTTCATATATTGCCAATTCCCTTGGGGTGGTTTCCATTAGTGCCACTAGTTTTGCCAGTAGTTCTATTAGTTCTAACATTGGTTACTCTGTTGGTTAGGCTAGGGTGGTTGGGAATTTTGAGGTCATTGGGACTATTGCAGCTTGTTTTGCCCAACATTGTTCCAATTAGGTTGATATTGTGGAGGACCTTGGGGATTATGATTTTGCCATTGATTACCATATGAATTTGAATTTTGAAAAGGGTCCTAAGGCATACCTTGATGTTGGGCACATGGTCAATGTTGAGCAACAAAAAATACTTGCTCATCATCTCCATCTATCTTGATGTACTCAATTGGAAGATGCTGGTTCTCCATGCTTGCAACCAATTTATATTGACAATCCTTCTTTTGCTTCTGACAATGAGGGCAATATTCAGCTAGTTGTAGCTCAACTTCTGCATACTTCTTCTTTGCAGTCATTGTGTCAAAATGTGTAGTGACATCGTTGATGATGTCTTGTTTGAAATTTGACAATAGGTTAGATATCTCGAGCTTTGAAATGCCTTGGCTAGTCCCTTTAGTGGCTATAGAATGAGGTCCTCGGCCTTTCTTCATGGTTGACCTTGAATAGTTTTGACAGATATTCTTGAGGTCTTCCTAGGAAGCTTGATATACATCACCACCAGCCATCAGGTTGAGTGCTTCTAAATAGTTATCATTCACACCTCTTAGAAAGACTAGCTTTTGTGAATCCTCAGACAACACATGCTAAGGGTTCTTCTGTAGTGTATATAAGAGACGTGAAACATAGTCTTCTAATGTTTCTTCCTCCTTCTAAGATATCCTAAAGAAATCATCTCCTCTTGAACTAGATGCTTTGCAATACTCTTTGTACTCATTGAGAAATAGAGTTTGCATTTCATCCTAGCTTCTTGCTGCAATTGCTCCTAAGCCCATGAACCATCATAGAGTTGATTCTTTCAATGTTGCTGGAAACAATTTAAGCTTATGGGCATTAGTGTTGTAGTCAAAACTACAAAAAAGTATGTCAAACTCAAACAAAAAAGTATCAGGGTCTTCAGTTGCAAGGCCATAGAACTTTGGAAGGGAAACTACAGGTATATTCTTGAGATTATCAATATTTACAAGGCTTGGGAGAGGAAATGGAAAAGTAGGTTGTGCCATTACTAGAGGTATTAGATTGTGAGGTTGTTGCTGAAAAGGAACATTGGGTACTAGGTTATTAACAACTGGTGGATTCAAGGCAGTGTTATCATGAAAACTGGCCAAAACTTCAGTAAAAGATTGAAGACCACTTGTATCTATTGGTTTAGCTCTTGATGATGATGCTATGGGATAAATAGCTCTTGATGATGATGCTATGGTAAAAATAGGGCTTGCATCTTCAAAAGGTAACTCAACTTCTTCTTCTTCAATTTCTTCATTCAAATTAATAGACTCATGTGGAAGAAATCTACCATATTTATCTCATTGTCTTCCTTTTTGATGCATGCAATTAAACTTTTCACACTAGTGAAAGAAGCTTCAAAACTAGAAATTCTTAAAAAAACTTTATATAAGAACTATGACTCAAAAATTCTCCTAGCTTGACACCATCCCTGACAACGACACCAAAAATGGTCCGCATTACAATAGGTGTATCATAGTCATGCTTTGGCCATGCTTAGGAATAATATATTCAAAATGAGGACTATTTTTCCCACTATGAGGTGCATTTAATCTTGTCAACCCAGGGACATATACTTGAAATGGTCGGCACCATATGTGCACTAGGTCTCTTAATGAGTCACAAAGCTTATGCTGCAGGAAAGTAAAATGCAAGGAAAAGAACTTACACTATTGCTATAGGAAATTAACACACTTAACTCTATGAATACTAGAAATACAATGGAAGGCTAAAAAATATTCCAACTCAGTTAATCCACTATAACTATTCTCACATATACTGCAGGAACATTCATGAAGTGCGATGCTACAGGGAAGGAACTTACAACTTCTACTTATAATACTAAGAATGCTTGGAAATAAATCTATACTAACCTAATCTAATCCACCTTCCAAGTGGGCCCCCTTGGTTGGCTTCAACTAAACTTCTAACATAGGATAGAAGCCAAAAACTATTTCATTACATTTTAGAAATTCATTACACAACACAGAACTGTAAAAACACAACTTGCTGTAAAAGTTAACAATCTATTCTCATAAACTCTTTCTTCTAACTAAAACTTGCACACAACTGGTCAGATCTCTATATATAGGAAATTGAAACTTATTCCAAAAATAGAAAAAAAACAAACAAACTACAAATTTGCAGGCAAGAAAGAAGGAAGAGTAATAGTTCAAGGCGAGAAGAACAAAGTCTAAACAACAACTGCTTGACATAAATGCAGAGAATATAGTAAGTCTTCAGAGTTCCTCCATTCTTGCAGCCATTTCCTTTAGTACCAGTATGATTCTTCTCCACCATGACTTAAACTTCAACATTCTTTCTCCTCTTGAATGCTATTAACTATATTTAATGTTCATCTTTAACTTCGCCCAATCATCTTCAGCTTCATCACTAACAGGTTAGTTATTATGAAGAGACATGTTTGCAAATAATCATTTATCAAATTACATTTAAATATAAGAACACACATTCTACTAATTATATGAAATATTGCATAATATATAATACTAGCAAAATATGGCATAGTATCTATCCATAGGTTTATCATAGGTTTCAATAAACATAAGTCCACAAATGTTTTGATAAAAATAAAATAGAGTATCAACAAAGTGTTTTAAAGCTATCATGAAATAAAGGCAATGTTTGGCCTCATCAGTCTTCAAAGTGTTCAAACTTTTTTTTGTCTCTAGTCGTATGATGTGAACATCCACTATCTATGATCCATGTATCATTTTTGCTCACATGAGAGATAAGTACTATCTTATCTTCTTCATCATCATATTCATCTTTTACAAAAATATAAACTATTTCATCTTCACTATTATCTAAATCCTTATCCATAAAACATGTCTTCTTACCTTTGTCCTTGAATGATTTGTGATTTTTGAAATCTTTCTTGCCATTGCACTTGTGACTTTTCTTCTCATCCTTGGTTTCTTTTTTTGGGCACCTAGCAACAATATGACCAATTTCTTCACATGAAAAATAGATTAGGGGAACTTTACCTTTGTATTTTCCTCTACCTCTAGAATATTTCCTTGCAAGTAAAGCTTCAACAACTTCAAGGTCACTATCAAAACTTTCCTCTAATTCTTCTTCACTTTTTGATTGAATGTCCTTTATTTTCTTGCCTTTCTCCTTAAGTGAAAGCTTGGCCTCAAATGTAGATTCAATATTCTTGGAAGCTGGAACATAATTGTCAAAGTTATCTAGCTCAAAGGATGTCAATCTTCCTACTAAGGTATCCAAAGTTATCTTATGATTTGTTTCACACCTTCTTTCTTGACTAGCAGATACTCTAATTGCATAGATAGGAAGCAATGTTCTAAGAACTTTACTTACAAAAATTTCTTCCTTGATATCTCCTCTAGAAGCTTTGATTGCACTGACACTTGCTTTGATTCTTTCAACATATTTGGCAATGTTTTCATCTTCTATCATTCTCATCTAATCAAACTATCCTCTAAGGCTTTCTACTTTGGCTCTCTTTACATCATCATCACCACCATAGATGTCCTTTAGCTTGTTCCACATTTCAAAGGTGGTTTTGCAGACCTTGATATCATCAAATTCTTCATAGCTAAGAGCAGATGCAATATCTATCATCATGGTGTTATGATTCTTTTTCTTAGCAATGTTACTAATAGATAGTGTACCAGTACAAGTTGTGTATTCTTCATCAAGATATTTACATCCTGAATCACCAATAGAAGCCAAATGAAGTCTCATAAGTCCCTGCTATGCTGAAAAGTTATCTCTGTTAAGCTTTGGAATTTTCTCTCTTATAAGACATTCTGATCTTTAGCTTATATCCTTGAAACTTTTCTTGCAAGCACCAAAAGCTCTGATACCAATTGTTGGAAATATAGATGGAGTAATTGAGAGGGAGGGGGGTGAATCAATTACCACAAAAATTATTTCACAGATCCCTTAGATGTCTGATAAAACTAATTACTGCTGTCACTTGGTAAACACACAAAAATTGTTGTAACTCAGTAAAAGTAGTGTGATTTACTTATTTTTGATCTTAAAAATTCATAATGATTAACTTTAAAGCATAAAAGAAATAACATGAACACATGAGACACTAGGATTTAACGTGAAAACCCAATATGGGAAAAACCACCAATGTAACTAGTTACTATTTTTCACTCTTATGAAGTGATCCATATTAGGATCCAACTTGGTTAAAGGTTACAAAACACACTGTTAGGTGTGGCCTTGTTAGAGGATTTAATCACCCTATTATGAGTGGCCTTGCAAGAGGTCTTTAAAACAATTCAATAGAACTGTTAGCTTGTTAGAGGATTTACAACTGGCCGTTAAACCAAATCTGTTAAGAGATTTTGGAATCACTACTACAATGGTAAGAAAGTAATAATGAAATGATTTGAATGAGATGCAACTGAATTTTTGATTATAGATCTCTATTCTATTTCATGCTAGATCCTTCCTGATTGAATATTACTTTGCTACTTTACAAGTATATCTGACCATCCTTTAAGTTTGGTCACACTCTCCTTCTTAATCAATCAATACACTTACATTCTCTCACATACATTAGAATCTCAACTTGACCTTATATTTATACCATACAAATTATCAAGTTAGCTCACTTACAAATTACAATGACTAATAAACATTACCATAGTCGACTAAAATCAATAGTTGAAATAATTAGACTTCATATCCAAAATCAAAAAAATCTTTCATTAGCCAACCCTACTTGGTAAACACTAATCCTGAAATGATTTCTTGCATTAACCAACAGAAGCTTGGTTAACACTGTGAACTTGCAAAATCCTTTGTCAAACGAGTGAACTCGGTGAACACTCACTCTGACCAACTTTCCTTTGTTAACCATGAGAGGTTAGTAAATACTGCTTTTTGCCATAATTTCCTTCGATGCTCAAGTGAGCTTGGTAGACATTGTCTTTGCAGAGTAATCTTCAAGAATGCTCAGTAGACAAGAAAAATTGTCTTGCAGACCAAGTGAGCTTAGTAAGCATAGACTGACAACTGATATGACATTTATGTAACATCAAAGACAACACACAATTAAACAATTGTATCCAACATTCCCACTCCCGTGTTTTAAAAAAATGTATAACTCTATAAAAAATCAATCCACTTCAAATGCCTTTGGTTTAATTTTCCTTGACTAATCAAATATTGCAAAGCTTGATTATGAGTATACAAAACAAACTCTTTAGGTAGAAGATAGTGTCACTACTTCTTCAATGCTTGCAATATAGCATAAAATTTTTGATCATAAACATAATATTTTCATTTTGCATCATTCAACTTCTCACTAAAATAAGCAATAGGTCTACCTTCTTGGCTCTAAAAAAACCCTATTGTAGTATCACTAGCATCACAATCTACTTGAAACACCTTGCTAAAATTGGAAGTGCTAAAATAGGTTACTCAGTAGCTTTCTATTTCAACAGTTTAAAACTCTTATCTACTCCTATAGTCCACTTAAATTCTTTAAAAACTAGCTAGTCCATGAAAAGATCTTACCTTTGTCACACTCATTGGAATAGGCCATTCAATGATAGCCTTCACTTTCTCTGGGTCCATTTTCAAACCTTCTACTAAAACTAAAAACCCTAGGTACACCAACTCCTTCTTTACAAAACTACACTTCTTTAGGTTTATCAACAACTTTTTCATCCCTTAACTTATCAAACACCTTGCAAATATGAATCAAATGCTTTGCTAATGTCTTACTAAAGATCAAAATATCATCTAGATAAACAATGAAAAACTTATCTAGAAACTCCTTCAATACCCCATTCATGAGCCTCATAAAAGTGTTCAATGCATTGGTTAGCCCAAAAGGCATGACTAACCATTTGTATAGTCCTTCTTTTGTGTTGAAAGTAGTCTTCCACTCATCACCTTCTTTGATATAAATCTAATGATACCCACTCTTTAGATTGATATTTGTGAAATACTCAGCTCCACTCAAACAATCCATGATATCATCCATCTTTGGCAATGGAAATCTATACTTGATTGTGATCTTGTTGATAGCATGAGAATCTATGCACTACCCCCATTCTCCATTCTTGCTTGGTGCTAATATTTCTGGTACAACACATCGATTTAGACTCTCTCAAATCAACTCCTTTTGTAACAACTCATGAACTTGTTTTTTCAACTCACTTTCTACCGGTGTCGTTCTAAGCACTGCTTTGTTTGAAAAAATGGTTCCTAGAACCAAATCCATCTGGTGACTAATATTCCTCATTAGGGGTAATCCATCAAGTACATTATCTGATACACTATAAAAAAACTCTTCCAACATATTTGCAACTTCTTCACGTACCTCTTCTACTTCTTTACTATATTTTGAAATTATAGAAAAACATATATGCTCACACTTCATACCTTTGAGAAACTCTTTTCCATCAACAAAACATATTCTGATAGCAATACATACACTACTACATTTAACATCATTTTTTGACCAAAAATTTCTACCATCAACTAAATAAATTTAGGGTGGTCGAAATGTAAAGGCAATTTTTTATTTTATTTTTTACATATAAGACCTGTGTTAGTCAAAATTTTGACCAACACAGGGCTTATACATCCGCAAAGTTCAATTTTTTTTGCCTAATTACATCTTTTGCACCTGGTTTCATTTGACATTTTTGGAGCATTTTCACATGGTTATCTCTACATTTTTGCATGGTTTTCTCTGAGCCCAGTTTCGTTTCAGGTTTTCTCCACCCACTTGATTAATGACACTTGCTAGCCCTAGGAATAATATGAAAGGGGGCCCTGCATTTGCATCAATATAGGGGGGGTAGAATAGTAGTTCAAAACTCTCGATATTGTCTTTCTTTTATTCTTCTTGATGTGCTCGACTTCAAAAGCTCTTCCATTCATGACCTCCAATCACACCTGCATCTCCGGTGGTCGAGGAGAGGGATTTCTCTTTGAGCATATTTCCATAGGTACATGTGTATTTTTGTTGTAGGTTTTTATGATAATATTGAAGATGGAAGTGAATACTATTACTATCATTATTATTTTTTATGCCAAAGTTTAGCCATTGTTGTGTAATATAAATGGGAGAGTCTCCGCTCAAGTGTTTTTTCTCAGTGATGTTTTGATGATAAGTGTTAAAAAGAGTCTAGTTGCAAAAAGAATGTAATGTACTTGTTGTTTCATTTTATTGAAAGTGTGTAGATGTAGATTTATCATTTGGAATGTTGGTCTATTGTAACAACTATTATACTTTTTGTTATAGTAATGAAAGAAAAGAAAGGAAATGTATATGCAGAAGCTGTAGTTGTAAAAGCTTAGAAGAAATAATAATGACAAATTTTTTGTTTTATAAATATAGTTGTGTTGGTATCATATTTTTCTTGTATTTTTGTTTTAATAATACATAATTATATTGTATAATTTAGACAACAGTTTCATATTCAAAAAAAGAACAAAAAGAAAAAAAATTGAGTGTGTTTCTCTCTTCAACACTAGAACATTCAACTTAAACATCAACACATAAAGATAATAATTTGAAATCTGGTGTGTTTAGTGCTTGGAGTTGTACCCTCAATACCTAGGCCATGTGGGCTATAAAGCATGATATTCATGTGATTCTATGTTAGATGATGATGATGATAATGAATAATCACCATCTACTACTAGCTCATGTAGTGATAATAGGTCTTCAATGCACCTCTAACTACAAGTATGCCATGGAAAACTTGTGATGGAGATGACTCCTCAAACTAATAGACTATCATGGAATTTTTTTGATGAAGATGACACCTAAAAATACTGGACTATCTTCAAAAACTTATGATGAAGATGGCACCTAAATTTACTAGACTATAATTGAATTGATGTACTTTGGATCTTTTACCGAAAGTCTCTGTCATTTTGTTAGAAGATGATTTATCTTCTAGTTAAACCAAAATAATCTCTCTCCTATATTTCAACATTACATTTAATTGTTGCATTGCAATTAGGTCTTCCTACAAGGGTTTCCATTTTGATGAATAACTAACTTGTTGGTGTTTTAAAACTACTAAGCAACAAAATGCTTAATACCAAGATGACAATACTCACACAGTCTAAAGACTAGCCAATTCTTATTATCAATTGTATGTGCACACCATTTGGGCCAAACTTATACAAAACCAAGGGTGGTTTTCTACTCTTTTGGCTCTACAAAACCAGGGTGGGTATACCTAGGGATGATACAAGACTGGGAAAATTGTATGAGAATTATCTTAGTTTCATTCTGATTCTCATCTCAAATTCTCCAATACATGCAAAATTATTGATACTTTAATAAATACATCCCATATAATAGATATGGCCAAAAATATTCTATAGGTCTGCAGATGTTCTCAGCAATAATGGCTAACTAAAGCTAAAACATTGCATGCAAACAAGTAGAGGCCAACTTTGAAGATCTATAGGAAATAAAAGTAAAGTTGATTATGATTCTGCATTTTGACAATCATGTATGACACATTTCTCTTTCAGCTGGATTAAATTTGATCAGTGCCTAATCCATTGGGGTTCAAAGTCTACTACAAATCTCTAGATCTAATTTGTTGCCTTACAACAAATTTTATCAGCAATTCTTATTAGAAATCGTCATTCAAAATCCTTTTCACTACTACAACAACCTTATCAATTTCATCAAAGATTTTACTTAATCCATTGAATTAACAACCATGATAAACATATATACAACCTAATTGAACTGCATTCAATTGCACAAGCCTTTACTTATACAACATCAAGATAACCAAGTAATCAAAAGGAGACAAAGTTCAGAAAGAATTGATATGGGGATAGTTCATAATTTGTATTCATTTTCCTTGAAAATTGTATACAATTTACAATAGACTCAGAATGACCTTCAGAAAGAAATACAGATAATTCTATATTCATGTATTCTCAAGATCTGACAGAGAAAATACATCACAAATTTTTGCTCAAAAATGGTAGACCAAAAATAGACTAAGTGTATCACTTAGCAAATAGAATCTAGACCTTGTCTCTTGCCCTGGAATTTCACTTATATAGTGTGAAATGCAACAAGCTTCAGGCTAAGAGAAACTAATAGATGTCTTTTACAAGGAATATCTACATACACCTATCACAAAATGACAAAACAATGGGTAACAAAAGATATCAAAATCAAATCATTCCTTTCGGTGGGTCAACTTCTATTACATGTTCTGATGTTGCTGAGTTGGCTATTGATATGATTTATCTTCATGTGTAATTGCTAAATTGGCCAACGATGAAGCTTGTTCTGACAAGGGCACATTAACCTCCACTTGCAGGCTTCCACCACCTTCACTCTGCATGGTAAGGACAACTTCTACCTTTTCCTTTTCTTTAATTGTATTGGCATCTTGTGGTCTCAGTTTTGCAATTGAAAGTGACAAGTTTTTCTTGTCTTCTTCTTCTGATTGGGTTTGAGTAGTGATTGTATCAATTATTTGGACTTCCTCACCCTGCACCTCATCACTGTCAGTTTCATCTACATCAAACTGTTCACTAGAAGCCATTTTTGCCATCCACCTATCAAATAATGTGTCATCTGGCCAATTGAATTGCAAAATATCCTTCTGTTTCTTTATTATATAATCAACCTCATTATGAATATCAACAAATTCTTGTTTTAAAGAATCAAAGAATATTTTGGCTTTCACCATTTCTTCTATTGTGGTGGCCCACCATGCATGCCCTATTTCATCTATGACTTGATTCATTCTTAAACAGAATAAATCATCAAGTTCCTTCGCCCATTCCTCTTTGCTTTTCAAACTATTTTTCTTATCTAGGGCATGAGGAAATAAATTGAATTTTTGGCTCTTATATTTGTCTAAGTAGCCTATTATTATCTTTTATAAATGTATCCTTTTGCTATCAAAATCAGCAAGATCAGAAACAATGTCAAAGGTTTTATCAATCTGATCACGAGAATTATTTATAACAGATAGACACAAGAAGGTTATTGCTTTCTCCCTTCTCACCCATTTGTTCACAATAGGCTTTAGAGCCCCATCATCTACTTTTAACTCCTCCTTGATGTTAATCACCCTGGCCAATTGATCATGGATTAGTGGCCATTCAACCTTGTCTCCTAGATATGTAAGAGCTATTCTTAGTTTATCTTCATATTTAGATTCCAGCTCTACATGTGAGGCCCATAGTTTACTCTTTTCTTCTTCAAAATCCTCAGCAGTGTAATACTGTGGCCCTTGGGGTGTGTTTGGTATTTCAATGAGGGGGGTAGATTTGAAAGGTTCAACGGGGGCCGAGGGTATGTTATTTTAGGCCTGGTGGATTTTCCCAGTAGCTTGTTTTCAAGCTCAACTCTCCTTTTTACCTCTTTAATGTAGGCATCCACAACTGCCTCATATTTACTTTGTAATTCAAACATTTCCTTTTCCTTCCTTTTAGTAGTAGCCAAGGCAAACTGAGAATAATCCACATTCATGTGGGTTGCCTGTATGTGTGAGGTATCAGCAACTCTCCTCACAATAATATTCCCTATCAGTCCTAAACCATCGGGCTATGCTGATACAATCCTGGATCCTCTTCTTAATGACCACATAACAAGAGCAACTTGATTATCACTAAAAGTAGTGCCTTCAAATTCCTTTTTATTTGGGTCTTGTAACTCCAATCTATTAAAAACAGAGTTGAAAATCAATGCATCTGCAATATCCCAATTAGGCAACAATAGTATGTTAGAAGTTTTTACCATTTGCCTTCCCTCCTCAGGGGTAATGTTTTGGAATTATTGCATCATTTGCTCCTTTATTTGGTTTTGGATGGAGGCTTCATCCATTTCTAGATGCTCTGTTTTCATGTTCTTACATCTTTCCTCAAAATTGTGGATGTTTGCCCTCCAAGCAAATTGATGGAAAGCCCTAGACCTTACAAAACTATCATCTGACAAAAATTGCTGGCTGGCTTGTTCCAAAATAGGGTCCAATTCCCTTCCCTTAAAATCAGCTACAGTCAGCTCGAGGCTTGGAACAGGAGGTTCCCATCATTGATCTCTGCTTGAGTGACAAAAACTCCCCCTTGTGATCCAATTTGTTCAATTTTCTCAATAGTGAGCTGCTCCTCCCTGGTTCTCAAGGGGTCTGTGAAGGTGAATACTCCTCAACATGAGAATCCTTCTCTCTTATTATTTTCCTCCTCTTAGGGGAGGGCTCAGTAGGCCTCTCTTCCAAAACCCTACTAGTGGACTCAATTATTTGTTTGCCTTTTTCCACTGTATTCTTTTTATTTTGAACAATAGTATATCTCGACCTATTTTGGACAGTTAATTGATCTGCCCTTATATTGGGAGTAAAACCCAATCTTCTCATTACTTCCCTGGCCTTATCTAGGTAGAACCTAATAAAGAATTGCTTCTTTTCATTCATTTCCTCTATTATTTTAGGAAATTTATTCATAAGTTTTCTCATCTTATCTACATTTGTAACTGCATCATCCAAAGGACTATAATCTGGATCAAAACAATGAATGAAATCCAAAATTTTAGAAAAGACTTTCCACTTTTCTTTCCTAGTCTCTTGCTCTTGCAAGGAGTAATCTTTCCTTATTAAGTCTTCAGGAAAATAAAATTCATGCTCAATTTTACCAAGCTTAATTCTCTACCTCAGAGCCAAATGATAAAATCCTTCAGAACCACAAAAACGAGGATGGGAAGTGGCCATCTTATAAGGATTCACAATCTTGTGCAGAGAAAGCCAACCTCCTTTTGTGATTACAAAATGATGAGCCACTGTGCAAGTAGGAAAAATTGACCCCTTTTGTCTTTTCAATAGAAGGGCTTCCTCCACTCCTCCCAGCTGCCACAATATCTCAACAACTCCTACCTTCAAAGGCACTTGGTAGGGTAGTACGTGAGGGCTTCCTTTAAAACCATATATTCTAAATACAATAGAAACAAATTCAAGACCGTTTAAGCTTTACCCAATAATAATATCCCAAGAGTCCAAGAACAACATTTGACTACAAGGGTGGTGATGAGAAGTGTGGGGCAGCATCCCTTCAGACCATATAAATTCTTCTATAGTTCATGTTTTGAATGCCATAAAAACCTAGAATTAACATTAGAATCCATGGTTTGAATAATATAAAGTCTTAGAATCAATCAATACAAAATCCATGGTTTGATTGCTATGAAAACTTAGGACTAGTACTAAATTTCATGCTTTGAATGCAATAAAGACTCAGAGTAGTCATATAATGTTTTATAACTTAACATTATGCTCTTCCCTGGAACATCCAATATAAAACCCTAGGTCACATTGCACTCTTCCCTGGAACATCCAATATAAAAGTCAAAAATCATAAACAAAAAATCAATCAATTTCATTTTCTAGGGCTTTTATAATTCCTGAATAAAGTTTGACTCATGAGGCTTCACCAATATGTCACTTTAATGACTTATATAACTATTTTTTGTGTTTGAATTAAGTTATGTCATTATTAAAGGCATACTTTTCCATTAAATAAAATGGCTCCTCAATAATACTTTATGAAGATAAGTAATAAATTTACAATATAACCATTATAAATAGCTTTATTACTGTTACTATAATTTTAATATCTCATTGATTACTCATCATCTCTCTGTCTCATTTGAACTAGTTGGTCAACCATTGCTTCCATCGCACAACCAACTGCCTTACTAAAAATATTAATGGTTCTCTCTATTAACTCATAACCTACTATAACTAGTAATTCCTTGAATATTTGATAAAATTAGTAGTGCCAAGGGTCGTTACTGCGTTGAGATTGGTCTATGTGCCTTTCCAAATGTAGAAATTTTGGATACATAGCTTACTATAAATTGTAAGTGTACCTAACTGAAACAAACAAGGAGCAATCATAAACACTTCTATACTATAGAAGGGAAAGATCCTCTTCTTTTGCCAGATGGGGCCCTCTAGCCATCAGCCTTAACCTATGAGGGCCAATAATAGGTCAATCCAAACATAAACCATGGCAAGCTAAAATGAGGATATTACACTTTATAACCAATCCTACTTGTCAAAAAACACATAGGACACTTCAACAAACACTTTGACGAGCCCTCTTAACTTCAGTGAGCTCTATTCATCTTTAGAGATCCCATTTATCATCACAAAATCTCCATTAAATGATCTCTAGCTTCTCATGGAGTTCCTATATTAGAAGCTTCATACATAATATCACTTCCATCATCTACAATAGCTGGTGATAATCCAGATGTAACCAATGCACGATTGCCAACTAAAGAGATACTAGAGCCAATGTTGAGATCTAACTCCACAATAATAGCTAATGAGTTTCCATGTTTTTTTATCAATGGGTTAATCTATTGAATTATTAGAAAATTTATGAGTCAATAAAAAAAACTCATCAAATCAAGCTCGGTGTTATTCTCAATTATAACAACAACCATTTAGGTCAACTGTTTGTAAACTACATATTGATATTTGGTTGAAACTCAATAGTTTGGATGGTGAATCTGATAATGTTTTTATGGTTGTAGAATAAGAACTCATTTTTAGCATATCCTTGCTCAAAATAGTTTCCACAAAAATTAAGATCCACCAAATATTCTACACCTCAAAATAGAAAACAATCAAATGACACTAGTTGTGCACACCATGTTTACTTTGGTTCTAATTATCTTCCTACCAAATAATAGTATAGGGCTTTTGTATAAAACAATGCTACTAGCTACCACATTTCTAAAATGATCAACTGCGTGCCACTATCGACTATACTCTTGCACCTATGCTTGGTGCAAGCACTAGTATATAGTACTTAAGATACCATTGAATATCTAAATCATTGTTTTTCAAAGAAGCTGTAAGGCATAATTTGAGTGAATTTAAATACTCCAGGCAATTCCTGAGTCAGATGTTTCAATTCCTTAGTGTCAAAACTTGAATATATTTCATGCTTATCATTTCCTCTAGCAATTCTTACGTAAAACATCATTAAAATAATTATTCCCTTTGACAGCATCAAAGAGTGTATATATACAATATTTTTGAATTTTTTTGTGCTAAATGAACCTTTTGTGATCAAGTCTTGTAAATATCTTGGTTGGTACAACCGCAAATTTCTTACTGCCTTTGTACTAGTACCCAAGATTAACATTGATGATATTAGTAGAATTCCAAGTTTTGCTCTTGTATTCCTATTAAGTGTACTTGATTGTCAAATATGTTAAAGAAGAAACAAATGCCAGTTAATTTACAGACTATAACTGACCTGAATTGCTTGATGTATTTTTTAAATGTTGAGATGCATATACTAAGAATTTTTTGTTGCTGCAGGCCAAGCCACAGCTGACAGACAGGTCAAAGCTTCCAACTATTGTGGATCCTGTGATTAAAGAGTTGCTGAACTTGAAATATCTTCAGCAAGTAAGTTGCATGCAAAATATTTCTTTTGAAGGGAATTGACATTATTTTTAAAAATACATTTAGTTTATACAATTTTACTCATGTTTTGGTGGATAAAAACTTAACGTTCTTCGACATTTCTTGCCAATTTTATTGCATATATGAAATAAGACATAATCTTGCCATTTTCCAATAGCTAAATGTCTTTAACTGTGATTGGAATTTGGCATAAAATGTATTTTTTATGTTAGATTGTCAGCTAGTTCTGGTTGATTGCCATTTGAAAATTAGAGGTGCTAATCCTTTCATTGAAGATAAAATTTATAGTGCACTACATATCATCACACTTACCCAAAAAAGTTGAGCCAAACATTTGATTATCTAGATTGAAAGTCATTGTCCACTTCATAATCTTAACAAGAAGAACACCATAAGCACTTGTGAACCAAGTATTTATGATGAAGCAAGAAGGAAAGAAAAATGAAAAAATGTTTTAAGTCAAGAGATAGACATTGGAAAGAAAGCCATTGATTATAAAAAGTATTGAGATCAAGTTAAAAAATAATGTTTTAATTGACAAGCACAAAGCAAGATTAGTAGCTAAAGAGCAACAAATTTTACTTGTACATTCGTGCACTATCTCCATGATTCCATGTTTGGTCCTTAGCCTCTTTGCAATAACCACATGATCGATGATTGCCAAATAGTGCCAACATACTATGTGGAAAGGCCCTTTCTAGATCATATTTCAATGCAACAATTTATCAAATGATGGTGCTTTGAGGGGACAATGATTATCTTCAACCGTGTGACTTTGGCTCATTGCTTCAAATTTTTTAGAGGATATAGAAACTTATTGACTGTAAACAATAGGTATGTTCTTAGAAAAAAAACCCATACTCATTGTAAATAGCAGGTATGGATTTAATGCATATTTCATGAGTTGTGGTTCATAAAAGCCCATACTCATTAGCTTGAATTGTTTGTTTAATACCCAATGCATTGAGGTGATGCTTACAATTTGAATTCATAACAACCATTTCTCATCAACTTAAATTGTTTGTTTAGTACTCATTGCATTGACGTGACACTTACAAGGTTGAAGTATTGCAACTTCCTAGAAGGTCTGCCTACTCAATTCCATGATGATCCAACTTTCCTTGATCCTTGGGAGAATGATGCAGGAGCATCAAGGTCAAGGTTGAAGGCATGAGAAGACATTAAGGTCTCAAGATAACCAACATGACCATGTTAGAACAATTTATGTAATAAGACCCTGTGAAGGTTCTTTTTGATATGTTTGTAATCATTTTAGTTACATTTGAAAACATTAATTAACAAAAACCATATGTGAAGATATAAAAATTAATCACAACATGTCCAATTTATTTGTAGGTATATTTTCATGTGAAGAAAGACCACACCTAACAATATGAATCTAGAAGAAAATAATGAGATAATGGCTGTATTGTGGGCTTAGTTCCGAAGAAAACCTGATAAATGTTATTATCCTTGCAAAAAGTGTAAGGGTTTAAAGAATCAAAGAATTCTAATCACAACAACCCAGAGTCATTGTAGGCAATATGGTCATGTTGAAGGGGCCACAATTTTTGTCCATTTCTGAATGTAGATTTCCTACTAGAGGAACATGGAGGTGTGAATATCCAAGTTGAGGATAACACTCCCATGGAAGAAGATGATAATGTGCCAGATGACATGATTGAAGAAGATGGTATTGGGGCCAGTGATGAAGAGGCTCACAATGATGGTACTAGTGAATCTGATAATAATGATGAAGATGGTCTTGATATACCTTTACTTGAGAAGGCACACAAGCCCTTATACCCAGGATCCCAAACAACTCTACTGTCGGCTATAGTGTTGTTGGTGAATTTAAAGGTTATGAATAGCATATCCAATGTAGCAATGTCATGTATGCTAAGGTATGTCATTTTTTTAATCTTCAATGTTAGCATAAAATTACTATTCATTATATTAACAATGCATATTTGTTGTTGTAGGTTGATTAGTGATTTTTTGTTACCACCATCAAACATTTTGCCTCGTTCGTACCGAGAATTATCTAACATTATGGATCAGATTAGAATGAAGTATCATACAATACATGCATGTCCCAATGATCACATTCTATATCATAGACAACATGAATTTGCAACAGAATGTCCTGATTGTCACGTTAGTAGATATCGGTCAGATCAAATAACAAAAAAAGTGCCTCACAAGGTTCTTTGGTACATTCCCATTATTCCACGTTTGGAATGGTTATTCAGGTGTGCTAGCTTGGCACAATTTATGGATTACCATGCACGCAATAGAAGTCAGAATGACATTATGTGAATGCCTGCCGATGGTTCTACATTTAAAGAGATAGAAGAAACGTGGTCACACTTTAAAGAAGAACCTCATAATCTGAAACTTTCATTTGTGGCAGATGGTGTCAATCCATATGGAGATATGAGATCTGTTTACTTAGTATGGCCTATTTTTGTTATTAACAATAAAATTCCTCCTTGGATGTCCATAAAGAGGGAGCACATAATGTTGTCAATGATTGTGCCAGGTATTTTTTTTTTTTTTTTATAGTTATCTAAATTAATTTATGAATAGTGCATGAAAATGGTTATAATAATTACGTAATGTTTATGTTCATTAAATTGCAAGGTAAATACCAAGTTAAAGATATGAACGTGTATATTGAGCCCCTAATTGATGAGTTGTTGAAGTTATGGAATGGCATCACTATGTATGACATCTCTAGACCGATGCGACATCGATAATTTCAATTCCATGCAATGCTTGTATGGACAATACATGATGCCCCTAGGCTAAATCATTTTTGCGATATGTTATATTGTTAAGATCACATATTTTTGGTCTATTATAGTGCTTACACATTACTATCAAATGCTTAAGTTGCGCATGATAATTGTACATAATCCAATTATACATGATCTTTTAGGTCTTTAGGCAAAGGCAAAATTTTCATGTCTAGTTTGTGGTCCAAAGATGAAATGTCATCATTTGAGAAGTTTAGGAAAGTAGGTGTTTGATGAGCTTAGACACTTTCTCCACAATAATCATAGGTATCGAATTGCCAAAAAATATCTTTTCAATGGGAAAGAAGAGACATCATCAAGGCCACGAAGAATGACACCTCATTTATGAAAGTTGGAATACAATCGACTAAATCATCGAGGTAATGTCCAATTTATCGTCCAAAGTTTACAATTTGTATTTTGATATTTTTTTATATTTACTAATGCTGTAACTGATGCTCGTGAAGGTCGTCAAGGCATCAATGACCAACATTTTAGAGGAATGAAAAGTTATCCTACTCAATTTAGTAGGTTACCATACTACAAGGATCTCCCAATCGCGCATTTGTTTGATGCTATGCATATTGGAAAGAATGTAACAGAGACACAATAGAAAATGTTGGATGGAAGGCGTGATAGAGAACAAATTGCTAAAATTTGTACTGCCATTCATGAATCTAATCATGCACTAAAAGTTTTTATTGAATCAAATAGGAATGGAGATCGCATAAATACAAGTGCCCTTCCTTGGTTATTAACAGAGCAACAAAGTGATGCATTAAAAGAAGTTATAAAAAAAAAAAAATTCCAACAGGATTTGCTGCAAATATAAGAACTCTTCTATCAAAGAAAGGTGATTTTGGGCTAGGGTTGAAGACACATGATTGGCATACCTTCCTCAAGGTAAGTCATGTTTTCTATTTACAGTATATTTGTAAGATTGAATGTAGTACCAGTTGCATTATTTAATAATATATTGAAATGATCATTTTTTAATGATTGTAGTTCCTCCTACCTCTATCCCTTCCACAACAGTTTGACAACAGTATTAAACAAGTTATAAATGATCTTGGAAAATACATGAGCTTAGAAGAGTTTTTTTTCTTAGATTTGTAGCTTTTTATCTGAAATCTATTGTATAATTTTATTTGAAATCTCCTCTGTGTGTTTTTGCATGTTGAATCTCATTTAGGTGGTTATCATCTAAAGAAATTGATAAAAAAGATATAAAATATTGGAAGAGAAAAATTCCATAGCTTATGTGTGAAATGAAAAAATGTTTACCTCCAACATTTTTCAATGCTCAAGAACACTACCTCATACATCAAGTTGAGGAGATTGAATTGTGTGGACCTGTACAAGCTAGATCAATGTGGATGGTTGAGAGGCATTTGAAATTTATGAAAGGCTTGGTTTGACAAAGAGCACATCTTGAGGGTTCTATGATAGAGGGATATATGATATACTAGACCATGGTGTATATCAGTGAATATCTTCCAAAGTTTGCAACAGGTATCCATCTAGATCACATTTGGGATCCCAACTATAATGACAAATTCAAAGGGGAGTACCTGATGGGAAAAGGTAGATTGAGGAGGGTGAGAGGTAATTATAAGTTTTTTTTTTTGTAATTTAACAATTCTTATCCATCATCAATATATATAAGTTGTTTCTAACTGGTGTAATTGTCTTCTTTATAGTTGTTCGTGAGTAGGATGCACTACACTTGTATATTGCAAACAATCTTGATTGGATGACAGTATGGATTGAACAGTCTTAAGAAAATGGTCACTCATTAACACGTAATGGTGTTGCATCGTTGGTTAAAGAAGCTCATCGTAATGGAGATCCCAAAGTTACGCCAATGGTACTTGATCTAATATATGGCTTAAGAGATACAAAGGTATGCATAAGATTACTAATCATGAGACATAAGTTTAATATCAAATCACAGATCAATGAGAGGATTCTTGACATGTTTGAATAATTGTAGGTCAAACAGCACAAAGCTATGTACTACCATGGCTATAAATTTTGCACAAAAAAGTTAGATGAAATGAAGAAAACGTGTGATTCTGGGATAAGTGCTATCTTTGCGGTCACCAATATTTCATCTAGAACTGACATACATCCTCAACAATCTGAAAATCAATACTATGGCATTTTGGATGATATACTTGAGTGCAACTTTAATTCATTCAAAATAGTTCTATTTATCGTCAAATAGTTTAGGTTATGATTGAATCAAAATGATCCCGATAGGACTGTTATTGAACACAATAGTGGATTTACTATGATTAATACAAGGTCATTTGAGCCATTCAGAGATAAGCCCTATGTTCTTCCAAGTCAATGCGAGCAAGTGTTTTACTTTGGTGTTCCAGACAAACCATGTTGGTCATTTTTTGTTAGACATGACCCAAGAGGAAGGCCAGTAAAGTATAATGTGATTGAAGAAGAAGATATTGAAGAAGCACAAGAGGAATTAAATGATTATCAGGAATGACAGTTACCCATTGATGAAGAAGAAGAAGATGGTGATTATTTTGGTCATGCTAACGATAATGGTGATAATGATGATGATGATGCTGATGATGATCATGATCATGGTGATGAAGATGGTGATGATCATGGTGATGATGGTCATGATGATGATAGTGATCAAGAGGATGATGATGGTGATGAAGATGGTGGTGGTGACGACGATGATCAAAGTGATAAGTACGATGATGGTGATGATGATGATGATGATGATGAAATGGATGATGATCATGATGATCAATGAAATCTTTAGGTATGATCAATGCCAACTATGATGGGGTCTTGTATGACCAAATATTTCTTTCCAAACCATATGTGCACATATAAACATTAAGTAGAATATGCCAAATATTTTTTTAGATATAAACATTAGTTACGCTAAATTTTTAAATTAAGACAAATGATTTACATATACAATCTACTTTATTATTAATATTTTTTTGGTAAGTCTATTACTTTAATTTCGTTGCTGATTTCTAAGACTTACTAATTTTTTTCATAGGGCGATATGGATGCACCATGTCAGACACCTTCAGTAGAGGTAAACATTAATTATTGTAAATTTTAATGTTAATATAGAAACAAATGTCCTATTATTATGTTCTTTTCTTTATGGCTTTGGAGTTATTTTGATGAAAGTATATGAATATTTGATGTCACAAATGATAGGAAAAAGCTACAATGATCGTTGATCAAATGCAATCTAAAATATGGGCATCATATCTACATGAAATTGGCCTTAGTACTGACCATATATTCATCACCCAAAAAATTACACAAAGATACACTAATGAGCTTGTTCAAATTATCATCAAGGGTGACAGAAGTGAGGAGAAAGAGGCACTAAGAATAGAATTGGACTGTAGAATCCAATCTTTGAAAGTAAGCAATAATTTGACTAAAGCAGTAATAGAAGTTCAATAGATATTAATATTTTATAGTATCTTATGGATCATGATCTCTGATTTTATGTGTTCTTGTATAGACATATGTGCCAGTTGTGACATCACATGCTGAACATGGTCAGGGTTGTTTCACAATACCTTCGTGTAAGTAACACTTTGTTTGTTTTGATCAACATTATAACACTTACCTTTTTTTTGTCAACGTTTCTCGCTAGTATCCCATTTGATCTTTATCCATTGCAAATGTCTTTGCTAACAATATTCTATTCTTTAGCTCATGATGAAGTGCGGACTCCTCCTTCAATTGGAGGTCCACTATTGTCTGCTACATTGTCGGCAACAAGGACCATGCAAACATCATCGTCTATGCCCAGTAGAACTGGTAAAACCTTGTTTTTTTATATTTTGTAATGTCTTTCTACAAGTTGATGAACAAAAAAGTAGCACATTAGTGCTTAAATGATGTCTACAGAAGCTTGCATACACACAAACACATGCATACACACACCATACATACATACATACATACATACATACATACATACATACATACATACATACATACATACATACATACATACATACATACATACATACATACATACATACATACATACATACATACATACATACATATATATATATATATATATATATAGCCACACATAGAGAGACATGGACATAGGCAGGGAGGTAGACCAACAGAGAGCAGTACTAAAATTGTCATTTAATTGTTATGATGTTTCAGTTGATAGAGCAACAGAGAGCAATACTACTGAAGCTGATCCATTTCTTGGAGTAGTTCGTGTGATTAGTGCTGGTTCGTATGAAGGGACATTGTTGCTGAATAAGAAAACTATGTTTCCATTAAGAGAATGAAAGCTTCCAGGTGCTTTAAAATTGATAAAATTTAAAGTGTAAATTTAGTTTACTTTTACATTACTCATTTTGGACTGATAAATCCTTTATGTTTTTGTAGGTAATAATGCTTTCTTTGAACATCTTTTTCATATGACATTGAGACTGTTTGGAACCACCATACATAAAAGGTACGTAGTTTCATATCATTGCTACATAATATTTCTTTTCTTCTATTTATTGTAATATATTAAAGTTATTGATCTAACAATCTATTTGTTTTTAAAAAGGTGGAATTTACAAGCCGGGGAATTAAAAAATTAGCTGATTACATCCATTGAGGAGAAATTTGGGAAAAACATTTTTGACACTGGCCTACTTCTAAAAAGAGTAGCAAAGCATATAAAGAATATGAGGGATCAATGTAGAAGGGGTCTTAAGGATAACCCAAAGTATGACCATCCTCCTATGATTCCACTGATGGAGTGGAATGAAATAATAGAAGATGCAAAGGAGAAAAGGCTATGTGAAGATAGAGATAATGAAGCAGCACAGGGCAAAAAGATGTATGTCATTATAGTATTAAGTACATTGTAATTATGCACTAATTATTGATATTTGTAAACATATAACCTAAGATGTTTGAAATTGTTCATAGATTGCAGGACACATCCGTGGCTACAAAAGCGAAAATAGAAAAGGTTGGCCAACACAAACTTGGCTCTGGTGGCTATATGAATCTGTAGCCTCGACTTGTAAGTAGAGCAATGAATTTTGTTTTGTTTTTTAAAATATAATGTTGCAAACAGTTTTGTTTAATGAAACCATACATGGAAAACTGACGTTATCAAGCAAAAACCATAGGGCACAGATTTCAATGTGGAGGTCACAGATGAAGATAAAAAAATTGCCTTAAAGGAAGGCTATAAATTTGTGGTTGCATGCCTACGTGAAGAATCTGTAAGCCTTGCCCAAGAATCCAGTACACCAAATGATATCTCATAGGTAAATTGGTTAGCTGAAAAGTAAATGAAATTAAATAGTTGAGAAGATTCTTTTTTGGTATTAGTTTTAAATGTAAATTGACTACATAACAATGTGCATAACATTTTACTGCAGTCTTCATATCCTATCACAGAACCTACTCTTGACGAAGGCCATGATGTGCATTATAGTGGTGGAGGTATTAATTTTCTATTGGAAATTAATTATGCAATTATGAATACAATTTAACATCTTCAATTGGAATTTGATGTGTATCCTTTTTTTGAATATTTCAGAGCATGTTAAACATCATGCTAAAGGACTGGACCATGTTCCAAGTGTTCAACATGTTGATGCGGTGGCAGATCAAAATGTTAATGTACATAATGTGGCATTGTCAGGTAGGAAAAATGCATTTTATGTTGTATTCGTACTTAATTACAAACTTGAAACAATTAGAAAAAGAAAAAGAAAAAGAGTATGCCAATTTATCGCATTCACTTGTTCTTGCAATAGAGCCCCCTTTAGTGCAACAACCTCCTGCTCCTCCAAAGAGAAGGATCCATCATAATTTGATATTACACATGCTAGAAGAGGAGGAGAATGAAGAAGATATGGATGTCCCTATGAGTGCTTTTCTTAAGAGAGCTCAGAAAAACAAAAAAAAGAAATGATGTTTTAAAAATCTTCTTTGATAAACCTTGTTGGCTACTGAAAGAACTTTGTTTTAAGTAATTATGTATGAATGATGCATATTAATACAGATTTTTATTTTATGTTAATGAATATTGTTATGTGTTAATGAAGTTTTGATTAGTATTGTGTATTAATGAATTTTAGATCATATTAATGAATGTTATGTGATTGTATTGATTGAATGTTATAGTTCATAAATGGATGAATGAATGAATGAAGTATGTAATTAGATGATAATGGGTACTTTAGATTGATTTTAGGGGGAGGGGGGTGAGGCCAGATGAGCTTCCATCCTCACGTGGTTGGCCTTGTTAAGTAGAGAATATTATAGTATTCTTGGAACCAAGTGAAGCTCAAATTTGCTAAGTCTTCAAACACACATCCCAATTCTCTTTAATGAGACTAAAATTTTTTCGCTTGTAATAGTCTCATTGTAGTCATCTTTTGGTTCCTTGAACATATAGCTCTTGCTTAGTTTAAATCCCAATTATTAGATATTTGTCCACATTGGAGTTAGTTTGGCATAGAAACTTGCATATTTTATTATATATATTTAGTCAACTGAAAGCAATGTAGAAAGCATTCACATAGTTGATGTCTAACAAAAGAAGACAAGATGCATATACTATTTAGCATGGAAATCCTTGTAGGTGAATTGTGTGTGTATGTATACACACACACACACACACATATGTATGTATGTATATAACTTCAAACAAATGTGTAGACTCAATTAGCAAGAGACACCAACCTCAAATCCTGTAATGCAAAAGGAACTAACCTTTGAAATGCAAAGTGTTTATAATGTAGGTAGATTTTCCTTAGATCTCCTTCGAGGTCTTCAAAAAATCTGCCTTGTACTTATGAATAATCCACCAAGATTTGAAATAGTGTTTTTCAATAAATGCTCTAAACTTGGAATATACCTTCATAAAAATTTTGCATTAGATCTGCTCATCATATTCAAAATAAGCCTTCACATGTCTGTTCACTTAGGTCTGATTTAGGTCTTCCACAATTTTGGCTTATAATTATGCTCTCGAATCTCTTAAAATCTTCTTTGTATTCAAATGATATTTAATGAATTGATTGATACGAATTTCCTCATACTTGAATCCAAATATCATTGTCATTGTCAAACATAACACAAGCATAAAATCATTTTGGTTATTCACTTGTTATACAAGTTAGTGTCATCTTTTTGGTTTTCACAAGTCATGCACTTATGCATCTTTGGCATATCCACAAGATATTAGAGATGTTTGGATGGTTCATGTCCTTAATTTTTTTGTGTTGTTTGTAGGGTTTTTGCCATGAAGTCTAAGGAAATACATGTTGGATGTTTGTGATAGACATGTCCACCTATAAAAAAAGTATCAAATGTAGAAAAAATGCAAAGAAAAGCTTGTAAGGGTTTTAGGTGTCTTTAGGCCTAGTACAACTCGTATGGGTTTTAGGTGTCTTTGGAAGGGTTAGTGAAGTTATAAAACCTTTGAAAAGGTTAGTGAAATATATTAAAGGCATATATGATTGTAAGTTGTTGAAGTTGACACTTTGTGTCAACTTAGACAACAAATTTTAGTTTATAACTAACTGGTAACAGTTAGATAGTTAGATACCAGTGGTTGTTTACTGTTGTTTGGTTATTTAGAAGGGATTTGTCGAGTGTTTGGGGGAGAAGTAGAGTTGGGGTGGTGAGACAAAGCATTGTGAAAAAATTATAATCAATAAAATAATCCTATTCTCTACAATTCAGTCTTTGTCCCATGGAACAGTGAGTTCCTATGATGTATCAAATGCATTTTGACTAATATTTAATGTGAGGACATTTTATTATTTTTGTTATCTTGTCCACACATTCTTTTAATTTTCATTGCGAGTTGAGTAAGGAATAATAGATTGGCGCATTCAAACCAATGATTGGTTAGGCATAGTCAACTGTACTTATTCTGAAGTTTCCAATGTAGATTCTCTCCTACCACTTGTAGTCACTGTTATTGGTGGGAGACAATGAGGTTGTGATAGTTTATTTGTACTATATTAACCAAATGCAGGAGAGTGGGAAAACTTGGTGCAAGTGCAGTGTTGGATGGTAATTGCTGATGGAGGTTTAGCCTGTATTAGACACCAGTCTAATAGACAGTGGATGATTTCATGTTTGAAGATGTTTGGGGGGTGAATCCTTCATGTTTGGGGGGTGTCTCTGTTACCAAAAATGAGACAGTAGAGCACTGCTAGTGTTATGATGAGAAAAATATGTCTTTCATTGTGATAGACTATTTCTAAGTCATTTGTGTTGTTTCTTGCTATTGTCAAGCAATCTTTGTTTTCCTTGAGACCATGAACAAAATTATCTACCATTTTCACTAATGATAAACTTTTGATTTGAACAACGATAAAGTTTATTAGTAATCATTATATTGGAACAACTTTTGACTTGTTCAAAAATTTTAGTCGAAGGTGTTGGAATTGATAGTGAACCCCAAGCTCCTAGAAATCACCTACAACCAAAATGCATGTTACATCTGTGTCTGAGAGAGAATATGATCCAAAAAGCATGCCTACTTTGGTGATTTGGTTATTATTGCAACACTACAAAGTGTCTTATAGTGTTTCTCATTTTCTTAAATAATAGGCAATTAGTTTATGATTTCATCATATCTTATAGTGGAACAACTCCAAGAATCTTGGGAAAATTTCTTGCTATAAGACTTTCTTGTATAGGACACTCAATAATGTGGGCTAAGTGGTGGGCACAAAAAGGAACAAGAAAGGATCTGTACAAGTGCACAGTGCAGTAGAATTCAAAAATGAAATTATCTTAGTTTCATTCTAATTCTCCTCTGTTACCCTCACATACATACACAACTCACCTCAATTATTCAATGCTCTAAAACTTATACACATCCCTTATCAGTAGATCTGGTCATAATTCTCCTAAAATTTACAAATATTCTTGGAAATAGCAGCTACATAAGACTCAGGAATTAGATATAAATGAGTTGAGACCAGCATTTATAATTCTTGAACAGGATTGAAAATAATTTTGTTTTTGTAAGATGATTTGATATATAGCAATAGAATTCATCCTTGTTTACTTCTGATTTATAGGACCAGTGCCTTATCCATTGGGCAAGAAATTGACTATTTGTGGGAGATCTAATTCAAATAACTTGTATAAGAATTAATCAACTGCAATCACCCATCTCCATTCTTATGAAATATCCCTTTTATGAACTCATAAACCCTACTGATTTACTGAAGCATTTATATAATTTCTTGAATTAAAAGAAACAATAAAACTAGCATACAACCCATCCAGACTGCATTCAACCAAATAAACCTTATTTAAATGGCTTCAAAGTAAACAAACCCATAAACTGGAGACAGAAATTGATGACACAGATATAGTGTAAATACCCCTTTGTATTATCCTTTTCATACAACTAATACAATAACCAATAGAAAACCAATTAAATGCCCATAATAGATTGTCATTTTTGTCATTTCAATTTGCTTATCAGAAAGTAAAATGGAAGTAAACTCAAAACATCTGCATACTATTGGACCAACTGAATATGTAATCTTCTTGAAAGAAACAAAAAATTGCACAAGTCTTGGACCATCACAATGCCTTGAAAACTCATTTATATAGCATGAGTTGTAACAAGAAAAGGGCAATTGTGATCTGACAAGTGTCCAAGGAACAAAACATCATACAAAAGATAAAAACAATCACAACAAAATACCAGGCATATCAAATATTCCTTTAGGTAGGCTTGTTCCAATTTCTGTTGTGAATCATCAACTTCTAATTTGTCTCTCATTATTTTGGCTCCTCAGAATATGTGGCTACCAAGCTGGCCAAAGAAGGATGATCTTGTGATACCTCCAAATTAGTTTTCTCCTACGGGTTCTCATTGCTTTCACCCTGAGTAGGCATTATTACCTTTTCCCCTTCTTCTTTTTTCAGTTCTGGTGTAGAGGTGTCAATAAGCTGCACCTCGCCTTCTTGTTTCTCATCATCATCTGAACTGTCCTCCTCTAACTGCTTGTCCAACAGAAGATTTGCCATCCAAGTGTCAAATTGTATATCATCTGACCAGCTGAACTGTAGGATATCATTTTGCTTTTTAAAAATATAACCAACCTCCTTTTCAAAACCAACAAATTCTTACTTCAACGAATCAAAAAAAATTGGATTTTAACCAATTCCTTTGTCGTGGTGGCCCACCAGGCATGCCCCTTTTCATTAATAACTTTATTTATCCTTGTGCAGAAAAGGTCATCCAATTCTTTACTCCACTCTTCCTTATTTTTCAATTTCTTCTTTCTATCCAAGGCACAAGGAAATAGATCAAATTTTTGATTCTTGTACTTATTCAAATAAGAAACAATTTTCAGTTGTAGAGCAACTCTCCTGTTATCAAAATCTAATAGGTCATTAGCAATATCATACAATTTTTCAACATGGTCATTGGAAGACTTTATAACTGAATAACATAGAAGGGTGATTTCCTTTTCCCTTCTTCCCCATTTATTAACAATAGGCTTCAAGGTATCATCATGAGTTTTAAATTCTTCCCATACATCTATTACTTTTACCAACTGATCAAAGAATAAGGGCCACTCAATTTTGTCCACTAAATACATTAGAGCCTTTCTAAGCTTATCCTCATACTACGTATTTAACTCTACATGTAAGGCCCATAGTTTGCTCTTCTCTTCTTCAAATTCCTCAGCTGTATAATATTTAGGCCTTTGAGGTGTGTCTGGTATCTCTACAAGGGGGGTGGATTTAAAAGGTTCCACTGGAGGATGGGGGTATGTTATTCTTGGCCTTGTGGATTTCCCCATTGCCTTGTTTTCAAGTTCAATTCTCCTTTTTAACTCCCTATTATAGGCCTCAAGAAGTGTTTCATATTTATTCTGTAACTCAAACATAACATGTTCCTCCTTCTTAGTAGTGGCCAACACAAACTTAGAAGAATCCACATTCCAATATGCTGCCTAGACATGTGAAGTGTCAGCAACCCTTCTTACAAGTATATTTCCCATCAACACAGACTCATCTGATTGTGATGGTGTGGCTCTAGATCCCTTTCTCAATGACCAACTGACCAATGCAGCTGGATCTTCAATGAATGAAGTGCCTTGGAAGTCTCTTCTATTTGGGTCTTGCAACTCCAATCTACTTGAAACAAAATTGAAAATTAATGCATCTGCAATATCACAATTGGGCATTAATAAAATGCTAGATGCCTTTATCATTTTCCTCCCCTCCTCAAGGCTTATATTCTACAATTCCTTCATCATTTTTTCTTTAATTTGGTTTTGCATGGAAGTTTCATCCATTTCTAGATGCTCTTCTTTCATCTATTTACATTTCTCCTCGAAAATATTCATGTTTGTCCTCCATGCAAACTACTGAAAAGCCCTTGATTTCACAAAACTGTCATCAGCCAAAAATTGATGACTTGCCTGATCTAATACAAGGTCCAACTCCCTACCTCTATAATTAGCTATTGTTAGATCCAAACTTGGGAGAGGATGTTCTGGAGGGTTACCCTCATCTAATTCAGCTTGAGTAATAAAAATATCTTCCTATGATCCTATTTGTTCAACCTGTTCACCAGTGAGCTGCTCTTCTCCAATCCTCAAAGGGGACTGAGTGGGTGAATAATCCTCATCTTGAGGCCTTTCTTCTGTTATTACCTTTTGCCTCTTAGGACTAGGCTCTTCAGGTCTCTCCTCTTGGGCTACACTAGTAGATCCTATTATTTGTTTGCCCTTATCTATAGGAACCCTTTTATTCTGAATAATAGTATATCCGGGCCTCTTTTGTACAATTATTTTACCAGTTCTCACATTTGGAGTGAAAGCCAACCTCCTCATGACCTCTCTGGCCTTATCAGGATATGAATCAATAAAAAATTATTTCTTTTCATTCATGACCTCCATTATTTTAGGGAAGGTATTCATGAGCTTACTTATTTTGTCATCCTCTATAATAATATTATCCAAAGGATCATATTTATTATCAAAATAATGAATGAATTCTAAGACCCGAGAATAAACTCTCCATTTTTCCTTTTTAGTTTCTTGCTCCTGCAATGAGAATTCATTCCTTATAATATCCTTTGGATAATAAGAGTTGTGCTTGACCGGTCCCAACTTGATTCTATGCCTCAACATCTGATTGAAAAATCCCTAAGAATCACAAAAATGGGGATGAGAGATAGCCATCATATACTGCTCGAAAATTTTATGCAAAAAGATCCATCCCCCTTTTGTAATCAAAAACTGATGGGCCACTATGCAGGTAGGGAAAATTGACCCTAATTGCCTTTTCAACAAAAAAATTTCCTCCACTCCCTTGAATTTCCATAAAACTTTAGCCATTCCCACCTTCAAAGGAACTTGGTAAGGCAAAACATGAGGGTTCCGCTTGAAACCATAGATTCTAAAAATAGTAGAAACAGGGTAGGGGATGATATCTCTCCAATTATGTGAAACTTTCAAGTCATGGGGGTTATCCATAGGCTTGATGAGACTCATTAGTACCCTAGGGATTCTGGGATTGTCACTCAATATGAGGCATCTCAATTTAGCAGCAAAATATCTATCAAATTTGACAAAACTAGCATTACTTGCATCCCAGGTCATATCTACACTCCACAACTGGATTGACAATATTTCCCCATTCTCCTCTCTATTTAGTTCCATCTCATTACCAAAATATGTCACTCCTTTGAACAAAAACATATGCATTAATAGAGAGTAATGACCAAAAGTTTTTTCCACCTTGCCCTTCGCAATCCCAACTAAACCAATGTGAATTTCTTCAGCCAAAAAGGAAGCAACATAAAAAATAACATCTACACCGAAGGAAGATAACTGAACCATCATGTACATGAAACCAATGGGCATAAATTCTTGCTCATCTTCACCAAAAACTCGGCATAAGGTCCTGTATATCTCTACAGCCTAGGAAGTGAAAAGACTCTTCTTAAAAGGCTCTCTAGAGGCTACAGTAATTAATGGAAAAGTTCCTATTGTACCAATATGTGCCCTTAGTTCACCTCCCCTAATTACATCCTTCTTTTCTTTGTATTCATTCTCTAATTCTAGCAGATTGATTTGCACATGGTAGTCTGATAATGGTTCCAGGTGAAAAACCTCTCTAATTTCTTCAGGAGTAATCGAGACCAGAGGCACACCATCCTTTCTTCTTACAACCCTAATGGCTTGCTCATAATTCTTAGCAATGGCTTCAAGCAAATCATAATCCATGAAAATACTTGGGACTACTAACTTTCCCAAATCAAAATTCCAGACATTAGCATGCGGGGAAAACAACTTTCTTTTCGAAAACCACTTTTTAAACAAGATAAGGCCAGTTTGAGTAGTTGTTGCATCCCTAACTTAGTTCCCCTTGTCATATAGGCCATCACCAATTTTAAGCCTAGGGTTTAAGGAAATTAAATTTTAAACTTGTGTAGGCTATACAGTAGATTCTGGGAGTAATTCTAATAAATCATCGTGGACATTCCTATCCATATAATTAATTTTCCCAGAGAATGGTTTCTTAGGAGGCATTTTGACAGTATTAAGAGAATTGGAATGCCACAGAGGTTATAATATGAGTACTTAATTGACTTGCTGAACTTGTTCTTCTCTAAACTTCTAAAATTTCTCTCGAACAATAGAAGAATAGTTTCACATCTTTACTAGGCTTAACACAACACAATGAATCAAGCTCTTGTGCTCAAAAAATTTGCAATCCTTGTTCGCGTGGGACTGGAATTAATGAATCTCTGTGTTATACTCTGTTTCTCCCATACGTGAAGCTTTCACTTATCATAAATGCGTCGAACAAAAAAATAGAGTGGTGTCGCACTTTCTTTTTTAAACTTGTGCTGTTGATCCTTGAAAAATCCTACAATCTGGGAATGACAACTAAGTGACTCAGCTTTCTTCTTAACACATTGGTAGTCAAGCCAATAAAACACCTCCACCTCTACTTTTGCTTCAAGGCTGGCACTTCAAACCAGGCCCATGGATGACTATGGACATGTGTCATCAACTCGCTAACTCATTATACATAATTCTCGAGCACCTTTCCACAGCGAGCTAGCAATGATCACTAATCTTACTTTAACCATGTGGTAGAAAATTGAAACAACCTTTAAGAACACGATGGTGGGTCTATTGCTCGTTAACTCACTATAACTAATTTTTGCACATCTCTTATAGTGAGTCAATGAGCATCGTCGATCCAGACTTGATCTTGTGGATAGCAATTTTACTTCAATAGTGGTGGGCCACACTCGCTAACTCACTATACTTAACTTCCAAGCACTTCTTTATAGCAAGTCAATGCCACCCTTTGATCCCAGCATGATCTTAAGATTAGAAATCTTTGTACCTAGTACATGAGAAGTGGGTCCATGATATGGACCCTATAGATTTCTACCAAGAATTAGTCAGAAGTTTGACCAATGAATGGCAGAAAATGTGCTGACAATGCCAACATTTTTCGACCATCGTATTGGTCAAAATTTTGACTAGCCTACTGGATGGTCAAATTTTTGACCAAAAAGTTTTTGACCAATGCCATCTAGTTTTCTACCATGCATTGGTCAAAATTTTGACCAATGTCCTACAGATTTCTACCAAGCATTGGTCAAAAGTTCGACCAATGAATGACAGAAAATGACTTAACAACCTCAACATTTTTCGACCAACGTATTGGTCAAAATTTTAACCATCCAGTGGGTTCGTCAAATTTTTGACCAAAAAATTATCAACCAATTCGTTGGTCGAATTTGGTCGAAAAATGGGTCAAAATTTTGACCAATAAAGGTAAAAAAATGAGCCCAAATGTACTAGTGATACCTTTTCTTCTTTATCCTTCAACGACTTCAACTTATGTTTCACTCCATCCTTGGTCAAAGTGTAGGTATTTACTTTCCTATCATGTACATCATGCCTGTCAAATTGCCATGGCCTATCAAGCAACATATGACATATGTCCATAGGTATGATATCACAAAGTACCTCATCCTGGTAGCTTCTAATCTTGAACTTCACTAAGCACTACTCATTGACCATGATCTTATGGTCATCTTACACCCAAGAAATATGATACAAATATAGGTGTTTTTGTCTCTTTAGCTTCAGATTTGTGACCATTATTTCAAACACTAGATTGTTAGTACTTCCATCATCAATGATCACATCATAACACTTATCTTCACATCTACACCTTATACGAAACAAGCTCCTTCTTTGATCAGGTTCAGTCTCACCACTTAGAAAGACTATTCTATTAACTAGGACTTCTCCTCTTTCAACATCTTTAGAATGTGATGATCTAGTATTTTCATCAACATGTGCAACTCTAGCCTAGCCTTCTGTTCTTCAATCTATCCTTCCTTGGCACTGGGAACATTCAAATGCTCTATGCCCTTCTTCTTTATAGTGAAAAAATTTCCCATGGAAGCCTCCTCTTCCAGATCCTTTTCCTCTACCTCTTCCTCTTTGGTCTCTATTGTTCTAATCATGGAAATAATTGGAATTGTTTCCCCTTTGGTTTTGACTTCTACTTCTAGCCTCATCCTTGTTCTTCTGATCATCATTACGACCTCCATAAGACCATCTGCTAGATCTTTCATTGTGACCTCTTCCACTATTCTTGTTGTCAAACTTCTTGCTTAGTTTTTCCTCAACTCTTAGGGAAAATTGGTATGCCTTCTCAATACTATTCATTCAAACCACACTCATCTCATCTGAAATACTTGGCCTTAACCCATTAAGATAACAAGCCACTTTCTCCTTATCAACCTTTACATGGTTAGTTCTAATGAGAACTTGGTTGAACACTTTAGTATACTCTTGAATAGATTTTCCCACTTGCTTCAACCCTTACATCTTCTTTAATAGATCAAGCTCATAATCTATAGGAATGAATTGTCACTTTAGTTTAGTTATCGTCTGATCCCATCTTTTGATTTTGTCCTTTCCCTTTCTTTTTTCCTCCAACTAAACCTCTTGCCACCAAATCTTTGCATATCCCTTCAATTTTGCCTTCATAAACTTAACCCTATTAGGATCCTCAATATTTTCATATTCAAAGTACTCCTCCAATTCATTGATCCAATTGATCAACTCCTCTGGGTTAAGATTTCTCAAAAATGTGGGAACTTCAAGCTTAGGTATTTTTCCAATCTTGGAGATGGCTTTAAAACACCTCTCTTTCTTTGGGTTTTGACTTGCCTTTTCTTCAACATTTTCTTCTACTTCGTCCTCATCCTTGCTTTCATCTCTTATGGGAAGATTTATTCCTCTATACATTTTTTCTTCTAATGCTTGAATTTGTCTTTGGAGGGCTCTAAAACCCTTAGGTGTAACACCTACAACTCTTCTGCCACACTCTCTTCATGGAGGCATTTTTGCACTTTTGTTGAAACCCTAGTGCAAACTACCTCACAATTGATGATCTATCTATACACTCAGCCCAAACCATGTAATGAGGATGGTGCTATGTGATATATCCTCTCTCCAACACAAACAAATAGTATTTATTGAAGGAAGTTCATTGGGGACCCATTGTTTATGTAGATATTTTTACCTAAAGGGCACATCAAAGTTGCCTTTGCTCTCATCATCATAAGAACATGACCCCCATTGAGAAAGGAAAAATTTCATGTGCTTATTGAATTTATTTTTGATATTTTGACCTTGAGTCAATCTCCTTGATTTAGACATGCTAAATGTCTCACTTTCTTCTTCCATTCCTACATTTTTCTCACTTGAGGAAGACAAATCTAACAAATACCTATTTGCTAGTACCTTCTCTCCATGAAATAAGAGAGATAGGTGGCAATGATAGATGTGTTTTAAAAATGGTAAAATACATTAATCTCTATGGGGTGTACTAACTTATACCTAATGATCCATGAGACTGAGTACGATGCTTGTGAAAGGGCTTCACATTTCTACAATAGTAAATCAATTATCTTATGTTCACTAAAAAATTCATGATACATATACTCAAAATTACATCAAATATTAGCATCACATATGAATTATAAATAGTAAAAGGTACATGCCAAGGTAATCAAATTAATCATTGATCTATCAAGAAATGAATATTGAATAGCATAGAAATTGGTCACATAACTATACATTTCAGTATTCTCATTGATAATCAAACCCCCCTCCAATGTTAGCTAATCAAACCCCCTATCATTGATATTATTCTTCATCCATCTCATCGTTAGGATCATCACCATGATCAACATCACCACCACCACTATCTTGGTCATCATCGTTGTCATCATCATCGTGATCAATAACAACATTATTTGCATTAGGAGCATCATATGCTTAATATTTATATCTGCACATATGGTTTCGAAAGAAAAATTTGGTGTAATTAATGTGTCTATTTGCAAAAATATTGGACATGTTGTACGTAATTTTTATATCTACGCATATGGTTTTAAAAGAAAAATTTGGTGTAATTAATGTGTCTTGCTAAAAAAATATTGGATATGTTGTACTTAATGTTTATATCTGCACATATGGTTTTGAAAGAAAAATTTGGTGTAATTAATCTGTCTATCTACAAAAATATTGGACATGTTGTACTTAATGTTTATATCTGCACATATGGTTTTGAAAGAAAAATTTGGTGTAATTAATGTGTATATTTGCAAAAATATTGAACATGTTGTACTTAATGTTTATATCTACACATATGGTTTTGAAAGAAAAATTTGGTGTATTTATGTTTCTTCATTTTGATTTTTTTCAAGGGAAGCCCATCAATGGTAATAGTAAACAAGAATGCATTTTCTAAGAGTTCACAATTGTTCAACAAAATTGATGTTTTACAAGACAATGCACCTGAAGAATTGTTAGCTCAGAAGCAAGAACATGGTGTGATATTAGATCTACCTTGCTAACTACTAATGGGTTGGGTTATTATTATTTGTCCCCATCACATTCACTTTGATAGCCATGTTAGGGAGTTGATCTCACATAGTTCATCCTCATGAGTTTGAAGTCCTTAATCATGATCTTGGGTGCTCAAATTAATGTCCAAGACATTTGTGCCTTATCATCATTTGAAAGGGCCTCAATGTTGAGCACAAAATGTATCTCAAAATGTTTAGAGGTAATTTCATTGTGGTAGACACTTTTGCAAGGGAATGAGCCTCATGATTCTTCAACTCCTTTCACTCAACTCTTCACTAAAGTTATTCTTCAACATCCTTGGCTTCCATTGTTGGGCCACGATATGGAGCCTTCATATCCAACCATTCATTATAAGTTGGGGAATGCACTTCATGCCTGACATGTAAGTGATGCATTTGCATATGCAATTTTATCACCTTCAAAAATTTTATTTGATCCTACTAGCTGGGAACAACTGATTCTTCAAATTATTTTAAATTGAAAAATTATTTCTCCATCTTCAACTAACCTAATCCTTACTTCTCCCAATTGTATTATTCTCTATTGTTATATATTATAGAATAGATTTTTATTTTCTTTCTCCATATTTTTATGATGCATAGAAAATCCCATATCATTGTGATAACACTAAGGAAAGTGGTTACAAATATATATGAATAAAAAAATTAAAAAAGGATTTCAATTAAATAAAAAATTTGTACACGTCCAATGCTATTTAATGAAATACTAAACTAGCTAATCATCACATACTTATGATGATCAAAGTATGTAAAAAGTAAGATCTTGGTACATAAAATTTCAGCAAAAAATAGAGGGAACAAAATTCAAATAGGGAGTCATAGATTATCTAATTATGAATAAAACATAATATCAAAGACAACCCTATTTACAATGTAATATCATTCTATATATTTTGTTAGTCCACACCAAAATCAATATCAAGACAATGAGAAAGAGAATATCATACTATTAATTTTAAAGATTACATTAGTTTTATATGTATCTCATTCACTCGGAACACTTACTTGGAACCTATTTCCTACATAAAGTTTTGAACAAGGAAGGGTCCCAATAGGCCATATCCAAATACATAATGATATCCAACAATTCTCAAGATATAGCCATGTATAAGAAATAAAAGAAGAGAGTTGAACAAAGAGAGTACCCATGCTTACAAACCATTACCTTCAAACCACATTTCAATATGAAACTACCCATGTAATTAAAATTGAAACTAGATACTTGGGATCCTCACAGGGAGACTCCAATACATGCATGGTTACATCCTTGGCTTCCATTGTTGGGCTAGCATATGGAGCCTTCATATCCAACCATTCATTATAAGTTGGGGAATGCACTCTATGCTTGGCATGCAAGTGATGCATTTGCATATGTAATTTTATCACCTTCAAAAACTGTATTTGATCCTGCTAGTTGGGAATAATTGATTGTTCATTTTATTGTACCTAACTTGATGATAGTTCTGCATGAATTTGTAATCAACCCAATTAATCAACAACTAGACCAATTTAACTGGGTTATGGCTTGCTTCTTTTTAAAAATATTTGCTTTGATATGTTTTTGTAAAATTTCTTGCAAACTCTACCCTATTTTCATGGTCTACAATATTTTTGTGCAAGATCTTGAGGTAAGTCACTTAGTATAGGTTGAGTGAGTTTTATTATTTTATTATTTGGATTCTGGAATATGTATGCAGTTGGATCATTTTTGGTAAAGCTGATTATTCATTTTATTATACCTAATCTGATGACAATTCCATAGGGATTTTGAAATCAACCCAACTAATGAACAACTAGACCAATTTAATTGGGCTATCGCTTGTTTCTTTCTAAAAATATCTGCTATGATATGTTTTTGTAAAATTTGTTGCAAACTCTGCCCATTTTTCATGGTTTGCATTATTTTTGTGCACGATCTTGAGGTAAGTCACTTAGTTTAGGTTGAGTGAGTTTTATTATTTTATTATTTAGATTCTAGAATATGTATGCAACTGGATCATTTTTGGTAAAGCTGATTGTTCATTTTATTGTACGTAATTTGACAATTCTATAGGAATTTGTAATCAACCTAGCTAATCAACAACTAGACCAATTTAACTGGGTTATGGCTTGTTTCTTTCTAAAAATATTTGTGATGATATGTTTTTGTAAAATTTCTTGTGAACTCTGCCCATTTTTTGTAGTCTACATTATTTTTGTGCAGGATCTTGAGTAAGTCACTTAGCACAAGTTGACTGAGTTTTATTGCTTTATTATTTGGATTCTAGGATGTGTATGCAGCTAGATCATTTTTGGTAAAGCGAATTGTTCATTTTATTGTACCTAATATGATGACAGTTCTACAATAATTTTTAACTAGCCCAACTAATCAACAACTAGACCAATTTAATTGGGTTATGGCTTGTTTCTTTCTAAAAATATCTGCTATGATATATTTTTGTAAAATTTCTTGTGAACTTTGCCCATTTTTCATGGTCTAGATTATTTTTGTGCAAGATATTGAGGTAAGTCACTTAGCATGGGTTGAGTGAGTATTATTGTTTTATTAGTTGAATTTTGGAATATGTATGCAACTGGATCATTTTTGGTAAAGTTGATTGTTCATTTTATTGTACCTAATTTGATGAAATTTCTATAGGAATTTGTAATCAACCCAACTAATAAACAACTAGATCAATTTAACTAGGTTATGGCTTGTTTCTTTCTAAAAATATTTGCTATGATATGTTTTTGTAAAATTTCTTGCAAACTCTGCCCATTTATTGTGGTTTGCATTATTTTTGTGCAGGATCTTGAGGTAAGTCACTTAGCATAGGGTGAGTGAGTTTGATTATTTTATTATTTGGATTTTGGAATATGTATGTAGCTGGATCATTTTTGGTAAAGCTGATTGTTCATTTTATTGTACCTAATCTGATGATAGTTCTACATGAATTTGTAATCAACCTAGCTAATCAACAACTAGACCAATTTAATCAGTTTATGGCTTGTTTCTTTCTAAAAATATATGCTATGATATGTTTTTGTAAAATTTCTTGCAAACTATGGCCATTTTTTGTGTTCTGCATTATTTTTGTGCAGGATCTTGAGGTAAGTCACTTAGCATGGGTTGAGTGAGCTTTATTACTTTATTATTTGGATTCTAGAATAAGTATGTAGTTGGATCATTTTTGGTAAAGTTGATTGTTCATTTTATTGTACCTAATATTATGACAGTTCTATAGGAATTTGTAATCAACCTAGCTAATCGGCAACTAGACCAATTTAATTGGGTTATGGCTTGTTTCATTCTAAACATATCTACTATGATATATTTTTTGTAAAATTTCTTACGAACTTTGGCCATTTTTTGTGGTCTGTCTTATTTTTGTGCAGGTTCTTGAGGTAAGTCACTTAGCATGGGTTGAGTGAGTTTTATTGCTTTATTATTTGGATTCTGGAATATGTATGTAGCTAGATCATCTAGTTGTGAGATAATATGTAATAAGAACATTAAAAGAGATCTCTCTAACTATATAAACAAATAGATATTTAGAAGGAAATATAAAGACATACATATTTACAAGGAAAATAATTTTTTTTTTACATATGTACTTCTTCTTGCCCTTGAGGAAAATTGCAGAGCAAGGACATGTAGATCAAAAGGGCATGACATGGCAATGAAATCGTAGAGCAAGAGAACAAAATGACAATGAAATCATAGAGCAAGGAGATGACACAAAAATGAAATCATAGAGAAAGGGCATGACAAAAAAATATAGAGATCATGAGGGCACAACAACCAAATGCATCAATCACAAGGGCATGACACCATTCACTGCTGTCCACCCTCACTCAAAGCTCTCCGCCTCATTCGTGCACAACTCTCCATAATCAAAACAAACAGGATATGATTTATGTCATTTTGTTTTTTTTTGTTTTTTGTTTAAGCTTGCGAGGGCATTGCAATTGCAACTCCAATGTTAATATTGCAACAACTTTGGGAATAATTGCAAAAGAAAATATGAAAATCACCAAAAATAACACCGTCGTCACAAATTGCCATCACAATTTGACCCCTAATGTTGTAGTCAATATTGGTTGATTTGGTTTTAATCATTAAATATACTAATAGTTGGTCATATTTTGGATTTTTAAAACCTTTTTTGATCCATTATTGGCTCATTTGTTCACCACTATTGGTGATTTATGGACCACTATTGGAGATTTAAGAACCACTACTAGAGATTTGTGAAGCACTACTAGACATTTTGTGAACCATTGTTAGTGATTGAATGAATAATTATTGGTGCAATGAAGGTCAAGAGTCACTGTACTTTTTTAGGACCACTTTTTGGTCCTTTTTTTCTTAGCATCTCTTATAGATTACATCGTTATTGGTGAGAATATAAAACCTTTTCTTTTAGCAGTTAAGTCACACACATGGACACTAAAAAGAATCAAGAAACTTTGACATCATTTGGTGCCTCAATTGAACATGCAAATTTAGCTATAACAATACTAGATATCTTCCCCTACATCCCTATCTGCATTATTTTATTTTTCCATGGAAAATGGCCCTTTTTTGTATGACAAGGTTATCCTTTTTTGCATAACAATATTTATAGAGTTATTTTTACTATTTTTTTATGGAGTAATTGATTTCTTTCTAGGGCCTCACATGTCTTCTTCTTGAATAAAGGAAAAAAATATTTAATAAAGCGACCTCCAATACAACACATAAAGTGAAGATGAATCAAAACCTTCTTGTTTTACAGTGAACATTTTCAAAAATTGAAGGCAATCCCAAAAGAATTAGGATTCTTCTAAATAAATCTTTAGAAAGAAGTGATATTAAAGAAACCATATTTTTTTTTGGAAAAAATTTCCATGGTCCAAATTCCTTCACCATAGCCAATAATTCCAACATATGAGATTTGAAGTTATTAGGGAATTAGAAAATTGCACTCTTCTATGTGATTATTAAATCTTTTTCCCTAAAAGTCTCAATGTAATTCTTTTATGTAGATGTCAAATATCATTTAATGATTGGAAGACTCAAAATGTAAGAGTAATCTTGCATCAACCAATTTTACTTTATAATGTTTTATGTTTATTTAATTTTTAATGAATTATTCTACAGATGTGATAAATTGTTTTTTCCATATGAAAATTAGTTTTACTTTTACATTATTGAAAATACAATTACTTGTAGGAATTTATCTTCAAATTTTAGTTTATTTATTCCTACATAATATGGAGCATTGGGTTTTACAAGGACATCAATTTTGAACTTAAAAGTTGTTGAGCATAGTGTTAGAGGGAGCTATCAGAAGCACACAAATTATTTGCATAAAAAATGATTTTATTATATCAATGGATAAAATCAATGCAATCATTTCATGTATATATGGAGTAGCATCAAGATCATATTAAATGTAAAAAAAAGAGAAATGATATGTCAAGATCGAGGAGAATCACTCCAAAAACTTCTAGGTGACATCAATGACGATCTAAACCATTTTTTAATAATAAAATAATATTCTATTCAAATTTGGGTGTGGTATTTTGGGTAATAACTTAGGATGATCAAATTGGTTCTTGAATGGAACTTGCACCAATCACATTTGATGGTAACATTTTTAAGTTGAAAACCTAAAAAAAAACTCATTTGGTAGGTGTCATGCAGTTTGAAGTTGAATTGAGAAATTTGATTGGAGTATTCATCGAAGAAGGCATACATTACAACAAAGTAGATGTGTTCTTGCAGGTGTATGACAACTACGAGTTGGAGTGGTTGAGCTTCTACATCCTATAGACAACTTAATTAAAGTTTGTTAATTCATGATTGAAGATAAGTTGTATAGTTGAGTATTGTTTTTTTTTCCTTCATGGTCCCAAACCAATTACATATGGCTTTTATTTTTGATGTATAGCATGCCTTCATACTTTAGAAGATGTCTTGAAACCATTTCTAGCCTATAAAATCAAAATAGATATAAGAATTTTATTGAAGGTTAATAGATATAATTTTGTTGAAAATAACTTGTTTTTCTCTCTACCAATTTGTGAATGTGTCTTTGGGGCAATACCCTACATCAATTGATTCTTTTTAGAAGTGCATTTCTAATTATGAATGTATGTGCAATAAATTCCCTTGGAAAAATAAAATAAAAACTATTGAGTTATTAAATTCTTGTATGTTAGTCATATAATCATTTTTTTGTATTCTAATAACATCCATAAGGACTAGCTAGTTAATAGTTTATACCAACAAATTCATGCTATTACATAAATATTTCTAGTTTAGTACTTTTAAAATAATTAAAACTATACAAGAAATCGGTCTCATTACAAATTACAAATTTAGCATTAGTTGGTTCTAGTTGAGAAAGCCTTCTATTCTTTAAAGATCTATCAATCTAGAATTAAAAGAAATTGTAGAGATAATTTTACTATCCATTTTGATGATTGAGAATTATGCCAATATCTAAGAAGGACTAAGCCTATTTGAAGCTCTAAATTTTTTTTGAGAAAGTTCGCTTCCCTTTGCTCAAAAACTTTTAGCTAGCCGAAATCAATTGAATTGAACACAAATGTGTCCAAATACTTTTTTCTTAATATATCCAAAATTCAAAGAAAAGAAAAACCTTTTGACACAAATGCCACAATAGTGAAAATAATGGAGACTTAAGAGTTGGTTAACAAGTGAAAGGTCAAATGTGCAAGTTAATAAGATATAAATAGATTTCCTATAATATAGGAATAAAAAGTACAATTATGAACAAAACTATAAAAAATATAAGGAATACCTCCATGTCCAAGAAAAGGGGAATGCCAACCACATATCGAATGTCCTAACATTATCACAATAATAAATGTTACATCAACTTGATATAAAGGTTTCAACCAACTTGTATAAATAACAAATAAAAAAGCTATCGATCAACTGTCATATCAAATCAATATATGATAAAAATTAGATTAGATACAAACTTCTATATAAAGGACAAAAATAAAAATAATAATTACCAATACCTCTAGGATGAGTGTAAAGGAGCATAAGCACTATAAAGAAGGTTCCTCCTGAAAGAAGCTACAATCATATATTTACACAAATCATCAAGGGAGAGAATATAGTGGGAGTACATTTCCATCCTACCATGAAGTAATTATGCTTCCTAATAACTTTTCCTAACACAAAAGATACTCAACCCAACTAGAGGTTGTCTAATGAAGTAAACGGATTAAAGCAATGGAATATGTCATACATGATACATCTACATTTAATTGATTCCATTTCACATATATGAAACATATTTTGCAAATATTCTGGTTTAATGCACAATACATAATGATTCATGGGTCCATTCAACATACACATATATGAACATAAGAAAATCCCTTCATTTAACTATCAAACATGCTAAGATCATAATTCTATACTTATTTCTTTTGGTTTAAATGATAATTATAACTTGAATTTATCATATTACATGGAGAAAACTCAAGAATGTAGCCACACATCACATCAAGTTGTGCATGAAAATTAAATAATTCCAAGAAGCATAAACATATAAGAAATGATTAGCAATACATCAGAAATAGGTCTAATAAATTCACATGTCTAATATTTCTTCCATATATCTACTCATTGGAATTTGACTTTTACCTATTTTATTTTCTATAGTAGGAGTAACAACAAATTTCTATTAATACTAAGAAAACTCAAGCAGTCTACACAATTCTCAATTACGACGAATAAAAAATATATCATGCATTTGATTATAAAAAATTTAATCAAACTCTATTTCCTCTTTCTATAAGATACACTTTGGAGTTATTAAATAAATTTCATCAAATCAAATGGCCATGTTAATTATACATAAATAAATCAAGGCATACTTACAATTGAGCTTTCTTCCAATGCATCAACAAGTATAAAAAATCAAGTCACCAAATCAAAGTTTAAGGTCACATGTCTAGAATCAATGACAACCAGATATTCATACACACAAATAAACATATTCATTGCAATTCAAGACACCACTCTTCAATTTTAGATGAGTGCTATCACATCTATTTAAATTGTCTTAAAGATACTCTTTCAACCACATTATGGTTTTCACAAGAGATATAACCATAATTTTATCAATAGTCTACTTGAATCTCAAATGCACTTAGAATTTTAAGTAAAAATTTAGACATAAATACAACATTTAAAATTTTAAAAATTTGACAATCAATTCAACTTTAAAAGAATATAGAATTATCAAATTTTTTTACATTCATCGTTGCAAAAAATATGATTTAATTAATCAAAGGAAATATTTGACAGGATACCATATATGCAACATGAAAGAAATTTAATTTGATTAAAATAGTCCTTACTTCCACATGAAAAATTAAAATTTGACTTTGGGTTTTAAAATGACTTCCAAACACAAAATTTTGTGAGTATTAAATTTTTGATTCATTTCTAGTTGAAGTACATATAAAACATATAATTTTGACAAGTCAAAGGTTGAATGCACAAGTTGACAAGATATAAACAACTTTCCTATTTTATAGGAATAAAGACAAGTGCAATTATGACCAGAACTGGCAAAATGATAAGGAATATCTCTGTGTCAAGGATTCTTGGAATGTTGACCATGTATTGAATGTCCTAACATAATCAAAATAATAATGTTACATTGACTCAATATAAATGTTCCAACCAAATTCTCTAAATAACAACTAAAAAAGATATGTCGAGAGTGATCCTTCTCGAGGTGCCTATTTTTCATTGAATCCTAACCCACACAAACAAAACCTTAGAATTTGATGAAAAATAGGCACCTTGAGAAGGATTACTCTTGACACACACACATACACACACAAGCTAGTAGTAGTCACTACACTGTTTTTTAATTTTTAATTTTTAAAAATAGATCATTTTTAAAAAGTCTATTATGGATATAGTTGCAATTAGGCTTAGGTTTTAGAGTGCAATTATTAGTTCTATCTTCGTAAGGTTAGTATCAAAGTATTCTTTTAGATATTTTAAACATATTTTATATGTAGTACTTTAGTTGCATAATTTGAACACATGACTGGTTTTCTTCAATTTAGTATTATGTTATTAATTTATTCAACTTTGAATTATGTATACCTTTAATTTATATGTTGTATGCTTAGAGTTAGGAACATGGTCAAGGATAGGGACATGAATAGACTTAGGGAAATGATTCCTCATTAGAAGTAGGGTTATAGTTAGATTTAGCATTAGGAATATGGCTAGGGGAACAATTAGACTTAGAGTGAGGGTTAGGGTTAGGAGTCGGGTGAGATTAATATTAAAGTGGTAAATAGTATTATTATGTTTACAACTATAATTAAATTTTATAATGGTTTGGGTTATAATTATGATTTTGTGTTAGGATTAGGGTTAGTATTAGATTATAGTTAATCTGGGTTCATATTAAGGTATACATGCATATGGTTAAGGTTATAGAGGTTAGGATAAAGTTTACAATTGGAGTTTAACATTGAGTTTATGGGTAGGGTTAGAGTTAAAGTTAAGACTTCAGTTTTGGCTAGAACTCTCTCTCTCTCTCTCTCTCTCTCTCTCTCTCGCTCTCATATCAATTCATAATCCATGTAAATATACCTTCTCTTAATATATATAAATATAACTTCTCTCACTCTCTATTTATCTCCCCTACCACTAGTTCAGTCTATATAAAAACAAAATATAAACCATTCTCTCTCTCTCTCTCTCTCTCTCTCTCACACACACACACACACACACACACACACACACACACACACACACACACACACACACACACACACACACACACACACACACACACACACACACACACACACACACACATTCCTTTCTACTTTATCTAGATATGCCCCCTAATAACCATATCTTTCTTTCCACCCTCCCTCATCTTACCATTATTTTACTCTCTACCCCCCCTCTCTTTAAATTAAATATGAGGATCTCTCTTCACTCCCCTATCTGTTTGAACTCTCTCTAGTTATGCCCCTAGATCCCCCAACCTCTCTCTCTCTCTCTCTCTCTCTCTCTCACTCACTCACACTCTCTCTCATAACTAAACTATGGGGATCTCTCTAACTCTTCACTCCCCTATCCCTTTCCACTCTCCTTCTCTCTCTCTCTATATATATATATATATTCCCACTAACCTCTCTCCCTCTCTCTTTATCCCTTCCCCTATCTCTTTGTCAACATCTCCCTCCCTCCATTATCCATTACCTCTCTCTCTATCTATCTATCTACACACACACACACACACACACACCACCTAATCACCTTCTCTCTACCCCTATCTCTAAGTTCTCTTTCTAACAAAAATATAATAGGATCCCCTACCCCTGCTCTCTCTCTTTCTCTATCTCTCTCTCTCTCTCATGATGATGCACAATTTTTTTTCATTTTAGTCATTTATTATAGTTGTACAAAGCTAAATTTAGACAAAGGAATGCCTTGTTCCATACACAACATAATTTTTTATATTCAAGTGTTTATAAACTTGAGTAAGGCAGTAGGGGCTCACACCATGTGCATGCATCATTTATCTCCAAAGTTGAAGCATTTATGAGAAATGCATTAACTGAACCAACCTAGCAATTGATGGAGGTGTTTCAACTAATTGCTATTCTATCATTTATTAATTGGATATATATATATATATATATCTTTCTCTCCCCCTCCCTATTAATTCCCCCTAATCACCCTCTCTCACTACCCCCCTCTCTCTCCCTCCCTTTAGTAATTCCCCCTAATCACCCTTTCTCACTATTCCTTCCTGTCTCTCTATATATGTGCACATACTCTCTCTCTAGTAATTCCTTGTAATCACCCTCTCTCACTATTTGCCCCCCCTCTCTATATATATGCCCCCTACTTTATCTCTCTCTCTCTCTCTCTCTCTCTCTCTCTCTCTCTCTCTCTCTCTCTCTCTCTAGATATTCCATAATCCCCCCTAATCACCCTTTCTCACTATCTCCCCTCTCTCTAATCTATCTCTATTAAAAACATAATATAATCCCTTGTCTCTCTCTACTTATACCCTCTAATCACCCTCCCCCCCTCTATATGTATGCCACCTAATCACACCCTTTCTCACTCTCTGCTACCTTGTCTCACCATTATATCCCTCTCTCTACCCCAATCTATACGATCTCTCTATTAAGATAATCTTTAGCTATTGAAAATGTAATATGAATTCCAATCTATCTCTCTAGATATGGCCCCCTCCTCCCCCCTCCCTCTCTTTAATCAAGTGTTACTCTATCTTCCCACCATTAAAAAATAATATGCATCTTTTCACAATTAGACTATGGCCATTATTATGGTTACATTTTATGTTAACATATGCTATAATAAGATGCATAACTACATTTCCTTTCATATATATTTTGTTATTGTATTTTCTTATATTAAATCCCAAATAAAATATATAAGAGTTGAAAAAATTATATAGTTGAAAATTTTATTAAATAATTTTTTTAATAAAATAAATATTTAACTACATATTATTATTATTATTTTAGCTAGAAGTGGCAAGCCACTATAATATTTATATATAAATTTGATTCAAATAGGTTAGCTAGGAAAGAATCAGTAAGACAACCCAACGTTATCCCTTTTAATTACATTGATATAGTTTCCAAAATTGCATTTTTGAACACTATTGAAAATAATACATAAATACATTAATGAGTATCAATGACCTCCCAAGAATACCCTTTCAATTTTCAAAAATTGATTACCATCATATTCGATAATCAAATTTACAGATTATCCAGCAAAAAACAAAAAAACCAAACACATTACATTATTCACTCCTCCATATCATCAAATCTACAAGCACCCTTGTTTACCTTATCATTCATGTCCATCTTCTCTTGGTTACAATCACAATCTATGATACCTTGCATGCATATATGTTGGAAATCTGATTGAAAAGTTCATTGTTGAAGATCAAAGAGGGAGATTGTTGCAAAGAAGGAAGATTGTTGTAAAAGAATATTTTCAATCATTTTTTTGTCATTGATGTCAAACTTGCTATCTATAGGAATGATATCTTCTTATAAGATCCAAGTACTATCACTTAGTTGATTGATGAAGAGGATTTGATCAATAAGATGTAACAAGAGCACCTAAGGGAAATGTTAAGTTATGATGTTGTAATGAAGTGCAAGGATTAGTTAAGACAATGGTTAAGTGATGTATTCATGACATAATCAAGGATATAGAGGTTGGTCACACTTAGAAATATTAGAGGAAGAATTTGTAACAAGGTAGAATGCAAAGCTTAAACTAAGATCATTAGTGGGTGCCGAGCAAGTTAGTTGAAGCCAAGAAAATTCTCAGTAAAAGTTGAGTAATAGGTAATTCTAGTGAGTGTGCTGAGTGATCTTCATGTGCCAAGTGAAGATCAGGTGCCAAGTATCAAAATTTTTTAAGTTGGTGCTGAGTGATCTTTAGGTGCCGAGCATTAAGAAAAACATAGTTGGTGCCGAGTAACACAGTGTGTGCCGAGCACCAGAATTTCAATAGTGCCAAGCTACTACATTATTTCAAATGATGAAGACTCACCAAATCTAAGTCGACATAGTGGTTACATTGAATTTTGTGAATGAGTTAGAAGATAAGGATGATGAGTTGGTGGCACAAAATCCTATTTAAACTATTTTTGGGTGAATTCTAAAGGATTATTCAAGAAGTTTCTAGAGGAAACAAAATATGGGTTAGATGCAATGAATCCTACCTAATCCATGCGAATTGAAACTAAAGAATGGAAGAATCAAGTGGGAAAAGGTACTCCAAGACTTCTATTTAAGAAGTCATAGACCGAGAAGTAAAGAGCTACTGATACTATTGCTGCTAAAGAGCCAAATATGCGAAGTAGTTTGAAGGGTGTCAAGAGGGAGACATCTAGGAGAAGAAAGAGCATAGAGGGTCTACTTCTACAAGTGGTCATGAAGAGATGATTGCATTGGTACATTAATTATGGAGACTCAATGGGACTAAGCTTTAAAGGAGGACAAACTGTTAGAATTGTAGAGATTGAAGGCCAGGAAAGGGTATGAGTTGAGAAGTGATTTGAGATCTGCAAGATAAGTTGTACGTTGTAGTTAGGTCAAGATTTTCTAATATTCTCTAGCAATTGTATTAGATCTAAAAATCCTATGGACTTAGGTTTTCCTAATAGCCATTTGTAAATCCTTTAATAGGGTGGCATTCCACGTGAATGTTCTAAAGTCCTCTAACCAAGCCCACTTCTAATAGGGTGGTTAAATCCTCTAACAAAGTGACATTTAATAGTGTGTTGTAAGCCTTTAATAGGGTAGGCCTTTCACAAGGCATCACTTTAGAAGAGTGAGAATTGAGTAGCATGTTACTGGTTGTTTTTCCCAAATTGGGTTTCCATGTAAATAACTATGTCATGTGTTGATTTATTATGTGCTATGCTTGCATGTTGATTTACAGTAACTTGCTGATTAGAAAAGTTAAAGCTTGGATGAATGAATGATTGAATGGGTTCACTACACTTAGTGAAAAATTTGAATAGAATATTTGGACCTTGAATAACTGATTCACCACCCCTCTTAGTTATTCTAAAGAATTTCTAACAATAGCTATCAGAGCCATCTATTGATTTGGTTTCAAGGTACTAGAAGTAGGAAGATCAAGATGTCCAAGAGAAAAGTTTCCAAGCTCAACAAAGATAACTTTGCTGCATGACAAAGTTTGATGAAATTGCACCTTGGATCAATAGGTGAATATGCACAAACCTCAATTGGAATAGAACATGTAACTCCATCAGGACCTCTCACTGCAGATGATTTGATAAAAAAGAAGGAGCATAATCAAGCAATGTTGGAGATTGCCTCTGCACTTAACTATGTAGAATATGATGACATCAAAGATTGTGACATTGCTTTCAAAACATGGAAAACCTTATTAGAAATTAGGAGGAGATCAGAATGTCTAGAGAGCAAAGAGAGAAAGATTAAGTGGAAAATTTGATGACATAAAGATGGAAGAAGGTGAAAATGTTGCTCAGTACATTGCAAGAATAAAAGAAGTGGTAAGTGCAATCAGAAGTCTAGGTGGACAATTGGAAGAAGAAACAACCATCAAAAAATACTTAAGAACTCTGCTTCCCATCTATGCTATTATATTTTTAGCCATCCAAGAGTTGAGGTGTGTACAAGGGAACACACTAACCTTTGAAGGAATAGTGGGAAGACTTACTGCATTTGAGCTATCTAATTTTGACAACTACACACTTGAGAACCTTGAATCTACTTTCAAGGCCAGGATGACAATAAAAGATACTAAGGAAGACACATCAAGAAAGAAAAGAAGAAAAGGAAAACATGCATCCAGTGAGCAGCACAGATGGGGAAGATGTGGAGCAGTTAGAAGCACTACTAGCTAGGAGATTCCATAGAGGCAAAGGCAAATTTAAAGGTAAGCTCCCTATCATATGTTTCAATTGTAATGAAGTAGGTCATATAGTTGCAAGATGTCCATAGAAGAAGAACTACAAAGAAGGAAACAAGTATAGGAATAAGAGAGAAGATGACAACAAAGATTACAAAGAGAAAGGCAAGAGATGCTACATTGTTGAAGAAGATTCTGATTAGAATGATGATGAAGTAGTCTATGTATCCATGAAGGATGAATTAGATAAAGATGAAGATGAAGCAACATTATTGGTTACCTGTGTGAACAAGAATGACAAGTGGATCATAGATAGTGGATGCTCACATCACATGATAGGAGATAAAAGTAAGTTCATTACCTTTATTCAATATGATGGAAATAGTGTTAGATTTGGTAATGATGTCCCATGTCAAATCAAAGGAAAAGGCTCTATCAAACTTATAGAGAAAATTGTATGTGATAATGCATACTATGTTGAAGGATTAAACTCCAACTTGTTAAGTGTATCATAGTTAGGCAATGTAGGTTGCAAAGTTGAATTTGGAAATAAAACTACTAAGATCTATGATACTGATGGAAATCTTATAGGAAAGGGTAAACAAACTAGGAGTAATATGTTTTACCTAGATATGGAAGATGCAACATGTATTGTTGCTAGATTTGATGATGTGTGGTTCTGGCATAAAAGGCCGTGTCATGTTAACTTTGATAATTTGATTAATATTAGCAAGAAAAAGAAGTTCAGAGGGTTGCCCAAGTTGAAGAAACCTAAAAACACAATGTGCAAACAATGTGAACTAGGAAAGATGACTAAGTCTAGTTTCAAAAGCAAAACATACACTTCCAAAGAAGTACTAGAGTTGGTCAATACAGACTTATGTCGCCCAATAGAAGTGTAAAGCTACCTAGGAGACAGATATGTAATGCTATTTGTAGATGATTATTCCATAATGATGCTACTATGTTCTTAAAGAAAAAATTTGATGCATTTTAAATTTAAAGTGGTATTTAGCCAAAGTTGAGAAGGAAACAGGAAAGAACCGGAAATGCCTAAGGTTAGACAGAGGAGGTGAGTTCACATCAAGAGAGTTTGAAATATTTTGCAATGACAAAGGTATCAAAAGAAAAACATCAGCACTAAGAACTCCACCACAAAATGGTATTTCTGAAAGGAGGAATAGGTCAATGATTGACTATGCTAGAACCTTGATGATGGAGAAAAATATTGCACTAAAGTATTGGAGAGAAGCTGTAAGTACTGCAGTCTACACATTGAATAGAGTTCAAGTCAAGAAAGGTACAAATGCAACATCTTTTGAATTATGGTATGGTCATTCACCTAATGTTAAACATTTCAAATTATTTGGTTGTAAATGCTATATTATAAAAGATACTAGAGATGGAAAGTTTGATGCAAAAAGTGATGAAGGCATATTTCTTAGATACTCCACTAGAAGTAAGGCATATCAGTGTTTGAATATTAACACTAACAAAATTTTGGAGAGTGCAAATGTAAATTTTGATGAGCATGCAAAAGTTCAAGTTGATGAGTCAAAGAAAATAGAGGATTATAGATCCTTTGTATACTTCTATGAAGGAATGACAGTTGAAGACAATGCTATGAATCAAGTTGGGAATCAACAACAAATTTCAGTATCTGCTGAGTCTTAGCCTGTGAATGCTGAGCTGCAATTAGAAGTTGAGCTAAAGAATGTAGAAAATGCACATTCTAATTCTGAAAATAGTATGCAAGAAAGGAATGATGAAGTGCTAAATGTGGAAGAATGAAATGACTTTGAAGTTAAAGGATCAAACATGGAAAGAAGGATTAAAATTAGATTAGCCAAGTATGTGAGAAGACATCACCCTAAAGATCAAATCATTGGTGACAAGGATGCCAGACCAATGACAAGGAATAGGCTCAGGAATGAATCATGTCTGCTAAGCAAGGTTGAACCTAAAACAGTGCTAGATACACTACAAGATGATGACTGGTATAAAGCCATGGAAGAAGAGATAGATCAGATTGAGAAGAATAAAATATGGTCTCTAGTTCCTAAACTAGCTAATAAGAATGTAATTGTTACCAAATTTTCACACATGCTGAATTTTTATTTCAAGTATGGTCATAGAAAACATTGCAAAAGAAAGTATTTATTTTCTATTCATTTTATCTTTTTGCAATTATTTATGACCATGCACAAAAGAGATACAAATGTTCATTGTATAGATCGTCACTGATATGTACAATTTTCATTTTTACAATATGAAATGAATTAATGTGCTGAATGGAGAAAATTTCACAAAATTCGTGAGGATAACTGATTATTTTTTCTTTCATCAAGAAACACACCAACAGATAAATATATACATGAGAGAAATAGGAATAAAGATAACCAGTCATTGCCTATTGCTTTGATTGGTCATGGTTTCTTTTCTTGCCACACTCGTCCAACTCCAAGCCCTACGCTCTCCAGAAACTGCAAAAAACATAAAGAAACTGATGTTAGATCCTGAGGGATCTAAGCAATGACTACATATCTCTACGACTACATATTCTACTTGTCAGTGCATCCCGTCATGAAAGAAAATAAGCAGTGATATTGGCATATAGTGCTGAAAGAAATAAAACCATTTGTGAGTCTCATGAGCCCATGCTCGAACCTCATAAGATGTGCAATAGGATAGAAAAGATGAACAGACTAACAAATTTGTATTATGAACTTATTTATGAACATGTGCAACATGCAAATGGAATCCAAGTTTCGGATTTTGATTCAACAAAAGAAATATGGAAGCAAAATATCAATGAAGACATGGTGCTATTATGTGGCTTGGTTATGTAACTACAGCTATAAGTTAGAAAGACAAAAGTGTGATAAATAATAGAGGCACTATAACTTGGTAAGAGTTCCTGGCAAATCAATCATTTCAGAAAATTCCAAACAGCATATAAAGCTTCAGCAAGTTTTCCATAGCGGCTGCATTTAAAAGCAACAATGATGGCTTCATCTTCAGTAGAAGGAACTATCTCTAATATTGATTCAATGAAAAGAATCAATTATCTATTGGAAAATGGATTACTAAAAAATGTACAAAACTGAACGTTCAAATTTTTGACAAATTTTTAGATGCAACTAAGCAGTAGTAAAGGAAGAACCAATTTAGTTCTGTTGCAATGATCAAGGATGGTATATAAACATTTTAAAATAGACCTTCTTTTAGTTCAAGTGATGCTTTGCCTCCTTGCTAACGAGAACTAGAGATAGTTCAAAATCAGTAGTAACATAATGGCACATTGTGATCTAATGTGAATTCTAAAATGCAACATTATATGAGGATTCAAAATTATTTCTGAGGCTCTTATTAGCAATGAAGGAGCCAGCATCATCGAACAAAACTAAGAAGCACCTTCTCAGATTAGAGCCAATGCGACAAAATATGATGAAATAAAAACACCAGTTTATCCTATGCATCTATTCACATATGCGAACCAATTGTTGAAACTGCAGAAGTTATTGAAATGTATAATTTCTACTATCAAAATTATGGTTCCAGCTAAACTACAAAACTACATAGATACTTATTCTGGTACAAAGTACAAAATAGGATATGATAGAGATAATACATCAGGAGCGAGTTGTTGTAATTAAAAACTTAACAGAGAGATGGATAGTAACTCCAAAGCTCATTTTTAATAGTAAGATCCTCAAACAAAGGCAACTTCACATATAATCAACAGCAAGCATGGATATGGCACTCCAGTCAGCCCAGCAATTTGTAGAGGGAAGGCAGACATGGTGTCTATGATGAAGAAGGTCATGTAGGTCTGAGTCATAGAAATCCCAATGAGAATGTATGGTGTTCAAAAAACTTCCAGCAAGTATCAAGGGGAATTTAGGCAAAATAAACCGATTCGGGTGCTCAAAATACAACCTACAGGTGTATAACATGGAAAACATTCTCCCAAACAATGGCAGATTATAATAGTTTGGACCTTTTTCAGCACAACAACAAACCCTACTCAGGTTTCAAAGCAATGGTGCATTAAAAATTTCATTGCAAAAGTGAAAGCATACCTCCAGATTTTCCCAATAAATCTCTGTGCATGAAGGCCAACAAAACCCATATCCATGATGGCAAACGAGATACACTTCAACTCTTTAGCATGACAGATTCAAGAGGAGAGAGATCATAATAGTAGTGGACAAACCTTCAATGCATTGGCTTTTCACGTTGAGGAGAGAAGAAATCTGAAATACAATTTACAAAAATCTCAATGATAGTAACAGATGATAATTATCTATCTTTCATGGATTTGACAGAGTTAAGCTCTTACCTCTACATGCAAATAAAAACTTTAACAGAGGCCATGTCTACAATAGAAGAAAATCTGCTGCTAGAGACAAATATATGGTGTCCCAAGCTCATAAAAATGTAGTCTATACTCGGCCATAGAGGTAAAAAAGAAGAAAACCACTACATCCAAAAAGGAGTGACGTCTACAACAGCAACCGGCCATACAGAATTGGTTACCAGCAAAAGTAACTCATCCAAGGTTCAGATGTGAATGCTGACCCTGCAAACTTTATCAAGAAACCCTTGTCTCTCCCTCATTCTTCATCTTCAACTTCGAGTGGAAACGATAAAATGAAAAGGAATGATTAGGGTATTCTACCTTTTCTGCCCCAAATTCCTTTCAATTAAGTTTTGAAGTCCACAACTATTTGGTGGGATCTCATTTCCCTTGTGAAATATCTATATTTACATTTGTTATGGGAGGAGGCATTTTTATATTGTTTGCATCTCTCAATAGTTGCAAGTTTTTTTTTTGTTGCCCAAGTCTTTTCTTACCCCAGATCAACTCTTTTTTATTTATTTATTACAAAGTTTTTGTTTTGTTTAATTCTTTTAGAAGGTTAAATATATATTTCCTTTATTGGTTTCTTTTTTTAATATATATATATATATATATATATTGCTATTTTAATAAATGTTAGCTCTATTTTATAAAACATTAAGTAATTGATTCTTATTACTTAATGTTTTATATAAAAAATAATAGCTAATACTTATTAAAATAAGAAAGTGTAAATCACATTATAAAAAGTTATTAAATTACAAATATTAGATGCTTTATATTTTATTTTTAAAATATAAATCATTTAATAAATATCATTTAATAAGTATCATAATAGGAGATAAATATTTATTTTCTTTTTAAAAGGGTTGAGAGACATAAATTTTGCAGATCATTATGATTAAGTGTTGAGTCATGTATGATAAGACTTGGGGGCAGGAAATTATTGCTTTTGGAGGACTTTTGGAGTCTGGCAGGAGTTTTGGGGCTACATTTATGAGCGACAGTTAGTGATATTATCAGACCATGCCTTTTGGGCTATTTTGTACACCTTTTTGAAGTCTTCTCAAGGACTCAAGTTGGCCTTTGGGGTTGAATCCAACCCAGCATTTATGACTCTCTAAATGCAGTTGGGTATTTTTGTGCATAAGTATGAGCTGAAGGCTCATTTGTAAGGGTTTTGATTTGTGTGGATGAGGGTTTTGTGGCTTTTCTTTGAGTCTTGAACTTCATTCTACAGAGTCTGTAATTCATTTCTGGAGATATAAAATAGGTTGCAGCAGTGTGATTCTGCTTGGTGAAGTTATCAATGAGCCCTTTTCCTTTCTACAATTTCTGTGTGCATTTTAAATGATTGGATAGGTTAACTTGTGAATGTTTCATTATTCCTTGTTTTTTCTGTCTCATTTTAGCACCTTTGTGTAGAACAGTAAGTTTTTTTACAGGTTATAACATGTGTTTTTGGGTAAAATTGGTCAAAGGGAGGTATTAGTTTATCTTTCTCTTTATGGTTTCAGTGGAAAACCCTATTATAAATCATTTGTGCAAGCCTTTACAGGAAGTTGTGCTTCATCTATGTTTCATAAAGTTATATTATCCTCTCTATTACATGTGGGTTACATTTCCATATCCCTCTCTGGTGTATCACTTCCTTAGTTTAGACTTAAGGTTTAGGTTTAGGTTTTCAATAACTTTTCCCCCTTTTCCCTCAAGTTTTCTTTAAGTTTTAAGAGGTTATCACTGAGAGATTCAATAGGAGCCGACCTAGAGTCCGAAGGTTTCATCTCACTGTCCAGTCCCATATAGTGAAGTGAATCCCATTTTAAGTAAGGGTTACTGAACGTTTTCCAGTTCAGTAAAGGGTGCAAATCCTGAAGCTTAATAGTTTTGGTACGCTCGGTGGGACTCCCCCATACATTTTCCAATTGTGCTGGTATAGCTGAAGACTATCTCTTTTAACCAACCAGTAGGAAATGATGAATTTATGAGAAAGATACAAACACAAAGTTCTAGTTCTTTTGAATATCTGCAGCTAAAAACTCCAAAAAGGCATGGAAGTAGTCTTACTAGAACGAAGCTAGCATCAATAAGCCAACTTTCAGCCCCTGGTCTTTGTGTATACAACAGAACACGTCAAGGGAAAGTTAGACATTCAACAAGCCCATCAGTTAGTGCTGAATCATTTGACATACCTGCTAACTTTGCTGAAAATTCAGCAAACATTGGTTTTATACCAGCTAGCACAACAAATACGATCTTTCAACAGAGTATTCCTGCTCAACAACAACTCGTACAATGACAACCAGTACAGTAGCCTATACAACAACCTCCACCAATGGCGAGACAATTTTCTTTTGTGCCTTTTAATCAAGGGAGCCCCTTGAATTTCACCCAACATCATGACATACCACTTGCAACATTGAAGGGTTTGCTAGATTTTACTGGAGAAAACTAGACTACAGCTTATGAGCACATAAGGGATGTTGCTACTTTGTGCAATGTACATCATGTTATAGAGGAGGATGTGGCTACTAAGTTTTTGGCAGCATCTTTAAAGGGGAAAGCATTACAGTGGTTTAGAAGCCTAACTGTTGGCTCCATAGGCTCATGGGATGCTTTGGGTGAGACTTTGACGAAGCATTTTGAAGACTAAATCTGACTTTTTTCCACTGGTAGAGTAGCTCACAACTATAAAGCGAGTGCCACAAGAGAAAATGATGGACTTCAACAACCAGTTTCAAAGAACCTGGACTAGAATACCCATTATGGTAAGACCTTCAGCTGATCACACTTTTCTTTATTATTTGAGAAGCTTAAATAGCGATATATCAGTAATTATTCAATCTATGGGAGGTGTTTCGCTGCCTCAAGCTTATGATATCACCATTAGAGCTGAAAAAAGTCTTATCCAGGCTGGTAAAATAGCCCCTAGGCCTCCAATGCCCATTTTTCCAGACATCCACCCAAATATACCATTGACAATTCCACCATTTAACCAGTTACCTACTATTCCCAGCCAAGAAATTACCATGGCAGGCCCTTCAGGTACTATAGGCCCTTCACAAGAGCTGTAGGAGATAAAAAATAGTCAGCTCAAGATCAAAAACATGATGCAAACTTTTAGTAATGAGCTGGTTAATCTTAAAAAACAATAGTTCCAGCCTAGGCCGCCTTACCAACAGTAGAATCCAATTGCAAACCCGCCTTACCAGTAGCAAAATCAAGGTCAGGCCCAAGGAAATAGATAACCATTTCAAGGTAATGCAATGGGTTATATGCAAAATATCAATCAAAGGCCTTTCCGACCTTATAACCCAGCCCCTCTTAATGCTGCAAATCTAGTAAGAGACATAGTCCCCATGCAAAATAACCTTGCAAAATTTTTTGAGTGGTGTTACCCCTATAATGAACCACATAATCAAACCACATGTACCAATGGGGTTATAAATCAGGCATTGATGGTACAAAATACAGTGGCAGGACAATAAAATGTCACTTATGATGCACCTGAACAGCAGCATGATGCACCTACTCCTGAAACTAATTTCCTTAACTGGCAGAAGGATGAGTTTTGTGCAGTTAATAATGACTCACCAATATCAACAAATAACCAAGCTAAGAAAAGAGCCCTTGAAACAGAGCAAACAACAAATAAGGGTAGACTACTTGATACTGTTGAGCCATCATCAAGTGCCACAAATGCAGTAGGAGACACTTACGTTCCTATCGCCAAGGAAACCGTTCATAGGCCAGCAGAGCATGGTGCTATTAAAGCACATCAGAAATCACACTTTGCTATGCCATTTAATATCATGGAGAACATGAAGAAGATGAACATGTCCATGTCAATGTGGGAGACTTTGGCCATCCCTGGTCAAGCGGATATCTTGCAAAAGGCTCTCTTAGAGGAAGCAAACCCCGCAAGGGTGATGGATGAACCAGCAAGAGTGGTGTTAACCAGCACTGACGAAAAGGAGGAGGAGAGTGATAAAATTGCCAAGGAGCCAAATAAGGTAATAAAATTGCCTCCTTTCTATCTTTCCTTGATCATTGGTGATAAACTAGTCCATAACTGTATGGTAGATAGTGGAGCTACAAGCTCAGTCATGCCAAAAAAGATAGCTGACCAGTTAGGACTAAAATACCAACCCATTGAAAAGGGTGTTGTTCAGCTTGATGGGACATCTGTAGGTACTATAGGAGTGATTAGAGATACAAGTGTCACCCTTCATGCCTGTCCTAATTTTTCCATTCAACAGGATATCTATATTATAGATTTACCTCCATAATTTGCCATCTGTTTGTCTAGAGATTTCATAGAAAAGATTGGTGGTTACCTATCATCCGATTGGTCCCACATGCTTTTTAGGACTAGATATGGCACAAAAGTGACGATTAAATCTGAGTTACTTGCAAAAAACCACATAGAGCCTTATGTTCCTAGTGCTATCAATGCAAACCTGCTTGCATTTGACTAAGCAGAGTGTCATACAGCTGCTGAAAGTCAAACCCAGCTAGATGATGTCCCAAATATTCTTCTTGATGAATGGGCATCAAGTTAGACCTATGAAAATCGGTTTTACCATATGACAAATGCTGACTTAGGGACCTATATTATACATGAACAAAATGAAGTTGTTCCCAATTTGGTCAAACCCGCTAATCAGTTGGAGGAGTCCCAAGTTCAGCTATGGAGCATGTTTTTTGATGGTTTGAGGGGTAAACAAGGTGCTGGTGGAGGCATCATGCTGGTTTCACCCAACAATGATAGGTACTATGCCACTTTCAGATTCAATTTTTCTTGTACCAATAATATAATAGAGTACAAAGGGTTAATTCAGGGATTAGAATGGGCAAGAAAATGCAGTATTAAGTGCTTGAGGGTGTATGGTGATAGTGAACTGGTAGTAAATCAAATCAGATGTCTAAATGCTACAAAAAATGACATTTTAAAATCTTATAGACATCATGTTTGGGATTTACTAGAAAATTTTGATGCATTTAATATACTGGCTGTTCTTAGAAAAGAAAACAAACATGCTGATAGACTGGTAGCTATAGGAGCTCAATATGACATTGTCAACAATGTGTCTAAACATACTGATCAGCATCATATTAGAATCATCACCAGGCCTTCCGTTCCTGATAATGATGTTAGTTGGCAAGTTTTTAACAGCGATGAACAAATTTTGCAATTTTTGCTAGAAGAAGATGTTTTTGCAAGTTCTAACTAGTGATCAGTATGGCGATCAGGTGATACAACTAAAAAAAAAGAAGTTGCCAAGGAGTTTAGTAATGCTGGAAAGCATTTTTAATTCAGATGACCAGCTGAAACCTGGAAAAGCCAACTTGCTGGTCAAAGAGAACTAGTATACAAATTTGGAAATTACACCGGGTAAATGCCTAAAATTTGGCAAAGTGAATTCAGCCAAAGAAAAGGAGGCTTTTCTTCATTTTTTCCAAGAATTCTATGATGTCTTCGCTTGGAAATACAACAACTTAAAAGGATTCGATCTAGGGCTTGCACATCATACAATAGAGCTGGAACCAGCAGCTAAACCAAACTCAAAGGCCGATTAATCCAAAGCTGGAACCTTTGATGCAAAAGGAAGTCTTCAGGTTGATTGAAAGTAAGATAATTTTCCCTATCAAACACACGAGCTGGGTTGCTAACTTGGTCCCGGTAAGGAAGAAAAATGGAGAGTTACGGCTATGTGTGGATTTCAAAGACTTGAATAGAGTCTCATTGAAGGATAGACACCCACTTCCATCCATCGAGCAGATATTACAGTGTGTATCAGGGGCTGAAAGTTTTTCTTTGCTGGATGGATACTTGGGTTATAATTAAATCTTGGTGAAGGAGGAAGATCAATTCAAGACAACATTTACAACAAAGTGGGGAACAATGACATACAAAAGAATGCCATTCAGATTGTCCAATGCTGGAGCAGCCTTTCAGAAAGCCATGGAAATGGTGTTTAATAATCTAATGTATAGATTTGTCTTAGTTTATCTAGATGATGTCACTGTTTATACAAAAAAAACAATAGATCATATTGATCACCTGAGACAAATTTTTGAGCACTGCAGAAAGTTTGGCATCTCATTAAATCCCAAAAAGAGTATTTTTTCTGTGCATGAGGGTAAATTACTTGGATACATTGTATCTAAGTCAGGCATCACAGTAGACCCTAAACGAGTTGCAGCAATTCTGGAGCTGCCTCTACCACAACACAAAAAGGCCTTCAAAGTTTCATTGGTCGCATTCATTTTGTACGGAGATTTTTGCCTGACATCGCAGCTCTTCTCAAGCCATTAATGACCATGCTTAAAAAGAATGCAGTTTTTGCATGGACAAAGTAAGCCAAAGAGAATTTTTAGGCCATTAAAGATGCATTGGCAGAAACACCCATTCTAATCAATCCTAATTTTGGTAAGGATTTCATTCTTTATGCATACGGTGGTCACGATGTGATTTCAGCTATGTTAGTACAGAAAAATGTAGAGGGATTGGAACAACCAATCACATTCTTCAGCAAAGGACTAGAAGAATATGAGCAAAGGTACAATTTTGTTGAAAAACATGTCCTTGCTATTGTGAAAAGCCTTAAAAAATTCAAGCACTTGTTGATACATAACAAGGTCATTTTGCGTGTCATGCATCCAAGTGTCAAAGAGTTCCTCTTGAGTAAAGACTTGAATGAGAAGCGCATTGGTTGGATCACCCACATCATGGAGTATGACGTAGAGATCTAGATAACCAAGCTGGTTCGAGGAAAGGGATTGTGTGAATAAATTGTTGATAAAGATATTTCAGAGCTTGAGGAGCAAGAAAATGCTATTTTGCTGATTAGTGCTGCTGGAAACAATGATGGAACAACAAGCTGGTTACAGGATATGATCCATTTTTGAAAACTAGTCAATATCCAGCCACCTTAGATTGAGCAAAGCAAAGGTATTATCACTTGCAATCAGCCCCTTTTGTGTTAATTAACAACATTTTATACTAGAAGGATTTCAATGGAATCCTTCTCAGATGCATAGATTCAGATCAGACTGCTCAAGTGTTGCATGAATTTCATGATGGGCATTCTTCTCCTAGTACAATAGCCTATAAGATTCTCCGAGCTGGATATTATTGGCCTGATTTATTTAAAGACTATCATGCACATGTTAGAAAATGTGCTAAATGCGCCATGTTTGCAGGAAAAGAGAGGCTGCTAGCTTTGCCCTTGTAGCCAATTAAGATCAAACAACCCTTTCAAAAGTGGGGCGTTGATTTTATAGGGACCATTAACCCCCCATCAAGTGTGGGTCACAAGTGGATCATTACAGCCACTGATTATTTCACATGCTGGACTAAGGTAGCAGTGTTAAAGGATGCAAATGAAACAACAATCCTAAGCTTTTATGATGAACAGATTTGGAGTACCGAATTCCATTATCTCTGATAATGCACTCACTTTTATTGGAATGAAAGTCACTAATTGGGCTTTTAATCATGGAATATATCTCAATACGAGCTCAAATTATTACCCACAAGGTAATGGATTAGTGAAATCATCCAACAAGAACCTGATAAGAATCATCAAGCGCAATTTGCAAGAGAATCAAAGAGATTGGCATTCAAAATTGAAGGCTGCCTTATGGGTTGATAGGATCACCCCAAAACAAGTCATTGGAAACTCACCTTAAAGGTTTGTATATGGGAAAGAGGCCAGATTGTCAATTGAGACAGAATTACCAGCGCTTGATCTTGCTACACAACTGATTTTATTTGAGGAAGGTGACCCTATGATGGTGCGGTGTGCCTAGTTCATGGAGCTGGAAGAAACTAGGAAAAAGGCCATGGAAACCATGAAGTACCAACAAATGTAGATAAAGAGGAGCTTCGATAAAAGAGCTTGAGCTTAAGAATTCCATGTTGGCGACATGGTGCTGAAGTGGGATGTTCTCAAGAGTAGACCCAACCAACACAATAAATTTGATCACATGTGGGCTGGGCCATTTCAAATTGCTAAGTGTAAACAACAAAATGCTTACCAGCTGGCTACCATGGAAGGAGACGTCCTACCAATCCCTGTGAACGGGATCCACCTCAAACCATGTTTTGAGGTATGATTTTTAGTCCTACCTTGTACATAATATGTTAGTTTCCCTTGTTTTCAATAAGTGTGTCTGCATTTTAGTTCAGTTTAGTTTCTGTTCTAGGTTAGTTTTCTATTTTTTTTGTAGTGTAGTTTGGTTAAGTTGCTGGTTTATGTTGTGGAAGCCATCATACCCGCTCATTTCATTCATGCATGCGTAAATATGTGTACTCAAACATACACACATATCCAACATACACATACATACGCACATATATATCGTTGCAAATAAATGTCTGGCTGCAAGCCATACATATCTGCATACCCATGCATATGCTGCATACATGCATCCATTCAAGCCCACACATTCACCCATACATCAACCAAATGGTCGACTATGACGGTTTTGACTCCTAAAGTTGATACTTGAGTTCTGACCCTGCATACCTTTCAATCCAATAAGAGTTTCTGGTCTTACTGAACTCACATGCATATATTCAAAACTGAACCAACAACTTTAGAAGTCACTTTTTGTCAGGTCTAGGTGCTAGGAATGCATAATCGGACTCTGTACCCATGAAAAAGAGAAAACTAGTCAAATGTCAAGCAGGCAGACATACAACGAAAGTTGCCAAAAATGTTACCAAATTTTCACACATGCTGAATTTTTATTTCAAGTATGGTCACAGAAAACATTGCAAAAGAAAGTATTCATTTTCTATTCATTTTATCTTTTTGCAATTATTTATGACCATACACAAAAGAGATACAAATGTTCATTGTATGGATCATCACTGATATGTACAATTTTCATTTTTACAATATGAAATGAATTAATATGCTGAATGGAGAAAATCTCACACAAGCCGTGAGGATAACTGATTATTTTTTCTTTCATCAAGAAACACACTAACAGATAAATATATACATGAGAGAAACATGAATAGAGATAACCAATCATTGCCTGTTGCTTTGATGGGTCATGCTTTCTTTTCCTGTCGCACTCATCCAACTCCGAGCCCTATGCTCTCCAGCAGCTGCAAAAAACATAAAGCAACTGATGTTAGATCCTGAGGGATCTAAGCAATGACTACATATCTCTATGACTACATATTTTACCTGTCAATGCATCCCGTCATGAAAGAAAATAAGCAGCGATATTGGCATATAGTGCTGAAAGAAATAAAACCATTTGTGAGTGTCACGAGCCTGTGCTCGAACCTCATAAGATGTGCAACAGGATAGAAAAGGTGAATAGACTAATAAATCTGTATTATGAACTTATTTATGAACATGTGCAACATGCAAATGGAATCCAAGTTCCAGATTTTGATTCAACAAAAGAAATATGGAAGCAAAATATCAATGAAGACATGGTGCTGTTATGCGGCTTGGTTATGTAACTACAACTATAAGTTAGAAAGACAAAAGTGTGATAAATAAAAGAGGTACTATAACTTGGTAAGAGTTCCTGGCAAATCAATCATTTCAAAAAGTTCCAAACAACATATAAAGCTTCGGCAAGTTTTCCATAGCGGCTGCATTTAAAAGCAACAATGATGGCTTCATCTTCAGTAGAAGGAACTATCTCTAATATTGATGTAACGAAAAGAATCAGTTATCTATTGGAAAATGGATTACTAATAAATGTACAAAACTGAATGTTCAAATTTTTGACAAATTTTTAGATGCAGCTAAGCAATAGTAAAGGAAGAAGCAATTTAGTTATGTCGCAATGATCAGGGATGGTATATAAACATTTTAAAATAGACCTTCTTTCAGTTCAAGTGATGCTCTGCCTCCTTGCTAACGAGAACCAGAGATAGTTCAAAATCAGTAGTAACATAATGACACACTGTGATTCTGATGTGAACTCTAAAATGCAGCATTATATGAGGATTCAAAATTATTTCTGAGGCTCTTATTAGCAATAAAGGAGCCAGCATCATCGAACAAAACTAAGAAGCACCTTCTCAGATTAGAGCCAATGCGACAAAATATGATGAAATAAAAACACCAGTTTATCTTATGCATCTATTCACATATGCGGACCAATTGCTACAACTGCAGAAGTTATTGAAATGTATAATTTCTACTATCAAAATTATGGTTCCAGCTGAACTACAAAACTACATAGATACTTATTCTAGTACAAAGTACAAAATAGGATATGATAGAGATAATACATCAGAAGTGGGCTGTTGCAATTAAAAATTTAACAAAGAGATGGATAGTAACTCCGAAGCTTGTTTTCAACAGTAAGATCCTCAAACAAAGGCGACTTCACATATAATCAACAACAAGCATGGATATGGCACTCCAGTCAGCCCAGAAGTTCACAGGGGGAAGGCAGACATGGCGTCTATGATGAAGAAGGTCGTGTAGGTCTGAGTCATAGAAATCCTAGTGAGAATGTATGGTGTTCAAACAACTTCCAGCAAGTATCATGGTGAATTCAAGCAAAATAAACCCATTTGGGTGCTCAAAATACAACCTACAAGTGTATAACATGGAAAACATTCTCCCAAACAATGGCAGATTATAATAGTTTGGACCTTTTTCAGCAATGGTGCATTAAAAATTTCATTGCAAAGGTGAAAGCATACCTCCAAATTTTCCCAATAAATCTCTGTGCATGAAGGCCAGCAAAACCCATATCCATGATAGCAAACGAGATACACTTCAACTCTTCAGCACGGTGGATTCAAGAGGAGAGAGATCATAATAGTAGTGGACAAACCTTCAATGCATTGGGTTTTCACATTGAGAAGAGAAGAAATCTCAAATAAAAGTTACAGAAATCTCAATGATAGTAACAGATGATAATTATCTATATTTCATGGATTCGATAGAGTTAAGTTCTTACCTCTAGGTATGTGCAGGATCATGGTGTGCCAAAAAGTGGTGATCTAAAAAATATGTAGTTTTGAAATGCCTCAAAGAATTTCAAAATCTATTCCCACTTTTTTCCCAACCATCCTGATACTAAATGAAAACAATTAATACCTTTATAATTCCTACTATATCTTTCAATACCAACCTTATCTGGTCATCTTTAAAACATCCCGAAAATGTGTTTTTGGCATGTTCTTATGTGTTTTTTACTTTAAGCATGTAGCTGACGACTTTTTTTAAACCAAAATTTGATGTAATAAAAAGGGTTTCTTAAGAATGTTCTTAGCTTTTCATAAATGTAAGTTTTGTCAAATTACGAGTTCAGTAAGTAATTATTACTTATTTTCTAATGGAGTTAGCTACAAAGTGCTGATTGACATACTGGTTGAAAAATAGCTATAACTTTCAAACCGTATAAGATTTGTGAAATCCAAAAGATGCGTCACATTCTATGCTTTGACTAGTATAAGAAAAAAAAAAAGAAAAACTTAATTTTGATTTTTTTTGAACTAGTTAAGGTGGTCAGACACAGGAGTTTTTTAATTCTGAAAATAGCATAGTAGAAAATTTATAATTAATTATTTATTTGGAATAAAAATTGCCAAAAATATGTGTCACATCCATGCATGAGTCTACTTTTTATATCTAAAATTATATTTAAAAATATTATCATTTGATTATGATTAAGGTGGTCAGACATACACCTACTTTTTATTTTTGCCCTGAAATTTTTGTAGTACTGCATTAAAATCCAAACTTTTGACCAATCAAATAATTTTTTCTCCAGATAAGGCCTTGTAGTTTAGAAACTAGATTCAATTTCCTACAAATTATTTTCTTACAACTTTTTGATATAAAGTCCAGAACCACTTTAAAATTATGTGTCAAGTTGACATAACCCTGATTTGCTGGTTTTTCACGGCCACTTAAGGCCATAGTTTGGTACACCATGATCCTGCACATACCCCTCTACATGCAAATAAAAGCTTTAACAAAGGCCATGTCTACAATAGAAGAAAATTTTCTGCCGGAGACAAATATATGGTGTCCCAAGCTCATAAAAATGCAGTCTATACTCGGCCATAGAGGTAAAAAAGAAGAAAGCGACTGCATCCAAAAAGAAGTGACGTCTACAACAGCAGCCAGCCATATAGAATTGGTTACCAGCAACAGTAACTCATCCAAGATTCAGATGTGAATTCCAACCCTGCAAACTTTACCAAGAAACCCTTGTCTCTCCCTCATTCTTCATCTTCAACTTTGAGTAGAAACGATAAAATGAAAAGGAATGATTAGGGTATTCTACCTTTTCTACCCCAAATTCCTTTCAATTAAGTTTTGAAGTCCATAGATATTCGGTGGGATCTCATTTCCCTTGTGAAATATCTATATTTACATTTGTTATGGGAGGAGGCATTTTTATATTGTTTGCATCTCTCAATAGTTGCAATTTTTGTTGTTGTTGCCCAAGTCTTTTCTTACCCAGGATCAACTCTTTTTTATTTATTTTTTACAAAGTTTTTGTTTTGTTTAATTCTTTGAGAAGGTTAAATATATATTTCCTTTATTGGTTTCTTTTTATAATATAATTTTTTTTTTTTTGCTATTTTAATAAATGTTAGCTATTTTATAAAACATTAAGTAATTGATTCTTATTACTTAATGTTTTATATAAAAAATAATAGCTAATACTTATTAAAATAAGAAAGTGTAAATCATATTATAAAAATTTATTAAATTATAAATATTAGATGCTTTATATTTTATTTTTAAAAAATAAATCATTTAATAAATATCATTTAATAAGTATCATAATAGGAGATAAATATTTATTTTCCTTTTAAAAGGGTTAAGAGACATAAATTTTGCAAAACATTATGATTAAGTGTTGAGTCATGTATGATAAGACTTGGGGGCAGGAAATTATTGCTTTTGGAGGACTTTTGGAGTCTGGCAGGAGTTTTGGGGCTACATTTATTAGGGGCAGTTGGTGATATTATCAGACCATGCCTTTTGGGCTATTTTGTACACCTTTTTGAAGTCTTCTCAAGGACTCAAGTTGGCCTTTGGGGTTGAATCCGACCCAGCATTTATGACTCTCTAAATACAATTGGGTATTTTTGTGCATAAGTATGAGTTGAAGGCTCATTTGTAAGGGTTCTGATTTGTGTGGATGAGGGTTTTGTGGCTTTTCTCTGAGTTCTAGACTTCATTCTACAGAGTCTGTAATTCATTTTTGGAGATATAAAACAGGTTGCAGCAGTGTGATTATGCTTGGTGAAGTTATTAGTGAGCCCTTTTCCTTTCTACAATTTCTGTGTGCATTTTAAATGATTGGATAGGTTAACTTGTGAATGTTTCATTATTCCTTATTTTTTCTATCTCATTTCAGCACGTTTGTGTAGAACAGTAAGTTTGTTTGCAGGTTATAACATGTGTTTTTGGGTGAAATTGGTCAAAGGGAGGTATTAGTTTATCTTTCTCTTTATGGTTTCAGTGGAAAACCCTATTACAAGTCATTTGTGCAAGCCTTTATAGAAGTTGTGCTTCATCTATGTTTCATAAAGTTATATTATCCTCTCTATTACATGTGGGTTACATTTCCATATCCCTCTTTGGTGTATCACTTCCTTAGTTTAGACTTAAGGTTTAGGTTTTGGTTTTCAGTAACTTCTCCCCCTTTTCCCTCAAGTTTTCTTTAAGTTTTCAGAGGTTATCACTGAGAGATTCAATAGGAGCCGGCCTAGAATCTGGAGGTTTTATCTCACTGTCCAGTCCCATATAGTGAAGTGAATCCCATGTTAAGTAAGGGTTACTGAACGTTTTCCAGTTCAGTAAAGGGTGCAAATCCTGAAGCTTAACAGTAATTAGTACCAAATGGGTGTTTAGAAACAAACTTGATGAGAATGGTGAGATAACAAGAAACAAAGCTAGACTAGTTTGCAAAGGCTATGCACAAGAAGAAGGACTAGATTATGGAGAAACATTTGCCCTTGTTGCAAGAATGGAAGGAGTAAGAACATTACTTGCATATGCTGCATATAAAGGGTTCAAATTCTACCAAATTAATGTGAAGTCTGCTTTTCTAAATGGTATACTGGAAGAGGAAGTCTACATAAAACAATCACAAGGATTTGTTGATGAGAAGAACAAGGACATGGTCTGCAAGCTATACAAAGCACTTTATGGATTGAAGCAAGCACCCAGAGCATGGTATGAGAGGTTGCATAAATATCTTGTGAAAATAGGATTTGAAAGAACAAATGACAACATCAACTTGTACATCAAAGCTAAAGAAGGTAAAGACATTTTGATATTAGAAATCTTTGTTGATGATATAATATTTGGAGAAAAAGATGTTCTTTGCAAAGATTTTGTTGATCAAATGAAGCATGAATTTGAGATGTCAATGTTTGGAGAAATCAAATTCTTTGTTGGATTACAAGTACATCAGTTGAAGTATGGCATATTTGTAACCCAATCCAAATACATTAAGGAAGTACTCAAAACATTTGGGTTAGAAGACTCAAAACTAGTCAGCATACCAATGGTAACATGCCATAAGCTATCCAAGAATGATGAGTCTGTTGAAGTAAATCAAACATTGTATAGGTCAATGATTGGAAAGCTGCAATATGTTGTACATAGTAGACTTGACATTACATTAGCTGTTAGAATAGTAGCAAGATTTTTTGCCAATCCAAGAGAAAATCACTTAATGACAGTGAAGAGAATATTGAGATACCTGAAAGGAATTGATAACTTTGGTTTATACTACAAAAGAAATGAGAAGTTTGAATTGAAAGCCTACACTGATGTAGATTGGGGAGGTAATATTGATGACAAAAAAAGCACTAGTGGAGGAGCACTTTTCTTAGGAAAGAGGTTGATTACATTTACTAGCAAAAGACAAAGTTGCACCTCATAATCTACTACTAAAGTTGAATATGTGGCAACTGCTATAAACTACACCAATATTGTATGGATCAAACATTTATTGTAAGGTATGAAGGAAGAAGTAACTAAGCCTGTGATACTTTATTGTGATAATACAAGTGCTATCAACATATCAAAGAATCTAGTAATGCATGCTAAAACTAAGCATATTGCAATCAAGTATCACTATGTAAGAGAGCTGGTGGAAGACAAACAAGTGAAGATGGAATATGTTAGCTCAAAAGAATAGATTGCTGACATCTTCACAAAAGCACTACCCAAAGATGCTTTTGAGTATCTTAGAGGGAAATTAGGGGTGATACCCCTAGCCAAGGCTACCTAAAGAAAAATCAAGACTGCCCTACATCAAATGAGCTGATTGTAGAAGATTCTATACATTGATGTAGAGGATGTTTACTTTGGGATTCATGCCTAAAGTAGTTGATGTGCTAAAGTTTCAAATTATTCACAAGAAAGGTGACAAAGGGAGATATTGAATGAAATTGCAAAAGCTACACTTGCATATTAAGATGCTAATATGTCTTTGGCATTGTTGTCTAAGAGGGAGAAATAGCAGATAATTGATCAACAGAAGATGTTGAGAAGACATTGATAAAATGAAGGGAGAAGATGTTTGAAACTGATCAAATGAAGATAGAGGGAGAAATTGATAAAAATAATTAGAGGATGATCAGAACAATAGAAGATGAGAAATATAGAGGGAGAAAGATTAAGAATAGGGATACAATAGCAAAGAGGGAGAAGCTGAAATAATGTAATCAGAATAGTAGAAGGAGATATGAAGTTACAATTTACTTTTTGGCATTTGACTCACTATTCTAACCTAGCTATCATTTGGTTGAATAGTTTAGTCTGATGGTTGATTAGTTTGGTTTTCCATCAATGCCAAAGAGGGAGATTGTTGGAAATCTGATTGAAAAGATCATTGTTGAAGATCAAAGAGGGAGATTGTTGCAAAGAAGGGAGATTGTTGCAAAGAAGGAAGATTGTTGTAACAAAATGTTTTCAATCATTGTTTTGTCATTGATGTCAAACCTACTATTTGTAGGAATGATATCTGCTTATAAGATCCAAGTACTATCACTTAGTTGATTGATGAAGAGGATTTAATCAACAAGATGTAACAAGAGCACCTAAGGGAAAGGTTGAGTTATGATGTTGTAATGAAGTGCAAGGATGAGTTAAGACAATGGTTAAGTGATGTATTGATGACATACTCAAAGATACAAGGTCGGTCACACTTAGAAATATTGGAGGAAGAAGTTGTAACAAGGTAGAATGCAAAGCTTAAACTAAGATCATCAGTGGGTGCCAAGCAAGTTAGTTGAAGATGAGAAAATTCTCAGTAGAAGCCAAGTAATAGGTAATTCTAGTGTGTGTACTGAGTGATCTTCATGTGCTGAGTGAAGATTAGGTGCCAAGCATCAATATTTTTTTAGTTGGTGCCGAGTGATCTTCAGTTGTTGAGTATCAAGAAAAATACAGTTGATGCTGAGTAACACAGCGTGTGCCGAGCACCAGTATTTCAATAGTGCTGAGCTGCTGCATTATTTCAAATGATAAAGATTGGCCAAATCTAAGCATACATAGTGGTTACATTAAATTTTTTGAATGAGTTGGAAGATAAGGATGATGAGTTGGTGGCACAAAATCCTATGTAAACCATTTTTGGGTGAATTCTAAAAGATTATTCAAGAAGTTTCTAGAGGAAATAGAATATGGGTTAGATACAATGAATCCTTCCTAATCCATGTGAATTGAAACTAAAGAATGGAAGAATCGAGCGGGAAAAGGTACTCGAAGACTTCTATTTAAGAAGTCATAGACCAAGAAGCAAAGAGCTGCTAATACTATTGTTGCTAAAGAGCCATATCTACGAAGTAGTTTGAAGGGTGTCAAGAGGGAGACATCTAGGAGAAGGAAGAGCACAAAAGCTTTGCTTCTATGAGTGGTCATGAAGAGATGATTATACTGGTACATTGAGTATGGAGACTCAAGGGGACTAAGCTTGAAAGGAGGACAAGCTATTAGAATTGTAGAGATTGAAGGCTAGGCAAGGGTATGAGTTGAGAAGTGATCTGAGATTTGCAAGATGAGTTGTACGTTGTAGTCAGGTCAAGATTTTCTAATACTCTCTAGCAATTGTATTAGATCTAAAAATCCTATGGACTTAGGTTGGCCTAACATCCATTTGTAAATCCTTTAACAAGGTGGCATTCCAAGTGAATATTCTAAAGTTCTCTAACTAGACCCACTTCTAACAGGGTGGTTAAATCCTCTAAAAAGGTCACATTTTTAAGCCTTTAACAGGGCAGGCCTTTCACAGGGCATCACTTCAGAAGAGTGAGAATTGAGTAGCATGTTATTGGTGGTTTTTCAAAAATTGGGTTTCCACGTAAATCATTGTGTCATGTGTTGATTTCTTATGTGTTATGCTTGTATGTTGATTTACAATAACTTGCTGATTAGAAAAGTTAAAGCTTGGATGAATGAATGATTGAATGGGTTCACTACACTTAGTGAAAAATTTGAATAGGATATCTGGACCTTGAATAATTGATTCACCCCCCCTCTTAGTTATTCTAAAGCATTTCTAACAATATAGTCATGCATTCTGTTGAAGCCCAACCCTAACCAAGAGTGTTCTCAGGATCCCAACTAGAACATGCCACCTCTAATGATTTTGGTGACCATTCAGACCTAGCTTGTATTGTGTTATGTGAGGACAGTATTGATGATGCAAATAGAGAATCCCAAGCATTCCTTTCATCAGTCTAAAAATTTGAAGTCCCCATACTTGGACCCCGACAATGGAGCAAATTAGAAAACCTTTGCAATCTAAGAGAGCATACCCAACTTTCTTTACTCTCTCAACTAGCTAAAAGCCTAAAGCATGGGAGGTGGCCTGCATCACACCTTTCATTTGGGAAGAGCTACACTTGTCAATTGCCTTTTTAAGGGCTTCAAACATAATAAAGGATCCGTGCTTGTGAAGCAATTGTGAATGCAAAAATAAACCCCCCACTAGAACCATACCATTCCAAAGATCATAGTTTTGCATAGCCACAGTTAGTTTATTATCATCGATAAAATGAGGCCATATTACCTTGTGAGCCAACGAATGAAGAAGTAGATGAGATTGCATTAAATTCATAGCTTTGGAGAGGAATATGGAAACCATGTTTGATGGATATAAGAAATGTGGCGCTGAAGAAACCATAAATTCTTCTCGAATAACTTGACTGATGGCTTGCTGAACTATTGGGGAATGGACAATAAACATTAAATTGAGCATAGTATCATCCACATCAGATGACAACACATTTTCATCGAGTCTTAAAGGAATCCATATGCAATAATTCTTTGGTAGAAAAACACGGTGTTGTTTGTGACACATTTTGTAGGAAATAGAGACATCAATCGCTTTCAACATTTTCATATCAAATGAGGAAAGTGTAGACTAGAGCTAGATAAATAATCTAGAGAAATATGCGATGATGAAAGCACTTATTAGTAGATATGGTGAATCCCTCTCCATATAAATGTAATTTATGGTGACAATTTGCATTTAGTTTCACATCAGAAAAGCCATGTGAAAATCACATGAGGTGTGTCCTTTGAAAGGTCTGCAACCTATACTTCTAGATGTAAGCATAATTGCCCAAATATTTCACATGAAACATAGACAATACTCCCCTTGATTAATAAATTTAGCATATACTAGTTATACTAGATCATGCCTAGGGTAATGATGCGCACACAAGGAAGTAGTCATGTCAATTTCTATTAATTGTTTAAGACCACCATACTTTTCGATCTTAGAGAATGGGTGCAGTGATGAAAATAACAACCCATCACAACCCAAATTTGATAGATAATCAGCTACTTGCTTACCTTACTTGAATGTATGTGAGATGCAAACATCTTGGCATTCATCTAGAAGCCTCTAGACTTGATTGAAGATATACTTTAATTTCCATGAGTATACTTTTCTATGTATACAAGCATCTATAATTAATGATGAATCTCCTTCAATATGCTACCTTCGACAATTACCTTGCTTATCTAGAATGAGGTTAGTGAGTAGAGCTTGAACTTCTACCATATTATTTGTACCAGTAGGTAAAATGAAGGTTGTAATAGCCACTTTATTCCTTGAGAGTCTTTGATACACGCCCCCAAACCATAATTTCCTGGGTTTCCTCTAGATGCCCCATCGAAATTCAATTTCCAAAATCCCTCAAACAAGGATCTCTAATAAATCTTCCTTCGAGAAATAGAAGATGAAGTTATATAATTAATTTTCCAACCATCAGGAATGATTAACTGCCTCCAATTCTAAATCACTTTAGAGTCCCATGAAGTAACAATAGGATTAAATTTACAATTTCTGAGACTTGTGTTAGTCACTTTTGATATTGCTCTCTCAATTTCCTCCTGAACTTTGCCTATTGTAGATAATTATTTTGTAAAAATGCACTTATTATGTTCCCACCAAATAGCCCATGCCACTAATGACGGTATACACTTCCAAAGGTTTGCAAATAATGATTTTGGGTAGAGGACTGGCCAAGATTGAAACAAATCCCATAAATTATTTTGGAGTGGAGTACTATAGTTTAACTTATTCATTACATAACTCCAAAATTGACTAGAAAATGGACATGTAATAAGAAGGTGATCCACTAATTCTTCACACCCATTACACAAAATGCAGTTAAGTGATGGGGCATTGTGCAATCTGCTCAATTTGTCACTAGTCAAGATCCTATGCTTTAGTGCAAGCCATGCGAAGCAACCTACCTTTGGAAGCACAACATGATTCCAACAAAATGAAAATTATACTACATATTATTATTATTATATTATACAATAATATATAATATAAGAAAATTCAAATCAAAACAATTGTATAATAGCTTTTATTTTAGTGGTAGATCATATATATCATTTGAAATGAAAATAACAACCTATGCAATATTAATCATTTAAAAGTAAAAATATTGAAGATATAAAAAATTATATTTAATTTTATCTTTGATTTAAGTTATCTTATATCTCATTAATGAAATTGGAAACTCTTTGTCTATTGGAAAATGAAACTAACAATCTTGTTGTATTTAAATAAACTCTAAATTGATTTAGAAACCAAAAAATTAGAAATAATTGTATTCTATTTTATATTTGATCTAGTTTTAAAATCTATCACTCATACTTACACCTCACATATTTTAAAATAAAAATAAAACATTTATTTGTTGAAAAAAGATTGATCATATCTTTAATTTCAATGGTGGGTCCTATCTGTCATATGTAAAGAATAAATTAAAATATAGTCAATTGAAAATGATAATTTATATTTAGAACTTAAATAATATTAAATACAAATTTAAATAATAAATTCAAAAGTATATTTAACAAATCAAAATGAAAGATAAGCAAATGTGGTCCATCTTTTTATTTTCTCCAATAATAAGTGTATATTTTAGTAAGTTTCTAAATCAACTTTGATTTGGTTAAACTTAGAAAATAATAAATTTTATTAATGATGAAAAGTTTATTTAATTAATTTTTGAATAAATTAATATGTTGATAAAAGATTTTGGTTTTAAATCTTGAAATTTTAGAAAAAAGATCATTAATATCATGTCTAATTTTTTATTCATTTTAAATTTGGAATGATTTTCTAGGCCTATTATTCTAGCCCTATTTTTTCAGGTATGTTATTTTTGATTGTCTCCTATTTTTCGGGCCCATTATAATGGAATAACAAAAGATATTTCATATGTAAACACCTTCCATTCTTTTTTCTTTACACGAAAGATTCCTTGTCATATTCCCATTGCTGCTACCATTGTATATGCCTCTTGGCATAAAGACTAGTCTAGATATAAACTTCTATATTTATGACAAAAGTAAAAAAAAAAAATACCAATACCTATAGGATGAATACAAAGGAGCATAAGCATTATAAAGAAAGTTCCTCCTTGAAAAAAGCCATGATAACCTATATATACAAATCATCAAGGGTGAGAATATTGTGGGAGTGTGTTTCCATCCTAACATGAAGTAATTATGATACCTTGAACCTTTCCTAATATTAAAGATGCTCAACCCTACTAGAGGTACTCTAGCAAAGTAAATTGGCTGAAGTAATGGATTATGTACTACATGCTACATATACATTCAATTCTCAATATATGTATCATGGACTCTCAAAAGCATTTCCTGTAAATTTGATTCCATTTCACATAGATGAAAAATATTGTGCAAAGATTCTCATTAACTACATAATACATCATGATTCATGGGTCCATTCAACATACATATAGGAACAAAAGAAAAACCATTCTTTTAACTATCAAACATGTCAAGCTCATTTTTTAAAATTTATTTCTTTTGTTTTAAATGATAAGTATAACTTAAATTCATCATAATACATGAAAAAAACTCAAGAATGCACACACATAACTTCAAGTTGTATATGAAAATTTAATATTTTCAAGAAGCATAAACATATAATGAATGATTAACAATACATAATAAATAGATCTAATGTATTCACATGTCTAAGCTTTCCTCCATATATGTACTCATTAATAGTTTACTTTTATGTCTTCTATTTTCTATAGTAGGAGTAACACCAAATTTCCCCGAATACTAAGCACACTCAAGCAGTTTGCACAATTCTCAATTATAATAAATAAAAAATCATCATTCATTTGATTACGAAAAGTTTAATCAAACTTTTTTTCCTCTTTCCATAAGATACACTTTGGGGTTATTAAAGAAAATTTATCATATCAAATAGCCATCTTAATTCCACATAAGGAAATCAAAAAATTCCAACAATTGAACTTTTGAGCTTCCCTCCAATGCATCAACACAAATAGAAAATTAAGTCACCAAATCAAAGTTTAAGGTCACATGTCTACTATTAGGAGTGACAAGCATGTACGGTGAGTGTTCATCGTACGATGAAATAGGACCACTGTACATTGAGGCACTGTGCGATGAAACAAGACTACAATACATTGAGACATCGTACGATTACATCATGAGTATGTGAGTATGAGCATGGCGAGATTGGTGAGTATGGTGTGTGGGGATAGAGAGAGTGGAGGCATTTGCATCACCAAAGCCTGAAACATTTGTGTGACTGAGGCATCCATGTGACTAAGGCATCTACGTGTCTGAAGGCCAAAGGGAGTTCAGAGGCCAAAGTAATTGAATTGTTCCATGCCAGTTAATGCACTAGAATCCATAACAAGTTGCAGAGTGTATAAATGTCTATAGAATTCATTAGGAATGACAAGGCTATGAAAGTCAGGTTGATTGTAAAGGCAATCTGAGCCTCTGAGCCTATCCAGAAACAAAATTTTGTTGTACGTAAATTGTTTACTGTAATACAAAGTTTCTCGGGATTTTTTGGGTGGTGGGTTTTCCTGAAAGGGTTTCCCATGTTAAATATGGTCTTTAGTGTTTATCTTGTGTGAATATTGTTTTTCAATGTTCTTATTTTTCTTGTGCATCTCAATTTTCTAAAGTAGATTTACAATCTTTTATATTTCCTGTGTAAATTGGCATTTATAAGACATTTTCTAGAACTAGCTTTCCTAACATCTACTACTAAAGAATCAATGATAACCAAATATTCATACAAGCAAATAAACACACTCATTCCAATTCAAGCCATTATCCTCCAGTTTTAGCTGAATGCTATCACTTCCATATAAAGTGTCTTAAAGATACTCTTTCAAACACATTGTGGTTTTCACAAGAGATATAATGATAATTTCATCACTAGCCTAATTGAATCTCAATTGCATTTAGAATTTAAAAAAAATATATACAGACATGAATGCAAAATTCAAAATTTTAAAAATTTGACAAGCAATTCAACTTTAAAAGAAAATAGAATTATCAAATTTCTTTACATTCGTCTTTGCAAAAATTATGATCTAATTAATCAAAGGAATTATTTGATAGTATATAATATATGCAATGTGAAAGAGATCTAATTTGATTTGATTTATAATAATTATATTTTTATATTTTAATATTAATTTTTGTATTATTAATAATATATTTATTTGGTATATTTTATATTTTTATCTAATCAAGGTTATTAAAGTTTTACAATAGATTACTATTAGAATAGTAGTTAGTACTAAAGTTGTCTATAATTCCACTTGTTGTATGTGAAAGCATCGATTATAATTTTTAACTTTTAAATGAAAAAAATTGACTATCTTATTATGCAACTCATAGGGGAAATGACCAACTTCACTCAATTAGAACTCTTAAACTATAAAAAAAAATTGCAATTTTTTTTCTTCCTATGTACGTCTGTAGGTGAGTGAAGAGCTTAAAGCTAAGGTTTCAACTTTTGGGTATTCATGGATCTCGGGACCATGGAGCCCAAAGTGGTTAAAAAGTGCCATTTCAAAAAACTCGCATGATACCCATGAAGTTCATGCACCAGTAGTAGCTCACCCAAAAAACACCAGTAGTTGTGGTTAAATGTTCTAGTAGTAATTCTGAAATTTCTAATACTGGTGCACAAATTGGTCAATCACCAACTAAAAAAGCTAAAGAATGATTGAGTATTAGTACATGTGATATTGGCTATTAGTACACATGTTTTCATTTTCTGGAGCTCCTTTAAGAGTTGTAGTTGGAGATATCTATGATATAATTATTACGATTATTAGACCCCTATCACTGACGCTGTAGTTAGAGATATCTATGATATAATTATTACGATTATTAGATCCCTATCACTGACCAGATCTCTTTCCCTAATTACCTGACTCTTAACTCAAGTACCTATTAGACTCCTATCAGTTATTGATCTCTTTCCCTAGTTACCCACTCTTAACTCAACTGCCTATCATTATCCTCATCACTAGATACTGAATCTTGACTTATTTCACAAAACAAATTAAATACCAATGTAAACGACACTTTCAATTCACTGAAGTTAACAAAAAAAAAAAGAGCATATTTAGATGTCCATGAACTTCTATTTACCCTAGCTTATACTATTATAAGATTTCCAAAACTCATCAAATTTTTCGATACTCCCTAAATTCTAATTCATATTCCTCAGTTCCTTACTAGAAAGATTAAATTACATAAAGGCAACACTCTTCCAATGCATACAAACACTTTGACACATGATAATTTTGTTTGAAAAGAGCAGCAACACGAGTGAAAATTTAAAAACATATGCTAAAGCTAAAAAGGAGGAAGCTGGTTTAGGTGAAAGAGCCCCATTTATTCGATCTCTTCCTCTTGTGGAATGGAATTATAGATCTATAATATCTTATTAGTAAAGTATTAATAGGAACTCCTTTTTATTTTAATAATAATAAATTTATAGCAATTAACTAAATTTATATACTTAATTGTTGTTAATGAAGAGTTTTAAGATTTATTATAATTTATTAACAAACATTTTTTAATAAATTCTTATAAACAAGAGTGGACTAAATGCATATTGTTAAAAGCACACATAAAATATTATAAATTTAAACTAATAAAAATATTCATGTAGGATTTTGAAATATTATATTTTTAATTTAATTTTATTTGATAAAATAAAAATTAGTTGTTGAGGTATTTAATGAAGTATTAATGCTAAATTTTTGGGCAAGAGTCTATTGCTTTTTTAAGATTTATAATATTTTATTACTAATTATATTGGAAAAAGAGTGAATTCTATGCATATTGTTGAGATTACTTTAATTAATAAATTCATTATCATAAATTTAAAAGAGTAAAAATATTCATGCATAAAGATTATATTTCTTATTAATTGATAAAATAAAAATTGCATTTTGAAGCATTATATGATTTATTAATCATAAATTTATGGACAAGAATGATTTGATTTTTTAACCATTCTTATTTTTTATTTCTGAGAAATCTCAAGCTTTTAAAGTATTCTCTTGTTCTTATTCGCATTTTTAAATATAAATGAGAATGCAACATCCAATTCTACAGTTTTAAAATTTTAATCAATTAATAAATTTAAAATAAGATACATGAATTCAAACTCAAGTTTTTAATTTATTAAAAATAAAAAATAATAAAATAATAATATTTCTTATTATTAAAGCTTAAAATTTTCTTTATAAAAGTATTAAATATTATTTAATTAATTAAGAAAATCTATTTAAAATTTATTTAAATTAATTCCTATTATTATTAGTTAACTGTTATCATGCTACTACTAGTTAATTCCTATTATTTTAAATAATAAAAATATCCATGCATGTACATTTCTTCATTAAACTTTTGTAAAAATAGTTGACAAGAAGTAAAACTGTGTGAAAGCATATGACTTATTCTCTATAAATAGAGGGGTTTCTAAGCATTGTATGAATTATCTGTGAATTGGTGGCCGGCTTGTTGATTTGACGATTCGAAACTTGTTGATTTTAAGATTAGGAGCTGCTCTCAAGGTAGGTTTTTTTCTTTCTGAAAATCTATTTTCATTGTTTTAAAATTATATTTAAATATTTAAAGTTATTATTGTGCAGATGGATATGGCGACCCCATTGATCCATGAAACCGGCGAGAAGGAAAAGGGCGGTATCATGAAGAATTTCTGTGAATTTGTGGCAGGCTTTTCGATCTTTCGATTTAAAGCTGCTGGCGAGGTTAAATTCTTGTTTTTGTTTCTAATTATTCACATTGTTTTAAAATTGTACGGCATATTAACAGTTTCGTCTGTATGATTGCATATTTTGCAGACGAAAATGGCGGTCGATGAAAAGGGGGAGGGCCGTGTAAAGCATCAATGGAATTGTATTATTGTGAAGATGTCAAATTTGGTGGCTGCTTTATTCTTTATGCCAAATGTTTTCGAGAAATTTGCTTTCCAAATGGTTTTTGGCACATTTATTTTGAGTCATGTTGCATTCCTGTGTGCGTCCATTATTTTTATGGATAAACATGCCCCTTATTTATACAGCAAGGCGGTGCGATGCAGCGCAACAGTATTTGCATTTCTCTTCTTACTTGGAGGAATTCGTTTGCTGGTGGCGCCCCCAAATTTAGAGTTGGTTGCAATGTTCCTGGCTCCCGCCTATGCTCTTGATCTTATCATTTCATTGGCCTAGCTTACTTAGGAAGCTCTTTCATTCTAAACAATTTCATAGAGATAGTCATTGGAGGAGCTTCAGGTTGAATACCTGCTCTATTGTTAGCTAAGATCTTTGTTTTATCTCACTCTTGATTATACTGTTCACCTCTATTTTATAATTTTATTGATTCAGTATTTTCTAAAATTCTAATTATTCTTTGTCAAATAAAATGTTTGTTATGAAAACTTACTCTTATAAAGGTGTCATCTTTTTCTCTGCTAAACCTGTTTTTGCATTCCCCTCTTATGGAAACCTGGAAAAATGTTGATTCATTCATTAAAATAAATTAGTTTCTAAACTGATGCCAACTTTTGTTATTACAAGATTGATGCTTTCTTTTTAATTGTGTAATGCAAGACTCTTAAGAAGTAATCTTAAAATCTAGAGATCCTAATTTATAAGTAACTATTGTTTTCCCCACTTCTTGTGTGCCCGCCTTTTAATTAATTTTCAATATTTAGATGTATTGAGGGGAAATGTTCGTTTTGGTATAAGTATGGAGATATATACAGGGACATGGCCATCTTTTATAAAATTAGTATGTAGTAGCTTTACAGTTGTGGAGAACTTGTGATAAGTCTCAAGAAATTGCAATTTTGCTAAAGTTTTCTTCTTGTTTCTTTAAAATGTTTCTGGGCTATTTGAAAAGTGATAATCACCTTGAATAAGTAAATCCCAATTCTGATAATAGAAAGGTCTATTTTGGTGACAGTTTCATTTGCAAAGCAATGGTTCTAGTAGATTATTTAAGGCATAATTTGCATTGTCTTTAGTGTGAAATTTGTGGATGGAAAACGTTAAAAATATGTATGTATGGGTAGGGATAGTTTATGAGTCTTTTTAACACTTGAGGCAATAGAAAGAGGAAAACATTTTATTTTGGAATGTAAAGCTTACATGATATCTAGTTGAAGTACACAAGTCATTTAATAGAAGTTTGATTGTAAGATTAGTTCAATATAGAGCCTGTTGAGAAAATGAAGGAATTCATTATTAAATTAAATAGCAGAAAATCAGCACTTTATGAAGCAAAAATTTAGGTCAGCTGTCCTATAGACTATAGTTGGACTCATGAATGTGAAATATCTTATTTTCTATATATAGAAAGATAAAATTTACAGAGAATAGATAGTATGAGCATTTATTTTATGGGTTATGGTGAAGATATTAAAAAAAATTGTAAGTTATACTTCAAAAAGGTTTCTTTTAGAAATTAAATTTACCTCTCAATTGTCTTTTGTAATAATTTTCCTTTTAATTTAGTGATCATTTAAGTGCGGTGATTTGAAATTTTGTCAAGTTAGTATCATACTGTAGGATTTATTACAGGATTTTTAGGTTGAATACTTGTTTATTTTGTCTGTACCTTCTTTGTATCATCTCGTTCTCTATTATTTTATAAAGAGTAATAAAATTATCTTAATTTCTTTGTCAATAATAGAATCTTTATTATATAATAATTAGAACTTTCCTATTTACTGGTTTTAAAGTTCAATGTAATTGTCCAATTTCTTTGATTTAGTTATTGTGAAAAAAATTAAGCTTTCATATATATACTGATTTAAAACCATTTAAAAAAATTTCTGAATCATAAAATTATCTCAATTTCTTTGTCAATGAAAATATTTGTCATATAATATATTAAATAATTAGAACTTTCCTATATACTACCTTTAAAGTTCAATGCAATTGTCCAGTTTCTTTGATTTAGTCATTGTGCGGCAAATTAGAGCTTTCATATATATTGATTTTACAGCTCAATGCAATTGCCCAATTTATCAGGTTTAGTCCCACCTGATATGCTTTTATTTTCACCATTCATTGGTTGACGGTAGATGCACTCTGTGTAAAAAGGCATTCTGAATATGACAAATGTGAATATACACACTCACGCCAAGAGGAATCAATCCATACCCTATTTTAGCAAATCCATCTCTGTGTATATCTGCTATCAAAGAATTCCATGATAGGGCTCCTCTTTAAGATTTTTTTTGTGGAAGAGACTATGCCCTTTGAATCCATTTATTTAATTTTTAATAACTAGCTTTTATATATATTATATATATATATAGATTGAGAGATATTCTTCTAAGAAGTTTATTGCACGAGTCACATTATGAAAATAGTACCTCAACAATGATCATATATATATGGCTGCGTAAAGTATTTGTTTAATTATAAAAGATCTCTTTTTTAAGGAATATGAGTATTTATTTAGAATGTATAAATTAGTGAAATATTAATATTTTGTTGCTAAAATCAAATTTGTTCTTAAAAATGCACCATTTGTATATAGTTGTATAAGTTCTTAAAATTTAAATTTTAATCATAATCTATAAGTTGATAATGTGCAAACAACCAAGTATTGATTCTCCACAAAAATACAAACACATGCAATTATTTCTTGAAATGGAACTTGACAAGCTAGTAGAAAAATTTGAAATCAAAATCCATACCATTAGTAATAAATTAGAAAGTTGTTATTGGAAAATCCAAACAACAACATACAAAAGATTTTAATAATAAAACATCATTAAAAACAAACAAACAAACTCTGTTAATAAAAAGAGAAAGCTCTGTTTTTGGGCAGAAAAAACACTTTATTTATTTATTGCAGCATACTATCATATATGTATTTTTTATAATTCCCCTAACCCTATTCCCTGATTTTGGAAAATATAAATTCTTCTCTAAGTCTAACGCTAATGCAAAGACTAACTAAACTACTTATAACAGCAGCTATTTTATTCACAATACTAGTTCAATGAAATGGGTATGATAACTTTTAACTACTAACAAATGAAAGTGGATGGTGGAACTGGAGCGGAGCAGCAGTTCCCTGCAGTTATTGTCTTCAAAATAAGGTAGACAATAAAGATGCTAGGGATTAAATTTGAGTTATAATCTGAAAAGCAATTGGAAAATTTAAAAGTTGAGAAATTTATGATATATTGACAACGTTTTTGTCAAATATTAAAATTCCAGTTCCCACAGCCTACAGACTAAATAAATAATCTTAATATTTTATAAGATATAAAAATTAATAATTAAATATTTAAAAATAGCGAAAAACCATAGAAAAGATGGAAATAAAAGCATTTCTAGTACAAAGCTAAATTATTCCAAATGTTCCCACTTATTAGTTCCTGCCGGAGCTACTGCTAAGGGCTGGAGTTTAACTAGTTATTAGTGTTCTCTTTTAGTGATTGGTTGTGTTTTACAGACATAAGTTAATTTCCATTCATTCAGTAACCTAATATATTTTGCGTGTTTGATTTGAAGGCCACAAAACCTAATATAACTAATTTTCCTATTTTGAGGCCACTATACTCCTGGAAGTTTCACTAGTATTGATAAGAACCAAGCAATGATCTCTGGATATAAATTGAACCAATTGTACAAAATCACCAAAAGGAAAATGATTTTGATTATGAGTAATCAGATTGTAGGGTCCAATTGGTACAACACTGCAACATCCCTTGCATTCCATTTGATCTTAGTGAAGAATGAATCCTTGAGACAATCTCAAGGCCACCAAATTTTGTACTAGCACACTTTGAATGAGTCTTCTCCACATTAGATCAGAGTTATAAATATCTCCTCTTGGTCCATACATCTGCAAATTCTTTGCAAGATTCTCGTTTTTTAGTCCATCATTTGACCAAAGACCTATGTGCATAAGAGAATCTTGTTTACACCTAATCACACCAGTGGATGCCAAGTCATCACCAAAGTAGATGGATTCATCCTCTAGAGTTTGTATTTGTGCGGTTGTAGTGATTTTGTTGAGAGATTCCATATTCGGTAGGGATATCCATGACCCATATGAATCTGCCACATAATGTCGAACATCCTGCATACCACTTGTATGTGCATTCAAGGATTTATCTTCCCCTTCCTTTGTACTTTCACCTTCTTCCAAAGGGAACTCTTTGTTTCCACTTTCATCTTCTTCTACAACGAATCTCTCCCATTCCCCTTTATTTTCTTTCATAACAGACTTCTTGCCCTTTCATCTTTTTCTACTGGAAACTTCCTGTGCTCTTCAAAGTATTCTAGTTGCAACATCCTATGAACTCTAGATGCAAAATTATTTGTGTCATCGAGGTTGGAACCAGAAATAAGAGAATTCATTTTATAATATGTCAAGACTAGACATTTTACAGACTCGCCGGTCTTATCTTCTCTTGTCTGCTTCTGCAATTCTTCCATGACAATTTTCTTATGCATGCCTATGCACTCAAGAATTGCATTAAGCTCAAATTTAAGAGATTTTAAATCTTTTGGTTCATCTTTAGGCTTGTTTTCCCAGCCATCCCACCAGTGCACATGGTGGATTCTTCTGCTCTGAGCAGGCACAACCTCATTTTCTACCGATCCCAAATTTCTAAGAATTTTTTTGATGATAAAATCAACTTCACTATCTTCCATCTCTACTCTAACCTCACCTCAACTTTGATACCAATTGTAAATATAATAACAAGCAAAGAAATTGAATCAAAGAAGACGAAACACACAATAACATAGATTTATTGTGGTTCGACAAAACTTGCCTACATCCATACTCTAACAGGGAATTACTATTAATGAACTGATCCATTACATGGGCTGCACACAACCATTATATAGAACTCTATGAATACGAAGAGTCAAGACGGAGAACGAAAAGCCATATGACTATTGGGCTTCATATCCCAATACTCACTTCTATAAATAAAACATGAATGCCCATTTTCCCTCCTTGAACTGATTTACCTATTAATCTACTATGAATTATTATTGCCTTAGAATGTATAGAAATAAAATATCTTTTTGTGTTGTGTTTATATCCAAATACCATTCCTTCTTTATTAGAAATAGATTTATGATGACTAGAAGTAACGCATTGTTATGAGTATCGTTGATTGTTAAAGAAAATACTAGAGTTATAAGGAATCGAATCAAGGTGGAACTTCAGTTATATTTACTCTATTTTCCATGGTCATCATATGTTAGAAATGTGCATTAGAAATTCTTTAGGAATTGCTCTTAAATGGTTGGCTTGATTCCAACCTTAGCACACTCGACTCCAACTCACAAAAAAATAGTCTTTTTCCATTAAAAGGACTCTACAAACACTAAATAGTACATTCTACTATGAATACTTGTTTGCATGTACTATTGAACGCAAGAATAAAATTATGTTACGAATTATGTATCTGTCGAGGCTTTATCTAAGGGAGATGATTTTGTAAGACAATAATGGAAACCTATACATAAATGTCCTAAGAAATGATAAGGAACATATCAACTTTGTGTATGGGATCTTCTAGATTATTTAAGAGAATTTCTTATTTTATTATCAACGAGGAAAACTCCTAACTATAATGGTATTAGCATTAATGAGACAATGCTTATATGGGTGACCAAACTCTTCCTTTTTCTCTTAATACCTTAATTGTAATTGCATACTTTACATAACACTCTAAATATGAATTTCAATCCATTGTCGATGGTATTTTTTGTTACCATGTTGTGTGAAGCAAGATGCAAATGTAATATCTTAAATAGAACATGGCACTAGGTTCTAAACTCCTAGTATTTATATTCTTACAAAGGTAAGAGTACCTTCTCTAAATTATTGTTATGCTAAATACATTTTCTTAGTGATTTAGGTATGTGGAATGTAAATGGGTACATCCTCTGAGTTTTACTTCCTTGTTACATGGTTGTTGTCCTAAGTTTCTTTTAGGGATTGTGAAATGAGGATATGTTTAAAATAAAATATCTCAAATGTGTTTTAGAATAGTATTTCACTTTAATCAATTGTTGCATGAAATATAATAGCTTTCATGATTCTGTTTTGCAATATGAAGATGTGTTTACCAAATGAAATCTATAGTTGATATCTTGGACTTTTGAGAAAAACATTCTTTACCTATATTGAAAACTATCTTAATTTCATGTTTACAAGGTCAAATAAAAGATGTTAGGCATGTTATGAGTATTAATCTTATAAAGAAGATATTTTATACCATATGAACATTGTATGTATTGAGAACTAATGACTTCATTAATAAAAAAGGGGTAAATGAGAGTATTGTCTTATACTAATGGTTCCACATAACATGTTTGATGATGTCATATTATAAATTGCTTATGATGTTTACCTCACATGTTTCACATGCATATATGATGGCTATGATGTGAATTGGAACTAAAGATGATAAAATTCTTTTGATTATCATAAGTTAGATGCTGACCTAATTATGTGGTTTCATGAGTGATTGAGTAGTTATGAATGGTTTTAGAATATGGTTTCATTTACCCACACGATTCCATTACCACTCTTGGTTTTACTTGTATAGACTTCTTCACTATTGGGCTAGGTATCTTTCATGTTAGGAAAGATTCTGGGGAAGCTTTAAAACTTCGTAGTAGGGTGGTAAAGCACTTCTAAAATATTCTTGCTCTTATGATCTTGAGCAGGTTATGGAGCTCATTTAAGCTTGGTCATCTTGTCTAAACCATCTTGGTATTTTGGTATTTTGGTATTTGGTAACTGTATTTCTTTTAAATTTAATGATAATTGAGAATTAATGCTAAATGGTCAATGTTCAAAGAACCCTAACTCTTGTTGAAATTTTCACATTTTATAGAGAATGCTGACATGGCATTGGTTTTGCAGGGACAATCCTTACATATGGTATTAGAGCTTTTGTTCCACACTTGGGCCTTGAGTTTACTATGCTAGACACACAACTATAAGTCAACTAGTTTACTTTATGTTGTATGAGTTGATGAATTTGGTTGCATGTTGTGCCTCTTAGTTATTATTACTTTTGACATAGAAGGATATGATGCTCCTTATGCATGTCATGTTTTTGAGTTGAAATTGCGTTTATCTAAGATTGTCAAAATGGAAAATTTCTAGAATGAGATGTAATCTGCATACCTCCAATGGTTATGATTGTATTTTGATTTAGATTTTGTGGTGGTATAATATACCTATTGTTGTATTATACTTGAAGTACTTATTTCTTTGCACGTGTGATGCAAGAAGGGTGTGGATTTCTATTAATTGTTGAGATAGTCAAATGATGGTTGACTTTTGCACTAGGTTATGAGTGCCCATGAATTCAAGATTTGGCTTGTGATAGCAATGGAAATGTCTTTTTATTGTGTAAATGATGTGTGATGCACATGTGGTGCTACAATATATATATATATATATATATATATATATATATATATATATATATATATATATATATATATATATATATATATATATATATATGCCAGATTCATGTGCTTTATTGAGTAACCAAGTATGATAAGTAGGAAGAACATGGATTTAGTTTGCAAAAATATTATATATTCTATTATGCATTTATAAACGTGTGATTATCACTTGATAAATTTCATATGATGCATGTGAAGTTTGGTTGTGTTCTTAGCAGTCCTTGGATGCAAGGTGTCATTAAACATCAACTCCCTCTTGGTGACTAGTGAGAGTCATTGTGCTTTATGTGGGTTGTGTTTTCATTTGATTATGTTCATTTTTAATGAACTTTGATGTGATGGGGGGCTAGCTTGCAAATGTGTCTTGTGACTACCTAGCCACCAATTATTATGTGACCAATCTTCTATGACTCTTGTTCACTTTTATTTTATTGGTTTTTTGTCTCCTTCTTGGACTTTGATTTGAGAATTGTGAATTCCAATTTCAAGATTTCTTGATCTTGAGGTGGCTAGGGTGTGTACTTTTATGATGTTAGTCTTTTATTTTGAAGTGATTTCATCTATCATGTTTAGTGTGGAGCAATGATAGGATTTATAAGGGAGTAGATTATGAAGAACATGCCATTCTTCCTTTTGCATTTTTATTTATTTTATTTTATTTTGGAAAGCTTACCTTCTGGTGTGGGTGCCAAATGTGGACAGATAGGGAGGGGCAGAAGTGATGCTTTCTTTTTTCACTCTACCTGCTAGTGTAACACTAGTACTAAAAATGCTTTGTCCAAAGCTATGTGCATATGTTTATTTGATATGCTTACCCATGTTTCATCTCCCTGCCACATTCGTGATTAGGGCTACTTGGACATATGTGGGAAGTAGTATATTTCATTACTGCACTAGATACCTCCTTCTTTTTATATTGTTAGGCATTTCCAAGTTGGGAATTCTACGTGTTAGGTGGGATCCCAAAGATAGGACATATTATATTGTGTGGGCATTGCTAGATTCAAAATTCTACATGTTAGGTAGGATCCCAAGGAAGTGCATTTTGTATTATTTGGGCATTGTAGGGTTGGGCATTCTATGTGTTGGGTAGAATCCCAAGGCAGTGTAAGGCTTCATGGCTAGGAAGGAAATCACCTCAACCATATTTTATGTGATGATTAAATGGTGTGAAGGTCATACATCAAAATTGTGCTTATATGTTGGTTAAGCACACTATGGTGATGAGATGGGCATGAGGGCCTAGGTCATTGAATTGATAAAAAATTGATTTATTGAACCTTGTAGGTGATTAGCAAGCATACCTAGATGATTTAATTAATGGCTCAGATCATATGGTAGATGGTATTGCACTTGTATGATGTGCTTATTGTTCCATGTCTGACATGTAGGTCGACATTTTCTATGATGCCCATTAAGGTATGATGCTTTAGATTATACATCATGTATTTATTTAATCATGCATTTTGATCGATGGATGACATGTAGGTCAACATCCTTGGATAATGTCACGTGTTACATTTTAAAATGGATAATCATTTATTAATCCATGATTATGGTTAATGAAATAATTGTTGACTATTCAAACAAGGGTTTTTCTTGATTATTTCTGTGTTTCTTACAATTGATGTTGTGGAAATTGTTTAGTAGGAAATGGTTCTTACATATGATGATATAAAGTTTGAAATGTAGGTCAACTTCTTCAGTATATTCATGTGATGATATGTTGTGTTCAAAAATTTGGTTGATAATTGGTTTATGAAATGTAATTATTATTGCACCTATCATTTCAACATGTAAGTTGGAAACTAAAATGAAGCTGTATAATTAATTGAAAGATATTTTATCCACTTGTTGATTCAACTATGTGTAGTTAAATTGTGACTAACTTGACTTGAATTTTTGGTCTATGTGGCAAGTATATGAAAATGCGGTCTTCCTATGAGAATGTAAAATGGTATCTATAGATCCTTCTTTTATTTAATTTTGGAAATATTTTCCATTGATGTTATGTATATGTGATGATCCACCATGCATGTGACTTCTACATTATAGAAATTTGTTGACTCATTTTGTTTAGTCAACTTGGTCAATGAATGATGATCAACAATTTGGTTAGCTTGAGTTGTCTATTTTGGATTCTTAGTCGATATGTTGTTTAGCATAGACTTGGATCAATATTACTTGATACATTTGACTATGTGGCCTTTGTATCATTCATTTACTTATCATATTGGTTGGATATATGTCATTAATTTTGAGCTAAATGATGCATTATGATGTAAATACATTTAGATGTAAACTGTTGCAAGCATTTAGATGCATTGTAATAACTAAATGTTAATGAGTACATTCATCAAATTATATTTCATGACTAATCAAATGATGATGAATTAGATGTAGTGTGATTGCATTGCCTGATTATGTATCATGGACATTGACCTATTGATGTAGATACTTACTCACTTAGCGAGAACTGCATGTTAGATGGTATGTATGGTCTGCATGGTTGATTATTTTTGTTACTCTTGGTCAAGGTGTAATTAAAGATGAGTTAAGGGAACACATTGACTCTTGATATTTACAATTGAATACTTCTCTTCTTGAGCTACTGGCATTGAAATGAGTTAAAGATGTTGTGAGTGTACATGTTTAAGTATGGCAGGAAGTGGATATGAAGTACCTTTTAGTAGGATCAAATACAAGTAATGCCAAGGTATGATAAGTAAGTACATGAATGTGTTTGGTATAATATGATTTTATGGTAATATGTTACTTAATTTTGAGAGTTATTGAGATAAGAAAAGAATTTATTTAATATTCCTTGGGTATTTGATTGATTTGTGATACATGATGGATTGACATTTTGGTGTTGTTCTCATAATGCACTAGAGGGAATGACACATCTTAAGAAAGGGGGAATATTGTTAGAGAGAGGTAGTCTAATGTTATAAAACTATAGAGATTTAATGGTATTCACATACACTCACATGTGGAAAATGTTCTTGAAGTGATTACTTATACATGTGCTTATACAAAATGCGTATTATTTACTCTAAACTTGTTACTTCAACTTATATTAATATTATCTTTGAAAAGATAGTTCCATGAGAGTTAATTTGTTAATTCTACTAAAATGCATTATAATGAAATGTAGGTTTCATTAAAGGAAATGAAAATTTGAATTTATTAAGTAAATGGAAGTCAACATTGTTAATTATTGTAAATAATAGAATTTAGATTAAAAATCATGGCATTGTGAGACTCTAGGTATGATTTTATGTACCACTCCATCGAGACGATGCAATTTCTAAGGAGTTGAGGATGTCACAACCAATTATTTCATATGCCAAAATTCTTGATGTATTTATTGCTACATAGATTCATGGGAATTGCATATATGTGGAATCCTGACTTATAAATTCCTAGTTAGGAAAACTAATTACTTGCACAATTAGTTAGATGTAAATTATGATTTCATTCGATTAGATAAAGCAAAAAAAAAAAAGGATTAGTTATACATATACAAGAACCCAACAACTTAAAAAGGGGATATAAGAAATGGTTAAAGGGATAGTGGAGGTGGAAGAAAAGGGGCAAGCACATTAGCTTGGAAATAGGAAGGAGCTAATGAGGAGGTACATGATTTGGGTAGATTTGGAAAGATTCTCCACCATGGTGGAAGAAACAACTAGTTGCAACAAAATGTACAAGAGTTCGGCATAGAATCAATTGTGTGTTTGTTTCAGTCACCTATCTGAAAGCATTGATCCAAGTGCTTCCTCTTCTTATTATTTTTCTTGAATGATGGGTATTGTTAGAATGCTTTAGAGCTCTAAATTACAATGAAATGGTTATGAGAATCTTTTGTTTCAACCCTCTCTTTGGGCATTAAAGATCATAAGTATTGCTTCCTAAAACCCTGAACTCTATACAAAACTATAGGTTCTTGGTTGTGTTTTACAAACAATTTCTAAGTTAATTTCCATTCATTTAGTAACCAAATACATCTTGTGTATTTGATTTTATGTCCAAAAAACTTGTTGAGTTTGATGTGATAGTGAAATGTCAATTGAAATCAATAATAGGGGATGTCTATTGTGGTGGAAATCATATACTTTTCTCCATCACTCTTCATACTGTGGACAATCTTCTCATGCCCATTGATTAACATGTTTTATACTCACGATAAAGTACAAGCCATAGATTGAAACTCAAAACTAGAAGGCTTACATAGAAATGATAATCAAAACTCTGTTGAGATGCAAGCAATTAATTTGAAATTGCTTCCTTATGCTATTTTTCTTTCAGAATCCTTTAATTTCGCTCATTTGGAAATACAGAGTGTCTAGTTTGATTTTTGTTTCCTTTGTTTCAGTTGTAATTGATTATAAACCTACTTCAATTCTTTTAATTCTTGCAACCATCTAGAGAAGACAATGCATAATCCTTTCTTGTACATATGCTAATTATCTTTTATGGACATCATGTATCCTTATGTCTAGTTTGGAGAATGTTTCAGGCCATCTCCAATTGCAATATGATAATTGTGCTTATAATCACTCTAGTTATAACTAATTTTCCTATTTTGAGGCCACTATACTCTTGGAAGTTTCACTAGTATTGATAAGAACCAAGAAACGGTCTCTTGATATAAATTGAACCAATTGTACAATATCATCTAAAGGAGAACGATGATGATTATGAGTAATCAAACTGTAGAGTGAGCTCACTTCTATAAATAAAATGTGAATGGTCATTTTCCCTCATTGAATTAACTTACCTATTAATCTTCTATGAATTATTATTAGCTTAGAATATATAGAAATAAATTATCTTTTTGTGTTCTGTGCATATCCAAATATTGTTCCTTATTTAACAGAAATAGATTCATGATGACTAGAAGTAATGCATTGTTATGAGTATCCTTGATTGTTAAATAAAATATTAGGGTTATAAGGAACTAAATTTGGGTAGAACTTCAGTTATATTTACTCTATTTTCCATGGTCATCATATGTTAGAAATGTGCATTAAAAGTTCTTTAGGAATTTCTCTTAAATGACTGGCTCAGTTCCAACCTTAGCACGCTCTACTCCAACTCACAAAAAAAAATAGTCTTTTTCCATTAAAAGATCTCTACAAAAACTAAATAGTACATTCTAACACTTAGGAATTGAATAAAATTCTCATGACATATAGAGTGAATACTTGTTTGCATGTACTACTTAATATATGAATAAAATTATGTTAAGAATTATGTATTTGTTGAGGTTTTATCTAAGGGAGATGATTTTGTATGACAACAATAGAAACTTGTACATAATATCCTAAGAAATACGAAGGAATGTATCAAATTTGTGTATGGGATCTTCTAGCTTATTTAAGAGAATTTCTTATTTTATTATCAATGAGGAAAACTTCTAACTATAATGGTATTAGCAATAATGAGATAGTGCTTATATGGGTGACCAGACTCTTATTTTTTCTCTTAATACCTTAAATATAATTGCACACTTTACATAAAAATCTAAATATGAATTTCAATCCATTGTGGATGGTATTTTTTGGTACCATGTTGTGGGAAGCAAGATGCAAATATGGGTAAAAGCACAAACCTGTGTCACCTTTTATAAAGGAGAAGTGATATCAGAATTTAAAGTCTTCAACTTTAACGAAATAAAAGTGGCATTTGTGCTTAGAATTTGAAGATGATGTAAACTAATGAAATGTGTAAAATTGGATGAAGTTTATGTCTATAATTTTTTTTTAAAAAATTGAGTCAAAATTTTATTTATTTTTGAATTTTTAAAGTGTATTTTTTAATTTTTAAAAAATACTAAAAATATAGAGTTTTTTTCCCGTCAAACAAATATATGCAAATCTTCATATTTTGGTTTTATTTTGGAATATGTTAGAGTTAACATGTATACCTGGTGCACCAAAAAAGAAAAATTGAAATTTGGCTAATATTTTTGAAGTTATAACTGGTCAAAGTCAAAGTTATCAGAAATAGACAGTTTTTTTCTCCCGTCAAACATTTTCCATCAAATCTACATATTTTTTTAAAAAAATTACATATTCTTGAAGAAGACTCTCTCCTCTAGTGCACCATTAAAAAAAAAAAAATTTAACATGATTTACTATTTTTTTCTTATTTTTGAATAGACATCTTCCTGAATCTTAAGATACCTACTTGTAATATTTTTAAATTATAACATATTATTCATAATCAAAACTTTAAAAAAATTATACAATCATAATCGTGACTCTGAGAACTACTAAAGTATATTTTTAGTTTTAAAAAATACTTCAATTTAGTAGGTCAAATTGGCCTTCAAAGTGAGATGTTTACAGAAGTTCTAATTTTTGCTTGTTTGGCTGCCACATAGGCTGCCACATAGACAGTTACGGCCAGAACTGTTTCAGCCGTAACCGTTTCGGCCGGAATAGTTACGGCCGAAACCCCTAGTCAGCTTGAGAAACCGCTAGCGGTTAGTGTGACTTTTTGATATAAAAAAATATTGTTTTCTCTTTTTTAAATAATTAAATATACAGGGACAACGAAAATTGAAAGAAGATTTGCAAAAAACAATTAATTTTGAAGCAATTTTCAACAACTGTTTTGCGGATTTAATCAATATTGCAAAGGATCGAATAATTTGAAGGTTCTTTTTTTCTCTTCTAATTATTTTTATTTTTATGTATTATATATTGAACCATTAACTGATATTTAGTGAAATCTAATTTTTTAATTTATTTTTCTATAGGTTGAATTATTCAATGGGTAGTAAAAGGAAAAGATCAAGGAAATATGATAGAAAAAGAGATGACAAAATGAAAGGCCATACAAAACATGCTCAAAACCAACCTATTGAAATTATTGAACATGATGAGATTCATGAAGAAAATGAAAGTAATGAAGAGAAAGAAATTGGCAGTTCTATTGATAGAGACAAATTAGGAAGCATAAAAAATTTGATGGATTTGGATAAAGAACTACTTTTTAACCAAATTCCATCTAAAGATATGATAAATGATAACACTATCAAAAAGGATTGTTAGAAAATGTGGGATGAATATTTCAAGGATAAAAGTATATTTGGACAGGCACAATTATTTGTCAAGTTATTTAGGAGAAGAGATATGAGACATGTCTTAGAGTTGTTGGGTGTTGATAACAGGAAAATCCATGCTCATAATATTAATAAAACAATAGTTGAAAATTTGCAAAATGCTTATAACAAAATTGACAACACAACTCGAGGAGGTGATTTGAGTAATGCATGTAGAGCATTGATGACTACTATATCTAGTAGAAAATTGACACATAGAAAATAGGTACGTGCAATTTCTGATGTACTACATATATCTAGAAGAACTATCTAGAGATACATCAAGAGGAGAAATATGCTAGATGATAACATTGAGAATAACTGGGTGACTATTTGTAGAGTTCCTCAAAAAGACAGGATTTTTGAAGAAGTAAAAAGACAAGTTATTGAATTTTGGACCACACATTCTCGTGTTTCTTCCAATAGGCGTGATACTATACAAATTAAAGATCAAGAAACAGGGGCCAAAATTGAACATCCAAAACATTTCATAGATATAACTCAAAGTGAACTTTTTGAAGCATTCAAACAAGAATTTTCAAATGTCAAAATATGTCAAAGAATGTTTGAGAGTTTACGTCCTTCCTTTGTACACATAAATAAGATGCGAGAAACTTGTTGTTGTAGAAATAATGTTGAATTTCGTCTACACTTGCAATCATTTAAAAAAGTTATGGCAATACTTGATCCTAATTTGGTCATCCCTAGCAGTACAACACAATTTGTGAGGTCCATATTATGTGATAAATTAGAAGATTCAGATGAATTCAAAGTGCAATGCATCAAAAATCAGTGTGAAGTTTGTGCAGATTTACACAATTTTTTTCAAATTATGCAAGTTGAGAATATTAATGAATCCACACCAGTTTCATGGATGAGATATGAATATGAGACATACCAAAATAATAGACGGGATGAATCCAGAAAAATTGTATTGAAGGAGAGTGAATTGCATTATGATGAGCTCATGGCCAAGTTCTGTCCATTGATATATCCACATATCCAACATTGTCATGGTGCACGATGGCAAGCTAAACAGTTTCGTGATTCCAAAAATTGTTTTCCACCTGGTTGTATACTTTCAATTGTAGATTTTTCTAAGAATTATACATTTGCACCTCATACAGAGCTCCAAAGCCAATATTATCATTCTGAACAAGTTGCAATATTTGTGCAAGTGACCTATAGACATGCACAATTTGAGGTGGATCAGATAGAAAGATTGGATGAAAATGAATGCATCATCATCAAAGAGGTTCATTTCTATATTAGCGATGATAAAGTTCATGACAAAAGTTATGTGGCTCATTGTTTTGCAATGTTCTCTGAAGATCTCAGAAATTGTGGAATAAATGTTTTAGAGCACTGGATTTGGTCTGATGGATGTGCAGGTTAGTATACACGAAATAATTACACATTTATTTAACTTTATTTTAACTTGTATTTATTTGGACATGTCTATTTCTATTTAATATGTGTACTTGGATAATTGTAGATACTTATCATGTTTCACGTTCACAGGACAATTCAAATCTGCAAAAGCATTTAATTGGTTAGCAATGCAACATGCTAGAACCAATGTTAAGTTTTTATGGAATTTCTTTGAAAGTGGACACGGAAAAGGGGAGCATGATGGAGTAGGAGCATGTATAAAATGTGCACTTCGACAACATGAACTTGCATGTAAATATATGCATTTTTTAAATGTACATGTTTAATACTCTAATAGCATATATTTTAAATTTTATATATACATGCATATTTTATGTACATACAGGGAATAGGATAGAGAGCGCAAATCAAATTGTTGAATGGTGCAAAGTTCATTTTGCTACTCAAGATACTGAATACAATAAGCATTACTTTTGGGAGGTGAAAGGTGAACTAAGTTATATTTATTTTTAATGTCTTTTTCAAATCAAGTTGAGTTTTTAATTAAATATTTATTTTGAAATATGACAATTAGTTTTTGTATTTGTAACAGATATAGATCAATCTAATCCTTACGATTGTCAAACGATTCCTGGAATTAGAAGTTTACATCAAGTGATGACTACAGGAAACCATAAACCTCCAGTACTTAAAGTAAGAGAGAAAACATGTTTTTGTGATGATTGCATTAAGGACAATGTAGTGAGTGCATGTGAAAATATTGAGAATGGATATGTTTCACATTGGAATTGAAGGAGATAGTTAGAAAGCCTCCTTTTGAAGATGTTGACATTGACATTGACATTCATGATCCTGTATATTCAGATGATTATGAGCGTATTTATTATTTAGTTGTGGCAGGTTTGTGTGCATATATACATATATATAAATTAATATACATGTATATTTTTTTTAAAATTAATTTATATTTCTCTTTTTATATACATGCAGGAGATATTTTTGCAGTTCAAGCCTTACTAGATAATGCAGAAAATGTGGACTATTATCTTTTAAGATGCACAAAAACAAAACACAAGTTGCTAGAAGGAACTATAGATGTTGATGAACAGTCATATCCAATTGGATCAGTTTTTATTGAAGGAACATATTATCAACAAACAAGGGTAATTGGTAGTGGTATTGAATTTATTGAATACAAGCCTGGAGAAAAGGTTTTACACTATAGCAACCATGTTATAGCAACCAAATTACAATTTGAAGTAGTAAAAAGAAAAGGACGTCGTGGAAATCAAAAGTGGAAATTTCTTATTGAAGAACATGAAAAACTTCTAGAGATAATAAAAAGTAGAGAGGATCCTAACAATACATTGTTTGTGGAGCTCTAGTTTACTTATGTACTTATTGTGGAGCTCTAGTTGAGTTATGCCTGTATAGCTCTTATACTTTCATATTTAATATTGATAGGATATTTGTTTTATATACATTTTTGTACATTGGATCATTTATCTTGCATATGCAAAATTAGACATGTATTGTTATTTTTATTTAAATTCGACATGTATATCTCATTTAAGACCAGGTCTCTTAGGACCTCCCCTTAAGACAACCTTTTTAGTATTTGTATGTATTTGTATGTACATATAATCTTTATATGTTCTTATATGATACATTCTTTATGTTTGTATATAATCGTTATGTTAAGATTACATGTATATGTTATATGAACTATGTTACATATAATTACATGTACATTATATTTTATTAATTAAATGCTATTAATTATAGTTAATTAAGTTATTAAATAGAGTTAATTATTAAGACATTAAATATAATTAGATGAAATATAGTTAATTTAAAGGTTAAATATAGTTAATTAAGGCATGTCATTAAATAGAGTTAATTAAGTCATTAAATAGAGTTAATTATTAAGACATTAAATATAATTAGATTAAATATAGTTAGTTATAGTTAATTAGGTTAAATATAGTTAATTATAGTTAATTAAGACATGTCATTAAATAGAGTAACTAATTAAGTCATTAAATAGAGTTAATTAGTAAGATATTAAATATAAGTAGATTAAATATAGTTAATAGGATTAAATATAGTTAGTTATAGTTAATTAGGTTAAATATAGTTAATTATAGTTAATTAAGGCATGTCATCAAATAGAGTTAATTAAGTCATTAAATAGACTTAATTATTAAGACATTAAATATAATTAGATTTAATATAGTTAATTATAGTTAATTAAGGCATGTCATTAAATATAGTTAATACATGATCTACATTAAATATAATTAGACTAAATATAGTTAATTATACAGTTAATTAAGACATGTCATTAAATATATGTTATATTGTTATGTACATTGACCATTAAAATTATATAGTTAATTACACTTAGATTAAGGCATTAAGATGAATAACTATACATATACATGTAAACTTGAATATTGAACATATGAATAACATATAGAAACATGTGCATAACACATACATAAGTTACATAAAAGATGAAGACATCAAAAGATCAATAAAATAGACGTCTACATTAAAAGATCAATAACATACATGTGCATATATCTGGAGAATATAATGTACCCATATTAAATGTATAAAAATAGATCATGTAGATCAAATGTCTGGAAATAACATATATAAAACATCAAAATCTCCATATAAGCATGTATCTCAAAATAACATATTAAACATCATTTAGTGTCCATGATATAAACACGTATCTAGAAATAACATATAAAACATCAAAGTGTCCATATAAACCATGTATCTGAAAATAACATATAAGACATCAAAGTGTCTGGATATAAAATGTATGCATATGGAAATAACATATAAAACATCAAACTGTCCATATAAATATGTATCTAGACATAACATGTGTGTAGTAAAATAAAAGGCCACATATGATCTAATCAGCTACATCCCCCCTCTTGATCCTGGGCCTTGTCCCCAAAAGGGTCTATCAGCTGCATCTGAACCCTATGTCAAATGATAACAAGTGAGCCATTTAATTATGTGTACAGACAAATTATATCAAGATCTACATGTATATAAATCAAATATATATATATATATATATATATATATATATATATATATATATATATATATATATATATATATATATATATATATTGTAACATACCTGGGACTCACAACGTGTAGGATTTGTCGGCACTGTTTGCAAATCAGCAAAATGTAACATACTATCAGTCAAACCCTATAACACATACACAAACACACACATATACATTAATTTAAACATATAGACATATTATTTACTATAATAAAAATAAATCTAAACATATAGAGATATTTACCGTAGCATTATGTAACGCTCTGCCGATCTGACTGATATCTGAATCATGTAATGAAAAAATAGTATCAGCATCCAAGTCAATAGTGTGGCCCTAATCTGAAAGCATGGAAGTAAATAGACCAGGTTGTATGGTGCCACTGAGATCCTGAGTAGGGGGGGGTGTTGTAGGGTCCTGAGTAGCTACGGCTGGTGCTGTAGCCTGGGCCTGTGTAGCAGTAGGAGTAGTAGAAGGTGCAGAAATGTCCTCATGCCTCTGTGAATCCTCTGGGACTGCTATATGTGACAAAATATGTCTAATCTGAGAGCTCATGTCACGAAGTGGAATCCCTGAGAGTGTAGATAATGCTTGATATGCATCTAAAAGATCAGATGCTAAATATGATGCCAAACGATGCAATGCATCCACCTCTAAGATTGCAAAAATGTCTATAGGAGAAGGTATGTCTGCAACTCCATAATCATCATCAACAGGTGTGCTAGATGATGCAACTGTGGGAGCGGTACCTCGAGACCATAGCATATATTGACGACATCGATTAGAAGAAATCTCGTGTAACTGTGTGGCGACGGTGGCGATGCTCAAAAAAATCCGTGTCCTAATTGTGTCATCAGGAACACTCTCACCTGCAGTAGCCATCTGTGGACCTCTCAGCATAACCAAAAGGTTTGGACCCACCATTTCCCATTTGTTAACGAGTGCAGGAGTGTCTGCGGGCCTAAATCTATCCAAAAGTCTCCCCTGACCCTGCCCAACATGCCGTGGATAATCTGTATAGTCAACATCATAGTGTAAATAAAATTCTGCAAACAATTGTTTGTAGAAATATAGGGGGAACTCATCCTTCTGTGGCCATCTATGATGAGTAGCCAACCAACGAGGATACATCAATGGTGCAACGAGTGGATCAGTACACTTCGTCGCAGAGTAGCCTCTGACTCTGTGATGATGTCCATAAGATGGAAACATGGTTTTCACCATGCCGGTGGAAACCTCAGTACCAATCTGTGTGTACTTCACAGTGCCAGTGACACTGTGAGATAAAGAAGAATAAAATGTCTCAATGCTCATATCATCAAAAGGGTTGTATGATTCAACTATCTGAATCATACGAAATAACTCCTCTCGCATCGCTATAACCTTCTCCCTATTAGGGAGGGTGGTAGAAGAGGAAAGCGAGCTATCCAAAACCTGCATAGCACGAGATAATCTCACCACTGTATCTCTAAATAACTGCTGTCTATCATGGGTGGAGGTCACTCTACGTGCTGTACCAGACTCAGCACTCTGACCCCCACCATGAACACTGGCATCCCTGAGGATGCAGGAGCATGATCCCTAGAACCAGATGCCATAGTGTATATATGAAAATAAATATGAGAATATGAATGTTAAGCTACAATCTGAGTGATAAATATCTAGAGATCTGCACATGCATATATATACAAATATAAACATACAAGTCTATTTAAATTAAAATAATTAAAAGGTAAATTTAATTTGAAACACATGTACATATAAATACACAACATTAAATGTATGGTGCTAAATGAACAATCATGTAACATACATATGTATTTTAAAACAAATTATCTTAGAGACCATATCTAATGTACATTGTAATGTGCTCATGCAAATGTGAAAAATAAATATTCGTACATGTACATGTATATGCAATAAAAATAAAATAAAATTTCTTGATTAAATGATAACTAAGTGCACACATGTACATACATGCAATAAAAAAATATAATTCTTGACTAAAATCTAAATTTTGATGTAAATGCTTTGATGATTATGGGGAGTGTAGATGAGAGTTAGGACATAGGGATAGAAAAATTTGTTACTAGATAAGTAAATGAGTTTAGTTAGCAAATGTTAATTTACAATTTAGAACTCATGACTTAATTTACTAGTTTGAATTAGAGTTAAGAATGTTAATAAAGTAAATGGGATATAGTTTTATTAAGGTTGATAGTAAGGTCAATCTATTATGTGCTAGTTTAAACATATGAATACCTATTACAACCTATAACAGACGTAATGACCTAGTAGGATTCCCTAGGTCCCCTTAACATATATATGGATAAAAATACCTAAAAATGTATCATGAGGTCCTATTATGACTCCTATGTCCCCTTAAGACACACATGTATGGATAACGTATTGAAAAACGCAGTTGACATAAGTGATCAAGTAATGTGTTGTTTGGTAATGTAAGACTCATTATTACCTGACAATACCTATTATGTGCTAGTAAACATATGAATACCTATTACAACCTATAACAGACGTAATGACCTAGTAGGAGTCCCTAGGTCCCCTTAACATATATATGGATAAAAATACCTAGAAATGTATCATGAGGTCATTATGTGTCATATGGTAATGTAAGAGTCATCATTACCTAATAAGAACTATTATATCCTAATAATACATATTAAGATTTATTAGAACCTATAAAAAATAGTATGACCTATTACGACTCCTATGTCCCCTTAAGACACACATGTATGGATAACGTATTGAAAAATGCAGTTGACATAAGTGATCAAGTAATGTGTTGTTTGGTAATGTAAGACTCATTATTACTTGACAATACCTATTATGTGCTAGTAAACATATGAATACCTATTACAACCTATAACAGATGTAATGACCTAGTAGGAGTCCCTAGGTCCCCTTAACATATATATGGATAAAAATACCTAAAAATGTATCATGAGGTCGTTATGTGTCATTTGGTAATGTAAGAATCATCATTACCTAATAAGACCTATTATATCCTAATAATACATATTAAGATTTATTAGAACCTATAAAAAATAGTATGACCTATTACGACTCCTATGTCCCCTTAAGACACACATGTATGGATAACATATTGAAAAATGCAGTTGACATAAGTGATCAAGTAATGTGTTGTTTGGTAATGTAAGACTTATTATTACCTGACAATACCTATTATGTGCTAGTAAACATATGAATGTACCTATTACAACCTATAACAGACGTAATGACCTAGTAGGAGTTCTAGGTCCCCTTAACATATATATGGATAAAAATACCTAAAAATGTATCATGAGGTCGTTATGTGTCATATGGTAATGTAAGAATCATCATTACCTAATAAGACCCATTATATCCTAATAATACATATTAAGATTTATTATCTAACCTATAAAAAATAGTATGACCTATTACGACTCCTATGTCCCCTTAAGACACACATGTATGGATAACGTATTGAAAAATGCAGTTGATATAAGTGATCAAGTAATGTGTTTTTTGGTAATGTAAGACTCATTATTACCTGACAATACCTATTATGTTCTAGTAAACATATGAATACCTATTACAACCTATAATAGACGTAATGACCTAGTAGGAGTCCCTAGGTCCCCTTAACATATATATGGATAAAAATACCTAGAAATGTATCATGAGGTCGTTATGTGTCATTTGGTAATGTAAGAATCATTATTACCTAACAATAACTAGTTGTTAAAATGAACATCATCAATATCTAAGTGTGGTTCATTCGATTAGTAGAGGGCCTATGTTATGGTTAGAATGTGGTATGGGTTATGATTGTAGTTAATATAAGGTTATGTTAGAAGGTATATTTTTGTATATTTTAACCTAATGTTTTTGTATATTTTAACCTAATATTTTTTAATATTTTAACCTAATATTTTTCTACACTTTTAACTAATATTTTTCTATATTTTACCCTAATGTTTTTCCTAATATTTTTCTACATTTTTAATTAATATTTTTCTACGTTTTTATCTCATGTTTAACTACATTTTTGCTAACAAATTAATTTAAATACCATTCTTAAATAATCTAAAATAATTAAAATAATTTAAACATATTAAAAAATAAATAATTTAAAGCATTCCACTCACAAAATACGTAAAAAACAACTATTTTAAGTACGATTAACATCTACTAATCAAAAAATACGTTTAAAAACTATTAAAAAATAGGGAGGGAAAAACCACCAACCAGTTACGACCGAAACCCTTAACCCGCTCTCCAAACATTCAGGGACCGCAATAGTAACAATAATAGCCGCTAGAGGTTTGTGCCGAGTTTTATTCCGTGTCGGAGTTTCGGTCGTAACCCTTTCGGCCGAACCGGTTTCGGTCGAAATGGTACACACCACGTAGACACGTGAAACTGCCACGTGTGTACAACGGGATCTGTTACAGCCGAAACCATTACGGCTGAAAGTGTTCCGACCGAAACAGTACAAGATATCACAAAAGGTGACCCAAGTTTGTGCTTTTACCCATATGATGTCTTAAATAGAATAGAACACTAGTTTCTGAACTTCTAGTATTTATATTCTTACAAAGGTATGAGCACCTTCTTTGAATTATTGTAATGCTAAGTACATTTTCTGAGTGATTCAAGTATGTGGAATGTAAATGGGTATATGCTCTGATTTTTACTTCCTTGTTACATGGTTGTTGTCCTAAGTGTGTTTTAGGGATTATGAAATGAGTATATGTTTAAAAGAAAATATCTCAAATGTGCTTTAGAATAGTAATTCACTTTACTCAATTGTTGCATGAAATATAACAACTTTCTTGATTTTGTTTTGCAATATGAATATGTGTTTACCAGATGAAATCTATAGCTGATATCTTGGATTTTTGAGAAAAAAAAATTCTTTACCTATATTGGAAACTATCCTAATTACATGTTTGCAAGGTCAAAGAAAAGAGTTTAGGCATGTTATTCAAGTATTAAGCTTATAAAGGAGATCTCCTCTACTAGATGAACATTGTATGTATTGAGAACTAATGACTTCATTAGTAAAAAAAGGGTAAATGAGAGTATTGTCTTATACTAATGGTGTAATGCCCACCCATAGTTTGTTTCTCTATTATATTTACCAAACTCTTTTATGCCTATTTCATTGATGGGTTAGTTTCAAGGATATTATTTCATAACTTTGACTAGAGATATATCAATGATGATTACTTAGTTGATTATATATTTCACATGTTGATTGATGATTATGATTACTAGCACATTAATGATGCTTTAATGGTTCTTAGTTAGTAAATATGATTATTTTCTAGATGATATCAAATGATGAGTATTTTATATCCATAATGATGAGTTTTTCATATTTGAATATGTGATGATTTGTACTCAAGACTTATTATAGTACTTACCCCATACTTGCATGTGTATGGTGTGCATATTTGTTTTACTTTTCTATATGACATGTTTGATGTGGTTAAGGGAGGGAATCGTAGTCACCTACTAGTTGGGATCTACATGATGTATCACTCCTTGCCATTTCTTTTTTAGTTTAGATATATTTATATATATGTACATGCTCATCTTTTATGTAGAATGTAGGTACCAGACATCGACTTACTTGAATTGCTAGACGAGCATGCCCTATCACAATAACTCAATGGTAAGAATGAGGAGATAATGTTCAGGTCCAATCCTAGCCATAGCCTAAATACTTCTCTTGCAAGGAGGACTTGTAACTAACTTTCCACCCTTTTTAAAACCCGTGATTTATTTTTGTCCGTATTGTTTGATTTTGAGCTTTGGTCTGTTTCAAATGGTAATGTTGCTTTTATGTGGATTTCGCTATGTGATTTATTTGGTAAATGATTTAATTATAATATTTCAGTTAATCATATAATATTGAGAATTATTAAATATTATTTGATTAAAAGGAGAATATTAAAGTATGGGAATATTTAATTAATTAAAAAACTAATTAAATATGTGCTTCAATTTAAAAGTCTTAATTTATAAAATTGGTTAAAGAGAAATTAGAATATGATGATATTTTATTTAATTATTAATTAATTAAATATGTACTTCAGTTTAAAAAATTTAATTTAAAAGTCTAATTTAAGAAGTTGGACAAAAAGAAAATTAAAATATTAAAATATTAAAGATTTAATATTGCTTTATTATAATTATTTATTTAATAATAATTAAATTAGAGTTGCATTTAAACAATGAGCTTTGAATATCATTATTAATTTAAATAACAAACTATGCTTTAATTAGTGCTTGCACTAATTAATAAATTGGAAGAAAATAAAATATAAAAGAATGAAATTTGAAGATAAAGTTATAGTTATAATTATGGCATAGTTATATTTATTTAATTTAATGATAATTATTTAGGAGTTTTATTTTAATAATAAACTCTAAATAATATAATTAATTAAATTAATAAATATATTATTAAAAATATTTTATAAATTAATTAAAGAGAGAAAGCTAATTATTTAAATTAAGATATTTTGTAATTAAATATCTAACAGAGTTGTGCATGAAAAGGTAAAAGGTAATAAAGTAATAAATAGTAATTGATATCAACGAGTTCCCTCTCATGATTGCACAATCAGAGCCCCAATTTAGGGAAGAACTCTTTATTAGAGATCTAGAGCTCATTTTGTAATTACATAAGTTTTGGGGACAAAAATTCAGAATTGGATCAAAATAATTGTTGAAAGTTTCAGAAGTTTTGGATTTGCATGCATTCACAGATTGTCTTAGATTTTAGTTGTGGTTTTGAGGTAAGGTTTGAAAACCAATTGTAGAATTTTATTGAAAGATTTGTCTATTTCGTGTCTTCTTGAGTGTTTGCATATTGCTTATTATTTTACTATAGTGATTGTTGAATAAGGAATTATGTTGTAGATTTTGAGAAGGAAAACTTATTAATCAAGATAACTTGACTGCAGAAAAACTGTAGAAAATTTATTATGACTATATTCTTTTAAACCCCTTTAGATAATATAGGAAAATATTTGATTATGAAACTTTGGAAAAAAATAATAAATTGAATAATTAGGGTTTCAACTTTAAATTTGTCCTTAGAACCATGAGATTATCATGAATTTTCTAAATATAGATAAATATTATTCTTATATCTAAAATAATTTAATTGTAGAATTTATTGAAAAACGAAAAAAGATTAATTGAGAGGAAAACATGTTATAAGTAAACTTATGCATGCATGTGAAAACAAATATACTAAAAATAAAAACTAAGTATAGTATGGTTACATGCATGTGAAAACAAATATGCTAAAAATAGAAAACTAAGTATAGTATGGTTGCATGATTTGAGAGATCAAAGACATGCGAAAATACTAATTGCACATGTATTTGTATTTTATATAATTTAATTTTTAGATTTATTTATTTTTAAAAATTAGAAAAAATAAATTTATTAATTTCTAAAATTAAATAAATATTATCTATTTAGTTATAAAGTGAATGCCATATTAGTGATTATTTAAGTCTAATTAAACTCTTAGTTGCATATAAATAATTTTATATTTATTAATGCAAAAGGGAGGTTAATAAATAAATATTTAGAATTTTATTATATTTTACAAAAAGTTGTGGTAGAGTTCACTTTGTAATCATTTAGTTAATAACTTTTTTTATTATTGGTAAATAGCCAAGGCCATGATGATATGCTATTAATAATAAAATAATTGCAATAGCGTTCCACCGTTCAAACGGGCACTAGTAAGAAAGAACGTGGAATTTAGTTAATAACTATTTGACTTTATGAGAAAAATTATAAATAATTAAATTAAATTTATAATTTTATCTCTTGTTGCATTATGAATTAAAGGAAAAGTAAATATTAATATTAAACTTAAATAGAAATCAAATTAATATTTTATAAATGAAATTGATATTAATATTTAATCTAATAATATACATTTATGTTATTAATTAAATCATTTATGATTTAAGATTATTTAAATTAAAAACATAATAATATTGCATGATATTTTACATGCAAAGAGATGAGATATTTAAATACTTATTGTTTTAAATAAGTATATTAGCATAACAATTTATATTAACATGTATATTCTTACCTTTTTTCTAAACACATCCTTATAGCTCAAAATAAACAAGAGAAATTGGTGGAATTAAATCATGTAGCTGAAAACTATGTATTTTCTAATATTCTATTTATAGCCTTGTGATGTTTATTTTCTTGATAGCTTTTCTTTGTGGGTTGTTTAGTTGACCAAGTTAGGATGTGCACTAGAGACATTTTTTAGATTTCTTTTATGGTTATTTTACTGGATGTCATGATGAACTTTATGATTTGAATTGAGATTTATGTTTTATGAGCTTTATGCTATTGAGCATTTATGAGAACTTGCGTTTCGAGTACTAATGTTATTTTTTGGGTTACTTGCTAAGGAACCAAATTTGATCAATATTACTCTTGTAGTATGGTACATTATTGTGGTTTGTGATTTTTGGGAAGGTACTCTAGGTGCATGTCTATGAGAGTGGCTTGCAATGGGGGTCGGGGCCCAAAGTGGCTGCCAGGGTAACTCATTGTAAGTTGTGTAACAAGTGATAACATAGTAATTAAAATATCTTGCCTAGCCCTTTTCCTTGAGATACATTAAAAAGATAAGTTAGAGATTTTTTCTTGTCCATGCCTTGAGTGCTTGTATAGACTAAGGATGAGATGGAGATGATACCTTGAGAGGTATGACTAGTTTCCTCATCTTCACGAGAGGGTATCCTAGTTCCGCATAAAGTCACTAGGGGGCCGAGGTCTTGAGAGACTACCAGGGTAACCTTAGAGTTGGCTCGTGTGATGACACTCCATAGTATGTAGCCTAAGTCTCCTTCATGATTTTTTTAAATATTTGCCTCTAGTGGTGTACTTGTTGGATATTACTTTTGATGATGTATTTATTGTGATTTGCTACTCATTGATTGGATGTCATTTATTGTTGAGAATTGATTTTTATTAATGAATGATCAGTTATTTATCAGTGGTGTTTTTTATTGTTGGAGTTAGTAATTGGTAGTTTACTTTTATTGATGACTTTATTGGTCATTGTGCTTGTGACCCTTGACATTGATTTTGAGGTGGTTGTATATTTTTGGTCTTAGTATTTGTATGTTGACTTGGTATGTGGTGTTGGTATTGGATGAGTGTCCTTTCGATTTTGATTATCTCTTCTTCTTGAGTAGTTTGTGTTACCCTTGAGGTAGTTTTGGCTATCAGGATTCCTTGCCTAGGATTATTTTATGATTTGATTATTTGTGTGTGGATCGTACATTATTTCTCCTACACGATGGGAGTGGGAGCTTGATTAGGTGACCACGTGGTCAAAAGGTAGTGTATTCTTACCATTTGGGTCCCCCTTAGATTGATAGATGTTGGATGCTCCTTGATATAGTGGTACCATTATCATTCTTCCTCTTATCTTGAAGACTTCTATTCATTTGATGTATCTATGTATCATGTGTTTTGAGATCCTACAAGATATTGTATTGTATATTGATGTACTTGTATCTATTTTCACATACCTTGTGATATGTGCAATGGATGTTATTCATTATATTTTCTTTCATATTATTAGTTTATTCATTTTATGATTATGGACGTTGTAATTGAGACTTAAACTTATCGATAAAAATTTCTTAAATGTGACTCAACATGAAGGAACCCTTGAGGCATTGGAATTGTATTTGTAATTGATTACGTGTTCTTGATGTGTATGTATATATCACTTCTGCATTATTGTTACTTTGATATTGTTTAAACTTTTAAAAAAAAGTTCAATAAACTTTGTAACATATTAGATTTATTTATTTTTTGTTCCCAAGCACGGCGTTACAAATGGTTCCACGTGATATGTTTGATGATGTCACATTATGAATTGCTTATGATGTTTACCTCACATGTTTTACATGCATATATGATGGTTATGATGTGAATTGGAACTAAAGATGATAAAATTCTTTTGATTATCATAAGTTGGATGCTGACTTAATTATGTGATTTCATGAGAGATTGAGTAGTTATGAATGGTTTTAGAATATGGTTTCATTTACCCACACGATTCCATTAACAATCTTGATTTTACTTGTTTAGACTTCCTCATTGTTGGGCTGGGTATCTTTCATGTCAGGAAAGATTTTGAGGAAGATTAATAGCTTCGTAGAGGGCTTGTAAAGGACTCCTACAATATTCTCACCCTTATGATCTTGAGCAAGTTTTGGAGCTCATTTCAGCTTGGTCATCCCATCTAAACCATCTTGGTATTTTGGTATTCTGGTATTTGGTATTGGTAAATGTATTTCTTTTAAAGTTAATAATAATTGAGAATTAATGTTGACTAGTCAATGTTCAAAGGACCTTGATACTCATTGAATTTTCTACATTTTACTAAGAATGTTGATGTGGCATTGGTTTTGCAGGGACAATCCTTACAAAATAGTACCAAGGTCTTGGGCTTGTGGTATTGGGGGAAGATAAAAAACAATAGCTAGTAAGTAGAGCTTTCCTCCCTTCATGTAGACATGACATCTGGATGTGCGTTAAGCTTTTCATAGAAATATATTCACAGATGTCTACATGATCTTTCCTATGTTGGAATTATTACATTAATTAGTTTAGTTTCTATGTTTAGAGTAAATAAGTAAATAAGTTATATATTTAGTTGTTGGGAAGTTATTCTTGTAAGTATTTTTTGTAAGGAAAAATAAGGTTATATAAAGTTGTTTAGATATCCATCTAAATCATTTAGATTTGTATCTTAATGTATCCAATGAAAATTCGAATCAACAAAATCAGCCATTTTATATTTTACCACTTTCATCTTGTGACCACTATGGCTATAGAGTAGTACCATTGTGTCTTCACTTTTTTTAAAGCAGATATCAATTCCAATTGAGTCTTCAGTATTGTATTTCTTCTTCTTGTTTTTTTCTCTTCAATTCTACTGATTCAAATCTTGAAACAAATCCAGCCTTTGGTCAATATTCTTACAAATATCTTATTTCATGCACTATTCAAAGGTACGAGTAATTTCTTTTGTTGTTCCCTACCTATGCAGGTTTTTTTCCTAATTTTAAAACATCTGCAATAGCAATAGGCTTAAAAACTTCATCATTTTCCATTTTCCATTAACAAAATTGGGTGTTTTATGGGTGGACATTATTTTCTTTTGATGGAAGTTGATTCATAAAAAATATGCAAACATTTTAATTTATTTTACATATATGATATGTTCCTACTAGATTAAATAATTTTTTTGTTATTGATTGTTTACTAATTTTCTTGAGAGATTGCAACATGTTTGAGAACAAAGATTTTTTTTTTAAAATAATTGCACTTTCAATTAGTTTTCAAAGGAATCCTTCTAAAATTTTACACATTTACACTTCACACAATTGTTTACAAGGTGAACAAGTTTTTGAAACACATGCAATATTTGCATTCGATAAACTATTTAAAAATTGCCTAACTTTCTTACCCATTCTAAATTGAAGCATACTTTTGGGCATGGAATCACAGTAGGTGTGTTATAAAGAATTTTATTTGTCTTTCCTCTTTTTATTTGTGTAGTCCAAGTCTATCTAAGCTTTACATTTTTTTGAAAGGTGGTTACAACTTCATTTATTGGTTCAAGACATTATATTTGGTTAATAGATTACAATAGTTCATTTGAATTTATCTTTAAAATTACCCTAATCTATAGTTAGAATAATGCAATTTATCTTTAAAATTGCCCAAATCTGCATGTGATGAGTGTTCATGTATTTCATTCTTTGATGAAGCATCAACATGATTGCTAATAAATCAAAATATTTTTGGTATCCATTGTTTTCTTTGTTTTCTAGTGGATTAAAAAATTCAGTGGGTTTTTTTCATTAAAATGTTTATGTCACATCTATTTTATTGTGTCTATGATTCTATAATGTTTGTTTGTTTATTTCTTATTTTTAGAAATAAATTCTCTATCTTCTAACTAATTTGAATTTTTTTCTTAATTTTCAAAATTATTTTGCAATTATAGGGAAGCAAACACAAGATTTACAAGGGGTATATTTTCAATTTTGGAAGAAGCTTATCAAGAAAGTTCTCTATCCATGTGGCTAGCAAAGAAGAACTACCATATGATAAAGAAATGCATATTATTTTATCATTTAGAAAAACTTCTTTAGAGAATACTCATTCAAGAGAATTAATTTTATTTGTGGCTATCTTAGCATGCTATCATTTTCTAAAGATTTAATGTAATATACATATCTTTGGAAGCTTAGGAGACTCCACAAGGTGTTCGCTTCTTGCATCTCTTACCAGGAGATTTGTATTCTTTTTAACAACCTTGAATGTACGAATTAAAGTATCTTGGTGGTAGCTTTTAAATAATTTCATTTAGAATGTCTTCCCAAGTTTTATATAATCTTATGATGCTTCATAACCTACTTAACTATGTCCACAATTTTGTTTATAATATTATGATACTTGGGACCAGGATTGTCTAAATTTATAGCCTTTATATTACAATTTTTAGCTTCTGAGATTTTTTTTTTGTAACTCATGTTGTAAGTGTAAAAACTTCTCAATATTTTTTCTTGGTAGTCAAGTGACATAGTGAGTGCTTAGTTTCTTGGCACCTTAAGGAAAAGAATGACTAAAAATGATGAGTAGCTTGGAAGCAATGGGTCCTAAGTTACTTAGTCTACAAAGGAGAGTGCTCAATAGGAACATGCTTTATCAACTCAGTTAGGGAGAGGATCGAGTGAGATTGGTTGATACAGTGATCGAGTGAGCTTGGTCAACACTAAGACCAAATGGTTTGGTAAACATGAAAATAACTTAGTCAATGCTAGAACTGAGTTAGAGCAGAGAGCTTGATTAAAAAGGATACTGAGTTACTTGGTGATAGATCTACACTTTGGTTTCATCCACCATTAAAACATAAAGATAAGAACAAAAAACTTGTAACTCTATTTTGCACAAATACTAAACACAATGCAAAATAGATAGAAATGAAGACAACAATAAGCCAACAAATTGGAGGTTGACTAATATGCCTACTTGCTTGATTTCTATTCAAAAACTAATTCAACCATTAAAAATATAAGAGCATATGGCTTCAACCAAAATCAAAATACTTTAACCTACTACATCTATTGATAATATGAACTTGCAACACAAGATGTCTGTGTACAATAAAGCCTAGAGCAATCACTACTTCAACAAGACAAACAAATTGAACTTACATAGACAAAGAGATTTGATCCTATGCTGCTACAACCTCTGATCTTCTTCCTAGTTTCTTGAACCTTCTTTCTACTCTCTAAAAGATCTATTCACCTCAACTTATCTTTGTCCTTTTTCTTATCGAATGAATGAGAAATCTACCATTTTGTCTTGTCTCAAAAAAATTCCCTCTCATTTCAAATTTAAACTCACTTACCATGTTTAATGCTTTCGTCGGGTAGGTGAGCACTTGTCTCAAGGGAAAATTATCCATTTTCAACACTCCCGCTTTATCCTGAGCCAACAATCAAGGATCATTCCTGATCCAAATCAACTATGCCAAGACTTCTTCTTAGACACAAATAACTTGTTATGCCCAATGGCTTAGTGAATATGTTTGCTAGCTGCTGCTCAGACTTACAAAATTCATCTTGATTTCTCCATTCTCCACTAACTCTCTAATGAAGTGATATCTAATCTCAATGTTCTTACTTCTCCTATGGAAGACTAGATTCTTCGACAATGAAATTAAGGAAATGTTTTCACAAAAGATTGTGGTTTCATCCTCTTTCTTTTCATTCAAATCTACTAAGATTCTCCTTAGCCATATAGCTTGACATGTTGCTGCATTTGCTGCTATGTATTCAACCTCTTCTATAGATTGAGAAATAATTGGTTGCTTCATAGATGCCCATGAAATTATATCTAAGCCCATATGAGATATATAACTATAAGTGCTCTTCTTATCATCTAAGCTTCCAACCTAATCATTATTAGTGTAATCAATGGGTAAAAGCACAAACCTGTGTCACCTTTTATAAAGAAACATGATATCATAATGTGACAGTTCAACATTAGTGACAAAAAAAATGGTATTTGTGTTTAAAATATGAAGATGATGTAAACTAATGAAATGTGTAGAATTGGATGAATTTTATGCCTATAATTTTTATAATTTTTTTGAGTAGGAATTTATTCATTTTATTTTATTTTGAAGTCCCTTTTTTAACTGTAAAAAATATAGGGTGTAGTTCCTGTCAAACAAGTATATGCAAATCATCTTTTTTTGTTATGATTTGAAAATATCTTATAGATGACATGTATAGCTAGTGCAAAAAAAAAGAAATAATTATTTTTGATGTATATTTTCTTTGTTATAAGTACTCAAATTCAACCTTATCAGAATCCAATAGTTTTTTCTTCCCGTCAAAACTTTCCTATCAAATCTATACCTTCTTGAAAAAAAATTACATATTCATGAAGAGGATTCTCTCCTCTAGAGATAAATATATTTTTTAATATTTTTTTGGATATGATTTACTATTTCTTATCCTTTTTTGAGGGAGCATCTTCTGAAATGTTGAAATATCAACTTATAATACTTTGAGATTATAATGTATTATAACTAATCAAAACACTCAAAAATTTATATAATGATGATATTGAATCTAAGATCTATAAAAGGGCATTTTTAGCTTTTGAAAAAAATTGAGTTTTGATAGAGAAATGAGATATGACCAAAACAGGTTTTGGTATCACAAACGGTGACACAGATCTATTCTTTTACCCCAATCAACTTAAAATCATTATCAACAGTGTACAAAATTCCAAATCCTTTGATACCATTCACATACCTTAAGATCTTCTTTCCCACTTGCCAACGGAAATCCTTTGGTGTTTCCATAAATTTGAAAATCAAAATTACTACATGCATCATGCTAAGCCAAGTTGCTGTCAAATACATAAAACTTACAACTATACTTTTGTATAATGTTGGATTCAAATTTGTACTGCAATCTTCCTTGCTCAACTTCAAACCTACTGCTATTGGTGTAGGAGTTGCCTTACTATTCTACATTTGAATCTCTCCAAGAGTTGATTTTCATATTTTTCTTAAGAGATGAAGATGCCATTATGCATTTGTTTTACTTCTATGCTTAGAAATTACTTCAAGAGATCTAGGCCTGTCATCTCAAATTCATTCTTCATGTCCTCTTTGAACTCATGAATTAGGAAATTTTCATTTCCAGTGAAGATTTTGTCATCTACATACAAGAAAACAATCAAAACCTTACCATTTTTTGCTTTAATGAAGATGGTGGGCTCACCATTGCTTTTGCCAAAGCCATTTCTCATCAAGTATGAGTCAATCCTGCTATACCAAGCACGTGGAGCTTTTTTGAGCTCATAAAGAGCTCTCTTCAACCTATATACCTTGTCTTCCTCACCTAAAACTTCATAACTAAGTGGCTTCTCCACATATACCTCTTCTTTCAATACTCCATTCAAGAAGGAAAACTTCACATCCATTTGATATACCTTCCATTTGTGCTAGGCTGCAATTGCTATGACAACACACATGGTTTCCATTCTTGCAACTAGGGCATATGTCTCATCATAATACCTACCATACTATTGCTTGTAATCCTTGACCACTAATTGTGCCTTATGTCTATCTATTTTTCCTTCAACATTGCACTTGGTCTTGTAAACCTATTTAACTACAATTACTTGTTTCTTGGGAGGAAAATTAATTAACTCCCATGTTTCATTTCTTTCTATAGCATCTATTTCCTCATCCATGGCCTTACACCATTTCTCCTCTTTCATAGCTTCTTCAAAATAGATTGGATCACTATGAGAAAATAATGCAAAATTAACACTCTCATCATAGTCTTCATCATACCTTTCATCTTGGAATATCTCCCTTAGACTCTTAGTCTTTCTTGGCAATAGGGATGCGAGAGTGGGATCTAAATTTTTAGTATTGTTATGCATACCAAATTGGAGTTATCTTGAGCTGCTAGGAGCTGAAACTTTACATGTTTGAGGCTGCTTGCCTTTTTGTTTTTGCCCGAAATCATGTATATCTGGTGCTCCTTCATTTTCTTGATCACCAATTTCATCTTCTTCATCAATAGTTGACACTTTACTTGAAGTGCTTGAATATTCATCCACTGAGCTATCCCGTGACTAATTTTTAAGAAACTCCACATCTCTTGAAATGATGATCTTCTTGGTGATTGGATCATATAACCTATAAGCCTTTGATTCTGAGCTGTAACCTGTAAAGATGTACTTCACATCTTTGTCATCCAACTTTTGCATTTGTTCTTCTAGTACATGTGCATATGCTACACATCCAAACACTCTCAAGTGCTCAACTATCCATCTATGTCTTTACCATGCTTCAAGAGGAATCTTGTCATAGACTACCATTGTAAGACACCTATTTATCAACTATAGCACTATTTATATAGCTTCTTCCCAATATTTAATTGGGAGTCCCTTTTCTTTCATCATGCTCCTTGTCATCTCAAGAATGGTCCTATTCTTCCTCTTAGCCACTCCATTTTGCTATAGAGTATAACTGGCTATAAGATCCTTCTTGATGCCATTTTTCTTGCAAAAATTTACTTGAACAAATTGGAGGTATACTCCCCTCGTCTATCTAACCTTAGGAATTTGACATAGTGTCCACACTTTTTTTTAGCTAAGACTTTAAATTTAACAAATTTATCAAATGCTTCAAATTTTCTTTCCAAAAAATACACCCATGTCCTACAACTAAAATCATCTATGAATGTCATAAAATAAGTACTCCCCCAATAGAAGTGATTTTCATAGGGCTAACTAAATCAAAATTGCACCAATTCTAATGGTTCCCTTGCCCTTCTAGAATTACTAGAATTGAAGGGAAGCCTATGTTTTTCACCCAAAATACAAGCCTCACACTTTTCACATGAATCTACATTTTTTGGCAAACAATCTACCATTCTTTTCTTGGACAATAAATTTAAACTAGCAAAGCCAAGGTGTCAATACCTGAGATGCCATAGCTTGGAGGGGTCTTTAATCACACTTTTAAGAGCTGATTTCTGATGTACTATTTTACATTCATTCTTGGGAGGTGCAAAAATGACTTTAGAAGAGAAACATGTCTCTATCTTCAATGGGAAGATCCAATTTTTTGTCATTTGGATTGCTGCAAGTATGTTCTTACTCCCATACTTTTGATGAATGACACACTTATCATTTTTCATCAGCACCTTGTAACCATTTTGATTGAGTTGTCCAACACTCATCAAATTGTACTTCATACTTGGGGAAAAATAACCATTTTGTATCTCCGTCTTCTCACCTTGCTTGGTGTGGACCATGATAGATCCTTTTCCCACAATGGGAATGGTTCCATTATTTCCCATTTTAATTTCAAACATGAAATTTCTATCAATGAAAGAAAATAAGCTTTCATTACCACTGATGGGGTTGCTGCAACCATTGTCCAAGTACCTATTAAAAATAGGGATTACTAGGGGGCTGGTGAATTAGTAATCTACAAACTTTTGTGTCACCAACTTGATATTATTTATTACTTTGAACCATACATAAGACAGTAATGAAGTATTGTTTAATAGTAACAATAACCATGCATAAAGATAACTCATAACACCATATTTTGTTAACTAGGGAAACCTTGGCCAAGGGAAAACTCTAGTGGGGATGATACCCACTAGATAATATACTAATATATAAGTTCCTTGTTAGAGGATGGACCCTGTTAGGAGTCAATGAGAAAATTTAGTATAGAGAGTCCCTATTAGGATGCTTTGAATCCCTGTTATGAGATTCCAACCCTCTTAGGAGTTGTGCCAACCTTGTTAGGAGTTGTAGTATAGTAGATGCAAGATGAGCCCACTTCCTAAACATGCACTTCCAATTACATTAAGAGCTCACTGCCCAAACAAGTAATCAAAATTTTGGAATCTAGGTGTTGTAACTTCTTTCTTGACTAATTTCTAATCTTCATCTTGATCGTGGATCACAAATTTTCTTTACAAAACTTCACATATATCGCTTTCACAAAAGTTCACATACAATTTCTTAACACAACATATCACAAATTCTCCATTTGAATTCGCAAGATGTCCTTTACATAAATATCATGCCTTTGCATAAATTGCTACTAGGTTGGCTAAGACCATAATATACTTTTACAACTTAGAAACATCTAGGATGTTGGCCCTAATTGGTCAAGTAATTATTTTGTAAACAAAATAATTCTTTTCCTTTAATTCCATTGTCCTATTTCACTGGTAAACAAAAATATCTCTTTCCTGTATAGTCAGTACTAACTTTTGAGGTTATACACGTCATCATAAACATGTATACTATCTCCATATAACTTTTCTAGTCATAATATGATGTCAGAAACAAGTTACATAAAAAACAATACATTGCTATAAACCAAATTCATACTTAGACAATTTTTTGAGTACCAAAAAGCTAAGTATCTTTATTTATGAAGTTTCTTGTAAGCATTTATATCATGTGTTGCCATAAATGACAACAATTACATATCTTCATTAGCTAATTGTCAAAAATTTCCCCCTTTGGCACTGATGGCAACAAAATACGAAAAATTGGCTAAGTATCAAAAACTTGTCAAAAATAATAAAATAACATTACATTAATAATCTATTAGAACTTGTCTATCTTACATATGCTCCCCCTTACAATATGATTTCATACCTTATAGTATTATCTTCTCCTCTTTACCTAATTTACAGTTTTCCTATGCATCTTCTCCCCCTTTGGCATCAATGACAAAGGTTAAAATGGAAAAAACTATGAAAAACTGCTATCAAAAATTTAGTTCTTCTACCTTAAATTGATAGTATCTTCATTCAATCATCAAAACTTGCCTTTCAATTGTTCATACCTTTTTTCCATGTATCCTAGGCTGATTTAGCAGAGGTGAGAATTACACATAGAGCATATGATGCAATCTCAACTACATTAAGGTCAGAGTATAAAAAGTTTGAGAAGGTGTCCTTAGCTTTGACACACTCATCCAATCATCTCTCAACAATAGATATTTTTAGAGAAATAGACTCTCTATAATCCAATATTCTTTTCAAAATTTGTTCCTTTTGAAGTTCCAGTTTCCTTATATCATAATGAATACTGGCCACTTGTCCTTCAAAATCATCAATTTTGCTAGTAGGATGTTGTAACTAGCTAGATAGAGAATCTAGCTCACTCATCTTACCTTCAATCTAACTATCAATATCCTTAGTCAACTTATGAGATAAGGTAGACTTAATGTAAAATATCTTGCTATCTTATTGACATTTCTAAGGTTCCTTGATACAAGTATCAAGACTTATCAAATCATTCTTTATATTTGTACAAATAGTGCTAAACAAGTTAACATCATGTGAGATCTGTGCCTTTGATTCTATAACATTTAGTAAATTTGTGAATTCCTCATCAAAATATTTTAGCATTGCCTATGCCCTCTATTTAGGATCTACCTCTGTATGAAGGACTACCAGAGTACTATGTAATCTATCAGTAACCTCCATCAAGGTTCTTTGCAAGCTCTTCATTGTCTTGTTATTCTCAATAAGTTTTGACAAAGATGAGAACAAGTCAGTTTGATCATCATCATTAGTTGTCAGGCTAGCAAGTGAAAGCAAAGTAGATGAACTAGAAGGTTTAGTGTCATCTTCCCTTTTCTATTTTTCAACTACCTCTTTGACTCTTCTTTCTTCTTTCTTTTCTCTTCTCTTCTCTTTCTTTTTGTCTCTTTTCTTCCTCCTCTATTTTCTTCTTCTTATCTTCCTCTTTTTTCCTTTTAATTTTTCTTTAACTAATCTTTTATTTCTTCCTCAACTTTTCTTTTCATTTCATCTTCAAGCAATTTCTACTTTGCCTCTTCTATTTTCCTCTTTTCTTCCTCTAATAACCTCTTCTCTTCTTAAATTTGCTTTAGTTGATCTTTGATATCTTATGAATGAGGTTCATTCTAATTGAAACTCTCAAAAGGGTTAGTATCATCAATGTTAATAGTAACATTGGTCTAATCTATCTACATTTTGTCACCATTTACTGACACTTTTGAGGTTCTGGGTGTTGGTGAAGATGTTGCCTTAGACTTTGTCAACATTTGACTTATAGTTGCTATAGTTCACATCTTATCTTATCCTTCTCACCCACCATAAAAAAAAATGGTCTTACTTTGTTTCTCTAGTAAGGTACTTTTCAACAATCTCTTGACTTTTTCTTCATCGTCAGTCTTTCATATTGTTCTTATCATAGACTTCCAAAGTTCCATGTCCTTTTCTCGAGATGGTGCCTTTTTTTCAATGAGTCTGTCATAGACTTTTTGATTTACCGTGCCTTAAATATCTTTAAGTTTTAGATTGTTGAATATCATGTATCTCATAGTAGAGATATCAATCTAATCTTTCTTAAAATTATTATACAAGTCATAACATTTGTTCACCTACACAAAGTTGCCTTCATTAGCAATAACTGAATTAATCTTCTATATCTTCAACTTCTAGGGTTGCCAAGATTTTCCTGCTAATTGTTTAGAAGTAGTTACATTCTCTATCTATTTAGCTTCTTATTCTTGTTCTTCTTCTTCACTAGACTCAACAATAGTCAACAATGTCTTTTGTCTCTTTCCTAGTCCAGTGGCTTGTTTCTTGACCCTTTTTGTCTTGGTGGTCACAACTTCCACTAATCTCTTTGATTTCCTCTTTGGCTCACTTGGCTATACATTTGATACTATTGCATAAGGGATGCTCTATTTTGAAGATGTCTCTGCAATAGACACTAATAAAGGTTGCACATTCATTATTCCTTGTTTCATAGTCAGTTTGACTACCTATGACTTACTCTCAGTTATACCAACCTTTGATAAAGCTTTCTTCATTATTGTCTCTATCTTCTTGTGAGATGCTTTCTCCAAAGATGCCTGATGAGCTGATTGGGTAATCTCATCATAAGTTCCAAATCTATACTTAGCTTGGTCCTTCTCAAATTTCAATAATAAATCAATGTATCCAACTACTATATCATCACTCCATTCATAACTGAAGAGATCAAGAAATTTTTCTTAAGGTTCTACTACTTGAATATAAGTAAAATCTGTATCAACCATAACACAAATATCTTCTTTAAATTTTTCTATAATCGCAGGTGCAATTCTGAATCTTTGCCTCATCTCATTTTGAAATGTTTTCATTATCAAATTCCCACTATTCAAGATTTTATCTATTGGGTGTTTTCTACATACATCTGTAATCTTCTCCATTGTACACCTCTCACAACTCATAATCTCTGTGATTGACAAATATAGAAATTTCTTAAGTACATGAAAGAATATATGATTGATCAATGACTGAAATCTAAACACACCATTCTTAGTCCTTTTGATTTTCTCTAGGTTCTCAAGAAGTTGCATTCTTAGAATTTTACTAAGGTTAACTTGTTCCTTCGCAACACATATCTTATAGGTTGCATAGATGAATCCAAGTGACAATTCATCAATCTTAGAACTTGCACATATAGAGTAGGCAATGATTCTACTCAGGAATCTTACATCATCTTTCTTAATGGTCCTAATCACCATGGCCTTTCCATTATAAATTGCTTTTGTCTAGCTCTCAACTTTCTTCCTAAACAATTTCTCACCTATAGGTACACTACCTTGTTTTCTAAGACTAGATACCTCATGAATAAGGTCAACTAAAATATCAACTACATTATCTTCTATCTATAGCTTTCCATCATTTATTCTACTTAGTGTGATTTGAGTCCACTCATCGGTGTCCAATTCTTGGTAGAAATGATATTTGAGCAGGTCTAGTTCTCTTAAATGTTCAAATCCAGGTTTTACAATCATATTATGATTAAAGACTAATTCTATATCCTTTTTCATACACTCAATCCCAATAGATTGAAACTTACTGTTAAGATAACTTCCTATATCTTCAAAATACACTACATTGTTCAGAGTAATGGATAATGCTGAATTAGAGTATCCTTCTATGAGTTTCATGGAAATAACCTTTAATTTTGGTCTCTCCTCATTCTCAACATTATGAAATAATCACATGTCCATGATTCTATCAAATATGAACTTTTATTGAATAAATTATATGGATAAATGATAAAATACCTTTTTTTCAAAAATAAGGTTTGCTTCAAAATCACCTTGTCAAGTTGCTTCTGAGTGATCTATGCTTTTGATGTAATTGCAATGAAGTGGTAATCAAGTCTATACTCCATTTTATTCCTTCAACTCAAACTTACATTAATTAGATACTTTGTAAACACGAAAAAATTTTCAATTACATTTTGAAATCAAATATCTTCTCAAGATCTTCTATTCGATCTTCAAATGCTACCTGAAGTTTACCATAACTTCCTTCCATCATGAAAATTCTCCAAGAATCTTCACTCCACAAAATTCTCTATAAGAACATAGTTTTCATCTTCTTTTATAGAATTGACTTACTCTGTAATAACAATATCTCTTAATTCCTTTGTACCTAGTTTAGATAAGCTCCAAATTACAAGCGGGCTTAGATACCATCTAAACTTATCTTGATACACCTTTTCCCAACTTCGCTACCTCTACTTTGATCTCTAGATGAAGTTTCAAATTTTAGTGCTGTGAACAAGCTTAATTCAACTTAATTGAATCAAACTCAATTACTGACTTCAATCTTCCTATCTCGTCATCTTCTAGCTTTTCTTTTGAGATATCTAATCCTCTTACAAATGCCTCATTGAGTTCTTCTCGAAGTTCACTTACTACATTTCTTTGTTCCTCATTGTCTTTGTTAGTTCTAGAGTTCCTCTTATTATTCCTTCCATCATTTCTAGTGTTTCTTCCATCATTCCTTCTATTTTTGAAGTTTCTTCCATTATTCCTTCTATCTCTAAAGTTTCTATCCATTCTGCGATACTTTGTTGTATGTCTGAAGTTGTTGCATAATTGACATAAGAGTTTTGCTTCTAGGATTCTATTGATCATCAGGTGCATGACAATTCCAAGCTATGTTTCCAAAGTTGCTACACTTATAACACACAATTTCTCTTCTTTCTTCATAAGGTCTTCCTTCTCTCGATGTCCTTTCATGAGATCTTCTTCTATTTGTAGGTTAGTATTTCTAGACATTCTACTATTCCTTCTATCATTATCATATTTAGGTTTCCTACAATCAATTGCTTTATGATCCATACCATGACAATTATGAAAATAAAAATTATTAACATGATTAAATGACTTAGTTGTACAATCAATATTCATATGACCTATTTCATTACATGAAAAACACTTACCTCTAAATTCATACCTTAGGAGATTCCACTTGCTTTGGTTCATCCAATATCTCAACTTCCTTGTCTTGTCCAAATTCTTTAGGTTTATTAGAAGATTGACTAGATTCAATCTTATCATCAAATTTACTTTTAATTTCAAATATGATCTAATCTTAGGTTTCTTTGTAGACATGTTAAATAGATAACCATGACTAGTCTTATCATAAGTAGGTCTCTGTATTGATATTGAATCATCAAGCTTTTCTCTACTAGAATAAAGCTTCTCAAGTTGCTTCTTGCACTAAGTTAACTCACTTTTCACAATAGTATTTTACTTATGAAGTTCTTCATGATCTTCTTTCAATGTTTCAAATTTAGATGTCTTCTTTGCTAGACTTTCTCTAAGATCTATATTCTCATTCTTTAAATCATATTCAACTTTGCTAGGATCACTCCTCAAAGTCATCTTCATATTCATAATCTTCAATTCATGCTTCAAGATCTTGTACTCTATCTTCAGCTTTGAATAATCATCATCACTAGTTTTAGATTCAATAGATTTAGGCTTGGATTTGAGATGTTCAATCTTGTACTTCAATTGTCCAATGTATACTTTGGAGTCTTCATATCTATCCTTTAGCTTATCTCTTTCTTTAGTAAGGAGATTAGTTTTTTCAAGTTCCTCTTCAAGGTTATTCATCAACTTTTCCATATCCATAGGGATCTTACTCAAGCTATTAAGCCTCTTCTAAGTAGTTGGGCTTTGATACCAATTGTTAGAAATAGGGATTACTGAAAGGGGGGGTGGGGGGTGAATCAATAATCTACAAAATTTTGTCGCCAACTGGATATTATTTATTACTTTGAACCATACTTAAGAAAGTGATGCTAAATAGTAATAGTAACCATGCACAAAGATAACTCATAACACCATATTTTGTTAACTAGGGAAACCTTGGCCAAGGGAATGATACCAACTAGATAATATACTGATATATAAGTTCCTTGCTAGAGGATGGACCCTGTTAGGAGTCAATATGAAAATTTAGTATAGAGAGTCCCTATTAGGAGACTTTGAATCCCTATTATAAGATTCTAACTATCTTAGGATTTGTGCCAACCTTGTTAGGAGTTGTAATATAGTAGATGCAAGATGAGCCCACTACCCAAACATGTACTTCCAATTACAAGAAGAGTTCACTACCCAAACAAGTAATCAAAATTTTGGAATATAGGCATTGTAACTTCTTTCTTGACTAATCTCTAATCTCCAACTTGATCTTGGATTAGAAAATAACTTTACAAAACTTTGCATATATCACTTTCACAAAAGTTCACATATAATTGCTCAACACAACATATCACAACTTCTCCATTTGAATTTGCAAGATGTCCTTTGCATAAATACCATGCCTTTACAAAATTTTTTGCTAGGTCAGCTAAGACCATAACATACTTTTCCAACTTAGATCAAACATCTAGGATGTTGGCCCTAATTGGTCAAGTAATTATTTTGTAAACAAAATAATTCATTTCCTTTAATTTTGCTATCTTATTTCACTGGTAAACACGAATATCTCTTTTCCATAAATTTCATACTGACTTATGAGGTTATACACATCATCATAAACATGTATACTATCTCCATATAAATTTTCTCATCATAATATGATGTCACCAACAAGTTACATACAAAACAATGCATTGTTGTAAAACAAATTCATACTTAGACTATTTTCTGAGTACCAAAAAGCTAGGTATCTTTATTTCTAAGGTTTCCTATAAGCATGTACATCATGTGTTTCCATAAATGACAATAATTACATATCTTTATTAGCCAATTTTAAATAGCACCATACCTTAGGGCTGCCTTCTTCAGCAATGTTACATATGATGAAGGCTGTGGGATTGTTTGCATTTCCCATATTCACATCAACCAAATTTGCATTATTTCTTGAATAATCACCTTGCTTCTTCTAACATTCACTTGAATAATGTCCAAATTTATGACAATAGTGGCATTCTATATTGCTCTTGTTGGAGTTGTAGTTCTTCTTACCTCCTCTAGGAGTTGTTTTGAGAGCTACGTACTCCCTCTCAATTGCCTGTTCATCTTGAGATTTCTTCTCTAGCATTCCTCTGACCATTTCTTCCATGACCTCTACTTCTTGAGCCTCTACTGGAGTCATTTCTTCCTCTCCCCCTACCTCCTACATTTTATTGAGCTTTGAAAAATTACTCTTGGGAAGATGTAGTTGACCTATTAAACTAGTGCTCATGGGTTTGAAGAGTTCCCATCAACTCATCCATTGTCAATCTAGCGAGGTCCTTTTCTTCCTCAATAGTTATCACAAGACTGTCATACTTTTGAGGTAAAATCCTCAATATCTTCTCCACTATCCTTTTCTCTTCATACTCTTCTCCATTTGATTTGAGCTGGTTTATGAAACTAGAGTTTCTTGAGCTAAAATATGCAATAGGTTCATTATATCCCATGCTTCCTTTGAATAGTTAGCTACTGCTATTAATTCCATTTAAGTTTGTCTCAAGAATATCCATGCTTCCTTTGAATAGTTAGCTACTACTCTCTTAGGAAAAATTGCATCCCTTCTTCTTGAATCCTTTAGCTCAGTCTTCTAATGGTTGTTGAGGGAAGCATACTGTGTTGGGTTAGTTACATCATTAAAACAATTTACCACAAACTCCCACAAATCATTTCCAACCATAATGGTTCTTATTTTCTTTGCCCAAGTATTATAATTATATCCATTAAAGGATGGTGGCTATTGCCATGTCTTTCCTACATCTCCTACCATGTCAAATAACTAGAAAATAAATGCCCCAAATCATAAGGATGTGGGGCCTTACAGCTTTGATATCATGTAAAAAATTCTAAATAATTTTGTTTGGCAGCCAAGTGACATAGTGAGTGCCCAATTGCTCAACACCTTAAGGAGCTGAGTGATAGCTCAACAGTAATGGGTCTCAAGTTACTTGGTCTCCAAAGGAGAGAGCTTGATAGGAATAGGCTCAGTCAACTTAGTCAAGTAGGGGACCGAGTGAGCTCAATTAATATAGTGACGAAATGAGATCTGTCAACACTAAGACCAAATGGTTTGTTCAACACGAGAAGAACTCAGTCAACAATAGAATTGAGTTAGAGTAGAGAGCTCAGTTAATAAAGATACCGAGTTACTTAATGGCCAACATACAGTCTATTTTCTTCCACCATTAAAACATAGAGATAAGAAAAAAAACTTGCAACTCTATTTTGTACAAATAAGAAAACAAACTAGAGATTGATTAATATGCCTACTTGATTGATTTCTATTCAAAAACTAATTAAACCATTACAAATTTGGGAACATATGGCTTTAACTAGAATCAAAATACTTTAATCTACTACCTCTATTGATAATATGAACTTGCAACACAAGATGGCTGCATGCAATAAAGCTTGGAGCAATCACTGCTTCATTAGGACAAACAAAGTGGACTTACATAGGACAAAGAGATCCGATTCTATGCTACTACAACCTCTGATCTTCTTCTTGGTTTCCTAAACCTTCCTTCTACTCTCTTAAAGCTCTTCTCACTTCAACTGATCTCTGTCCTTTTTCTTATTGAATGAATGACCAATCTACCCTTTTGTCTTGTCTCAAAAATTTTCCCTCTCATTTCGAATTCGAACTCACCTACCATGTTTAATGCTTTTGCCAAGTAGGTGAGAATTTGGCTCAAGGGGCAACCATTAGTTTCAATTGTAAGGGACTTATTTGAGCCAAGAATGACTAGTGCATCCTGACACTTGTCATTACTAAAGAAAGAAATCATTGTTTGTTGTAAAAAGTTTTTGGATCAATTGGTAGACATTACTTCATCACCAATGAGCTAGCCTTGAAATTCCTTATAAAAATTGGATTGGTTTCCAAGCTTTAAAGACTCAATAATGTGAAAATAATAGTAAAAGGTCATTAAGACAACCTTTCAAAAATGGTTTTATTAATAACATAAATAATGCATTTCATTTTAATTCTTTGTGTAGGTCTCTGAATAGTTTCATTAACATCTCCCACTTTCCTAACTCGCTATTGATGTTTTCCTTCATGTTTATTGATAAATATTCTCTTCCTTCTATTGTGATTTTTTAAAATGTTAGAGTATTTTTAATTGCTATTATAAGTCTTTTGGAATATGAATTGTGTTCCTTTAATTTAGTGAAGACATGGTCATGTCGATGATATTTACATATTCACGAGTTGAGGTGAATATGGGTGCAAATAGGTATAGTACGTCTTCAACACAACTCCTAAAAACAAGTATTATTCCCAATAGTAGTACTTGATGAGGTGATTTCGAGTCCAAATAAATTTTAGGAGCATGTATTAATTTTTATTGCAATGGCACCAATTATTCTCCTTGTTGGCTTATAGAACCAAGTGCTAACTCATCACATACCGTTGAATTACATATACCTTGGTTATGCCCTGACATGCCTCTAGCATTAAAGATACAATCCATTCAACTAGAAACACCCATGTAGCTCCATGCCAGTTAGTTGAGTAACTATTTTCTTCACATTGATAAATCACTACTTAGTTGCAACAACTATACTTTCATTCATGCCATGTAGGACACAAAGGTGAATGATTACTTTTTTATTGTTCTATGCCAAGATATTGATACAAAATCAATTGATCTCATCAAAAGCTAAATGAACCCATACTTCACTCTTTTTTGTTTAGATTCAAAAATACTTTTAAATTTAATTTAATTAAAAAATAGAAAAGTACCCAAGATTCTATGTGATATATTTTACCTGAGAGAAAGCTACATTCAGTAGAAAAATAGGTCAAGTTTTAGTCATTTTAGTGATGACATTTGAAACTTAGAGTCATGAATATACTTCCATGTATTTGATACATCCAATTAGTCGAATTGCAATATTATTATAGAGATTTAGTTTTTGGCATAAATAATTTGATATTTCCTTCTATTTTATAGTCTGCCTTTGTCTTTCTCCTTCCTAATGCCTTTTATTCCTAAACTACATTGCTAAAAATTTCTATTGCAAACACTTCCATGCATGTCAAAACCACCATACCAACATTTGGCAATAACTTTGCTGCACTATAGCTCTTGTTACATTAGATTTGATTTCAAATGACATATTAAAATTGTATAGAAACCCAATGCATATTCACTTAATGAGTAGTCAAAAGTATATCACACCAAATTACAAAACATCAATCAAAACCAAAATCCTTACAAACTAGTATAAAAATAGTTGAGAATTTCACATGCGTTCGTCTATTAAGTCCTAGATTTCAATAGATTTGAATGACATCTAACAACATAAAATGACAATCTGGTTGCTTTTCTTATCCTCAATTCTCTTCTTTTTAAAATTTGTTCTTTGTATAGAAACCCAATGCATATTCACTTAATGAGTAGTCAAAAGTATATCACACCAAATTACAAAACATCAATCAAAACAAAAATCATTGCAAACTGGTATAAAATTAGTTGAGAATTTCACATGCCTTTATCTATTAAGTCCTAAATTTCAATAGATTTGAATGACATCTAACAACATAAAATGACAATATGGTTGTTTTTCTTATCCTTAATTTTGTTCTTTCTAAAATTTGTTCTTGTTAAAATTGGAATGATCAGTGGTTTTTAAATAGGTGAACATGAGGGACTCTTCCACTCGATAAATTATTTCATATTTTATTAGGGAACAAAGGTCATTAGAACATTAAATGAATGCATCTAACTTCTCAAATATCCTCTTGTTTTCCATTTCCAACATTTTGAATTTTCCAATATATGATTTCTATCACAATCACTTCCAATTCATGTTGTTGGTCAATTTTGTTTATTATTAGTTCTTTATGGTAAGAAGAGGAAGTGAACTCATGGCTTTTTATTAAACACAGAGTTAGTTTTAATTATTCTTATGTAATTGATTTGGAAAAATGTAGTTTAATAAATTATTAAAAAGTGAATTTTTTTTATGATATTTAATTTTTAAAAGTCTTATAATACAATTTTATTATCTATTTAAAGACTAACATTCAAAATTTATTTTTATATCTACCAACTTTTTAAATTATTGTATGGAGTTTTAAATTGATTTAACTATGTAGTTTTGAGCCAAACACATTGACTCATATTTCATGTGTAGTGGTTCATACAAACCTATCTTTCATGAGAATGAATGGAAAACTTAACACTCTTTAGATCTAGTGATGCTCACAAAGGTGAAGCATTGGGACTTCTAGGAGGTCACCCATCCCAATACTACTCCATCTTGAGCACACTTAATAGTGGTATTTTATTTAATCACAAACAATTAATATAATTATATACATGTGAAATTCACATAAAGTTATATACATACATACAAACATGCATGCATGCATGTTTATATGTATGTATGTATCTATATAATTATATGTATATATATATGTGTATATAAAGGTATATGTAATATATATGTATACACACACACACACACACACACACACACACACACACACACACACACACACACACACAGATCTATAAATGTGTGTGTTATGTTTCTTATATGCAACCTCTAATGTTTATATTTCTTGTTATGTATCTATTGCAGTTACATTTCTCATTTCTAGTAACATAGTCCTACCTTGGATCTTACATTAATGCAAAAGTAGGGATGACATTGATAATTGTTGTGTCTACTATAGAATTCATTCAAAAGTTTCTAACATCATTTTCTATATATTATTTTGTGCAATATCCTGTAATCATTGCTTGCCATGAAAACATATTTGTTTGAGGCAATATGCCCACACACAACAGATGTCTTGCTTTCCATTAATGGGTGTTTGAGAATTGTTTGATGGCTTCAACTTTACTTATAGGAAGAAAACCATTAATTCTCCTTATTATTCATTTGGAATTTCCAAATCTTTTCATTCAATTCATTCATTTATTAAAAAATTGCCACGAAGTTTTGTAGAACAACACAACCTTAGTGATGTTTTGTTCTCTAGTGTACATATTTAGTACAAAATAACCTTTGTTGGTAGGAACTCATTGAAAAGTCACAAGGAGATCATTAATGATGTGGCAAGTGGATGTAATCTTGTGATAGTGGGTCTCTAAATATTTATTTATTTATAGTATTTGCACAAGGATGATCCACAACTAGAGAACAATTTTAATTTTTTTTGTAGAAGTTTCATTCCTAGCATATTTTACATTGGAGGAAAATAGGTTTTGTTGAATTTTTCAATATTTAATGAATTCTCTAGTTGTATTTTTTGGTGTACAATCTTTTTTTATCCTCTATGGGCTACTTTTTTTTTTTTTCTATTCTTAGTCAAAACATAAATTTTTATTTTCACAATTATTATTTTCATTTTCTTGCATTTTAGGTATTTTTTTCTAAGCTTGATGAGTTTGAAGAGATGAGGTTTTCATGGTTAGAGATATTAAGAGATTTAAAAAGTTTTGTGTGAAAGTTAAGGATTATTGCTAGGTTAGTTTTCACTAATCAAAGTTTTCTTCTATGTTAACAATGCTACAAAGCCTCTTCATCCTAGACATATTTTGTAAGGTTTATTAACTTTATTTTTTGGAGAAATATGTCGAGTATTTTTATGTTTTTGTTTTTTATCCATAAGAACTATTATTTTACTAATTTTTGTGTACTATTTTTACTTCTTTTAGCAATCTTCTTGCTATTTTTAAATTTTGTTGGTGTTAATTATAGTTCTAATCTCCATTAATATCCTCCTTATTAATTGTTTCTTACTATATGTTGTCCCCTTGCATTTCTTAATTGTGTATATATCCAACAATGGAGCCTTTTACAAAATTTCTCAGGGTATTTTATAGAAACTCTAATTTTAGTATATATTGATTTTGGATAAGATTGGCCATCTCAATATTTGCTGACAATTTCAAGCTTTAAGGTTGGAAAATTGTAGTACCTAAAAAATATTCATCTTAAATATCAATTCCAATAGGTTACCCATCAAGGAATTCATTAGAATTATTGGTGTTACAGTTATAAAATTCTAATATCTTGAAATCAGATTTCTTTTGGATTGGTTTTATGGTATTCTAGCTTCTCTAGTGGTGTAGGGGCACACTCTTACATCATGGATGGTCAAGGATCAACTCACTTTTATCTTTCTTGCACTATAATAAGGCATTTTGCTGCACTTTGTAACTTGGTTTTGACCCATTTATTGTAATGACCCCATTTTTCCTAGTTAAGCAATGGTGGTCAACTATGGTCAAAACATGATTAGAAGAGTTATAGGATGTTAGGAAGTCATTTTTGATTGATTATGAAGTCAAGTTGCACAAATAAACCTAAACTTAAAAAAGTTGTCATTTTGTTGCAAAGTTGTCAAAGTACAACTTTGACAACTTTTGCATATTGTTCTATTTGTTAGTTCCAAAGGATAGTTAGTTCAAAATATGGTTGAAATAGTTGGTCAAGGCATGATTTAAGCCATTTTTATCAATGAATAATCTAACTTGGGAGATTTTTCGGAGCCATTTATCAGCACGTGATTGGATCTGCTAGGGTTTCTTGCTTCTTGCGAACTTCCAATTTTCTTGTGTACAACTCTTTATTTGAGCTTTCCTCTTGTTGGCACCACTTGTCAAACTGAAATTACTGTGGGAGCTTTTAGGTTAGGATATAATGGCTCTAGCTAGTGGTGAACCAATTGTTTCTAATTTTCTCATTGCTGCTTCGGACTACCATGGCACCGCCTTAGAACAAATGCCCGCACAAGTTTGTCCCAAAGGTCTTTCATGAGGTAATCCTGACATTATCCTTCCTTTACAAGAATTTGATGCTTCTTGTGACTGGTTAGAGAAACATATCTTGATAGGCTACTTTGTTGGTAGGACTCCTCCTGAAGCTATGCTCTGAGACTGGGTTAGCAAATGCTAGACTCCTCATGGAGTCTGCCTTGATGCTATGCAAAACCTTACCAAAGGTTTTTTTTCTTTTGCTTCTCTAACCCATCACAAGTAGACGTGGTCTTTAACAATGGACCTTGGTCTGTGCATTCCTTTCTGCTTGTTTTCCAAAAATGGTCCCGAGACTTCATAGTCTCGAATGATAAAAAACTTAGGGTTCTTGTGTGGGTCGAGTTTCCAAGTCTTCCCTTGCCATCCTGGCCTTTCATTGAGTCCATTGCCAAAACCCTTGGCAAAGTTGTCACCAAGGAGCCTGAGAAAATTTTTAATGCCCACCCATAGTGACACATTTGCGTCAAAGTTGATCTTTCGAAGGATCTCAAGGATTCTATGGAAATCTAGATTGGAGCTCAAACCTTCTCCTAGAAGGTGCTTTACTTGAATTTACCTAACACCTGTTATAGGTGCTAGTTTTTGGAACACAAGATCAAGGATTGCCTTCTGGCTACACCTAGGGTCAAGCCCATGCCTAAAGAAGTGCCTGCCAAACAGGCTGAAGGAAACAAGGAAGAATGGGTTATTGGTGGGCACAAGGGCAAGGGTCCCTTGAATCCATTTTCCCCCAAGAAGTCTTATGTGGCAATCACCATGAGTCCTCCTATTCCCACTGGAGCATCTGCACCGGCTAGCATGGGGACACAAGCAACTCCCACAATGCCTATTTTGGGGGTTTCGCAGGTTTCAAACCCTGCTAGTACGCAGGGGATTAAGGTGGCCACTAGGGTTTCTGCCTTGGCTAGGGTTTGTGCTCCTCTTGTAGTTTCTTCCATTGTTCCATCAATGATAAGGTGTTCTCATAGCCCTCCTAGACGTGCGGATAAACCAGAAGTGAAACAACAGGCTGTTAGGTCAGTGGATTTCTCGTCTCACTTCCACCCAATTTCTAACTTCTTGCAAAATATCCACTCCTCTCTTGAGGACAAGGATGATATGGAAGAGTTCTCATGAACTTCCTCTCCTAGAATGTTTGAGGTCTTTCAGACCTCTCCAAAAAATTCTATGTCTAGGACACTTGTCATAGACTTGGTAATTTAGATTTTCTCTGCCTGCAAGAAGTTAAAAATTTTGGTTTCATGCTTTTTGCTGTGTGCCACATCATTTGGTAGGATGGCATTATATTTTCCTCTCAGCATGAACCTGCCCAAGGTGGTGTAGTTACTCTCCTGTCACCTCACCTTCATTCTGCTACTATTTTGCATGGTTCTGACCCCATGCATAGAATTATCTAGCTTTTTCTTTCCATTCACAATCATTCTTTTGGAGTCATTAATGTTTATGCCTCTAATGATGCTATGGAAAGGTCCTAGATGTGGGTTTGGCTAGCTAACAACTTGCCTCTTGCTACTTGGGTCATGTGTGGGGACTTCAATATGGTTGAAGTAGCATCTAAAAAAAGTAGAATTTTGCCCCTTCGGTAGACAGCTAGGGAAAGAGAAGCCTAGTACTACATGCGAAATAAATTGGGCCTTTTTGACCCCAATACAAACCCCCACCAGGGTAGTGAGGTTTGGCACACTTGGTCCAACTTTCAAGCTGGCTCTAACTGCATTTTAAAATGTCTTGATCATGCTATGATCTTTGTACAATCTTTTTTCTCTTTTTCTGAAGATCAAGATCTACTTGTCATTCCCTTGACATATGTGACATTATCTGACCACTATCCCATCTATTTTGTCATTTCTTGGCAAACAGCTATCCCTAAGGTGGCCAAGTCTCAGTTCTTCCTCAACATGTCTGTACTGCTACATACTTCCACCATCTTTTTTGTCAGCTCCACCTTGGCTCAGCTAGTTCCATTGGAAATGGGTTACTCATGGGGAAATCTTCCACTTTCTTGGCATTTCCTTTACTTTCCAGGCCTCTCTTGTGGAGCTTTGGAATGCTATGCTTGCCAAGATTAGTAAAAAGCTTGACTATTGGATCACCAAGCCGCTTTCTCTTGCTCGTAAATTCCAAATTTTCTCTAAGATTCTGGCTGCCACTCATGTCTACTATTCTTCCTATTGGGTTCCATCCAAAGCTTCCTATCTCAAGGTATAACATTTTCTTAGAGATTTTCTTTGGGCTTCTAGTTCTGACCATCATGGTTTTCACAGAGTTTCTTGGGATTTTTTTTGTCTCCCAAGGGAGTCTGGTGGTCTTGGCCTACTTTCCACTCAGAAACAAGGCCTTGCTCTCTATGAAAAATGGATTATCTAAGCTATCTCTAGGGATGAAGCCTAGAAGATTCTGGTAAGGCATTGCATTTCTTCCGACTTCCTTGTTAACAGGCCTACATGGAAGGGGATTGGTTTTAAAACCCTTCTCATCATGTATGAAATAGTGGCCATTCAAGGCTCATTTATTATTAAGAGTATTTGGAAAACCTGGAAAGCTCTTAAGCTGTGGCTTCATTGGGTTGGCGATGAGTTTTGCAATGGGCTTTCCTTGAATCAATAGAACATTTGGTGGTCTCCCCTGTTTTCTATTCAGGGTACTCCTCTCACTAAGATTCAAGGTGCCAGTGCTCTGCATTTTTTCAAACATGGCATCCACACTCCTAAGGATCTCTTTTCAAGAGTCACCATGGGTTTCAGGTCATGGGAAGATATGCAAGTTTAGTACCACCTTGTCAGTATGGATCAACAGACTTTTGACCTTCTGCTATCTTCCATCCCTGTGCACCTAGTTCATAAGGTGGGGATTTAGTTTGGTCGGCCTTGGTGGAATGATTGGAAGTGGTATCCTACCACTCCATTTGCCAATTATAAACCCAATATGGGGTACTGTTGGCTCTTGCCCCATCTTCCAATGGTTGACATGCTTAACAAGCAGTGGCATTTGCAATCTTCACTTTCTCAATGGAGAAAACATTTTGACACCATTTGGAGTGCTATTACAGAACCCAAGATTGCCCAATTTTCTTGGTGCCTTGCCTTCCAAGGTCTTCCCCTAGGGCCTTGGCTCAAGCACATTGGGGTTCGTGATCCTAGATGCCCCTTCTATGGTCAACCTAAGTCCTTTTTGAATTTTTTTGGTTTTGTAAGCGTGCTCAAAATTATTGGCACTAGATTCATGATTTTTTCAAGCTTTTCAGGCCTAAACTATTTTCATGGCACATGATCCTGTTGGGTGATTCTTCCAAAATTCCTCAGAAATTCACTCAGATTTGGCATACCTTTAGGATGGAAATTTGTTTTTCTCTATGGAAAGATAGGAATGTTGTTTTGTTCACTGACAACTTTTTGGATGTTAACATTGCTATGTACACTAAAGCATGCATTTTTAACAATGTGATTATGATCTAGGTGCAAGCTAATAAAGTTGCCCTAGAAGTTGCTCACTTACAGGAATTGTTAAATCATTGGGGCAATGCTCCTTGTACCATTGCCAAAGTTCCTTCATATGCCTCGGCTGATGCCTCTACACCTCATGGCCACCGTTCTCATCACCAATCCTTAGGCCACCACTTGCACATGTTGTGCTCCCAAGCTTCCCGCCACCACTCTCCTAGTGGTGGTGATAGAGGATGGAGGTGCTACTTTGCTTCCCTACTCCACAATGGTTCTGGTTGGTCCCTGGCTTTGCCTCCTAGGCCTTGGTGGGAAAATTCTAGGAAATCTCCTCACCTGGCTTTGGTGATTTCTCCTCTATTGCTAGAGGTTAAGGATGTAGAGGCTGCCCCTGATTTTGTTGCTGCTAATGATGGCTAGACTATTCCTAGTCTACCCCACAATCCCACTGATGTTTCCTAATAAAGGTCATCCTCCTCCTTCAACTGGCACAACCTTGGCAGCCTAAGGTGGTTTATTTTTATTTATTTTTTGATGAATAGTTTCTATTTCTGGCTGAGGCCATGTTTTTAAGTCTAGCTTTGGCTGTGTGAACTCTTTCACGAGATGATGTTGTATCCCTTGGGAACTTTTTTTTGAATTGTATTCTTAGTATATTTTATTAATAGAAAATGACTATTCATCAAAAAAAAAAAAATCTAACTTGGGATGTTGAATGCAATTGAAGGAGTTTTTAGTGTTGATCAATAAATTGTATTACTAGTTTTCTTGTCATTAAATGTGGTTGTATAGATTGGTTTGTATTGGTTCCTTTTATTTTTTTAATCATGAAATACTATTCATATGAGTTATCCTTCCTTTCAATAGGTTTTAACTCATTTGAGAAATTATTGAGGGAGTTATTTAAGGGATTTGACATAGTTTGGTCTAGGAAAGCACATAGAATGAGGATTTTAAAAACTAGTGATTTTTCCCTAACTTCTATCATAGAAAACTCATGATTCTTTTGAGAATGTTAGGTCATTGGTGTGTTATAGAATGTATTTTTTTTTGGACCAACACCTTCAAAACCTAATTTTTTTGTGATGCCCTAGTCTTGGCATTCATATGTGACAATCCAAACTTGAAGGGAACATTAATGTTACAAAATCTTGGAAGGTGTGTGGGTGCCAATTTAGAGTTGAATTAATGTTCTTAGACATGGAAGAGACTAAATCAAGTGGCCTCTTTCTTTGACAAATATTTTTGATAGGTGTTCCATCAAACTCTCACTAGTCAAGGGTTTATAAGTCATTTTAGCCCAATTTGGGTTAGCTTAATAGGTGATAGGAACCTAGATCACAAATTGTAGAATTTCTCAGTTCATCAAATAGGGCATCTAAATATAATTTTTTTGGAGGGTTGCTAAAGTGGTTTCAGAGAAAACTTCAAATTATTGATTCAAAAGGTTGATTGTACTGTCTAGGTATTTTAGGTCTAATTGCACTAACACATTGTGTGTAATTTTGTGCATGCTTCCAAGTGAAATAGAATGGGAAGAATAGTTATTGAAGGATATAAGAGACACTCACACATCCTAGATCCTTGTTGAAAGATCCTAGATTGCAAGTGACAAAATTTTCCTAAGAAGGTCTTAGGAGAAAAGGGTTTGTTATAAAGGGTTTGAACTAAAATTGTAAATCAGATTCATTTAGTGAAGAGAGGGCCTTAGAGGGGAACTTAGGAGAAAGGATGAAGTAACCACTCAATCTTGGAAGGCATGGAGTGATTACTACTAATTTTGGCACCAAGAAAACAAACCAAAGAACTTCACCATAAGGATTCTTGAGGAATATTATTGGACTATGCATCATATTGGTATTAGAGCCAAGACAAGAATGTGTTTATAGTGTATGTTAGAAGGAGAAGAAGAAGTAGAGTCTAACATCATGTCTCCAAAGGGAATGACTCCTAGAGCCATGAAGAGATTGATAGAAGAGACACTTGAAGAAAAACTTGGTGAATTTAAGCATTCCAAGAATAAGGACAAAGGTTGTAGAGGTAACACATATGGAGAAGAGGAAGAAGAGCTAGAGGAAGTACCAAGGCAAGTGGTGGAACTTCCTTTAGATCAAAATGACTTTGTAGATTCCTTAAAGTCAGTAAAAGGGGATGTATCAAACAAAATAATAATATATGATAGAAGTATGAATGCTGATGAATTGACTGAGTGGATAGAAGCATTGAGAAACCACTTTAAGTACCATTATATTCATGAAGTAGAGAATGTTACGTTGGATAAATGAAAGTTTAAAGGTTTTGCATTGTCGTAGTGGAACTATGTACAATGAGAGAGAGATAGTAAAGTAGGGTAAAAACATGATATCCTCTTGGGAGAGAATGAAATAAATAATTAAAACACAATACCTACCCTCAAAATAGGAAGTGAATATGCATAGAAGGCTATAAAATCTAAGCCATAAGGATATGGGTGCCAATAATTATACTAAAAAATTTTGTAAACTAAGCTTAAGGCCCAAGAAGAAAGACGATGGAGTAGAAAGGTAGCTAGATACCTAAATGTATTGAGGTTAAACATTCAACAAGAGATCAATCTCTTGGCACTAGAGAAAGTTCATAAATGAATCCAATTGGCTCTTAGAGTAGAAGATAAATTGATAAGGAAGAATGAGAAAAACAATAGCAGTAGAGGTGGCAAAAAAATTAAGATTAATAATAGTAGAGGATTTGGATTATGAAGCAAGAAACATGACAAAAATGGGGAGACTATTACTCAATAAAAAATTATAGAATCAAGCTTTAGAGAATGATCAGAGGAGACCTTCAAAATGGTAGAGGAAGATTTGTAAGACAAGGAAGAGGACTCTAGGTATGTTCATTGGTAAATTTTTTAGTTGTAATCGAGTTGCTCAACATGGAGATGGAGGAATCAACTCATCCAAGATGAGGATTGCCAAAGTGTCAGTTCACCTATTGGGAGTGCTACACTATTGATATAAGGGGAGATCTTGATGATTAGAAGGACCTTACTCAAGATGCCCATGAAGAAAGATCCACCATAAAGGAAAGCAATCTTCAATACTCAAATTATGATATTTGGAAAGCTTTGTAAAATTATTATTGGTTTTTGGATCAAATAAAAATGTAGTGTCAACAAAAATGGTAGAGAAACTCAAATTGAAAAGATTACCCCATATTAATCCTCATAAAATATTATGGTTGAGTAGGAGCTAGAGTTTCATAGTGGACGAAGAAACTTGGGTTGAGTTTGAAATAAGAGAATATAACAACAAAGTGTATTATGTGAAATAGCATAAATGAATGCTTGTCATTTTTATGGAGGAGTCCTTGGAAATTTGATGTTAAAACCCAACATGATGGAGAAAATAATAGCTACATTATAACAAAAAATGGGAGGAAGTTTAGGACATGGATCCTTTATTTGATCACCTAGTGGAGAAAGATAATGAATCTAATGAATTAGTTGTTAGTGCCAAGGAGGTTTAAGGATTGGTAAAAGAAGAGAAGTATCGAGGATATTTCCTTATGATGAAACTAGTGTAATATCCTAGCCCACAACCCAAGGAAAATCTAGAGATACCCATATAGGTTCTGAAATGATTAGACAAGTATCAAGGGATAGTAGAGAATGATATGCCAAACTTAGTGCTACCAATTAGGGACATAAGCTATCCAATCTAGACCTAATCCTAGGAGCACCTTTTTCCAACAAGCCTACTTACAAGATGACCCCATCACAAAATGATGAGATAGATAAACAAGTTTAGGAACTACTTGACAAGGGATTGATTAGGAAAAGTCTCAATCTATGTGTAGTGCCTACTTTTCTTGCTCCTAAGAAGGATGGTTAATGTTGATTGTGTATAGATTCAATGAAAATTAACAAGATCACTATAAGGTATATGTTTCCAATACCAAGGATAAAAAACTCGATGGACTATCTTGGGAGATCATGCTACTTTTGAAAAATAGATTTCAAATTAGGTTATCACCAGATAAGGATCAACTAGGAGGATGTATGTAAGACTTCCTTTAAAAAAAATTAAGACTTATATGAATTGATTTTAATTCCATTTGGCTTGATTAATGCTCCAAGCACTTTCATGAGGCTAATGAATGAGGTGATAGTTGAATTCATTGGTAATTTTGTTATAGCAAGACCAAGGAGGAGAACTTAAAGAAGCTTGAATAGGTATTATGTAAGTTGCATAAGGAGAAACTTAGGATTAAATTGTAAAAGTGCAAGCTCATGAAAATTGAGTTGGTATACTTAGGTTTTATCACTTCAAAGGGTTGTTTGAAAGTGGATCCCTCTAAGGTGGAAGCAATCTTGGATTGGTCCACTCCTGGATCAGTAGAGAATGTATGAAGTTTCCATGGTCTTACTACCTTTTATATAGAATTTATTAGAGGGCTTAGCAACATTATTCCTCTTATACTAAACACCTTTCTGGGGTTAGTGTGTTGGAGTTTATAGCTGTGATAGAGATCTTTATTTCTGGATGTTATTACCATAATGGTTACCTTTAGCTGAAAATGACACTTATGTTTAAATCATAATATCAAATGTAAAGACTTATGTCATTCAAAATACTTTGAGGCATATAAATTCAAAGAGTTATATTTGTAATAAAGAGTTATGAAAATTGAAGAGACCTTTGGTTGGAATGTGAAGAGTCTCTCTTTATGTTCTATATATAACATCAAGAAAAATACATTATACACTTAAATTCATCAGTGATGAAATGATATTTGATCGCATGAGTGGATTAATCCCTTTACTCTAGAAAGGTTTTTTTTTTCTTGTATTTTTTAAGTCCTTCATATAGTTATTTATCTCTATTTGTGGGTTTAATTCAACATGACATCAGATCCTAGTTATGATAAAAAATGTGAAGGAGAATGTATAATATTTGTATAAATTATGGAAGAAAACAATGATTAAATTATTCCCTTTACTTCTCATCTCTTTGCTCAATCTATGGTCATTTCTACTTTTTGTCCAGCTTGGTGCATCTTCTCTTGAATATTGTCATGGATTTAAGTTGTGTATGTACCCAATTTACTTTCAACACTTTTTTGCAATTATGTTGAATGGGACATTGGTGAAAAGCTCAATACATTTCTCACATGTATGTCCTTTATGATAATTTGGAAAATAGGGGATCCGTTTATTTTTTTCTACTTGATTTCTAGTCATCTCTATAAGGATGGGTTCCCCTTTTAAACACAACATTCTTCACGTATTGGATGAGGAGTTGAATTCAGTGAAAATAGGGGAGAGTCTTCTATTCATAGATGAGGAATGGATGTCTCATTTGGAGCTCAAATTCTTTTTACATGTTCAATGTGTGAGATAATTTGTGAAAGAATTGTTATCACTTCTCAAGATGTCTTTCAATGCTCGCTTGTGCAGGATCCAATGCACAATATCAGTCATGAATGGTCTATAGGGCACTGCATTGTTACTTGAATTATATTTCTTGGAGATTTTAGCATAAATCCCCTGCATTTTCAAAATGTGTTGATATATTTTTTACATTCATGCCAATTCATTCTTTGTTGAAATATTTAATGTTTCAGGTTGTTTCCCTTTGGAGCCAAATGCCCACCTACCACTCTGATCGCACCAAAAATATTAAAGCTCAGTAGGTGAGTTTCAAATTTGGAAAAGAGGGGGAAAATATTTTTGAAGAGAGACAAAAGGAATGAATCTGATTCATTTAGTGAGTTGAAGAGTTGCAGAGTAGAGAAGTGCAAGAATATAGAGCAAAGAAGAAAATTGATCAGTAGATCTAGTTGTCAAAGTTCAAAAGATGGAAGCAAGTTTGTTCTCGTGTCTATAGTTGCATGTGTTTCCTCTTGTCATTCTATAAGTTCATTGTTTTTGGATTTGTCCTATGAAGTAATGATTTCTCTAGGCATTATTATATGTAGCCATTAGAGCTATAAGTTTAAAGGCTAAAGTTTTAGGTTTTACTAGTTTGAAGATTTTAGGGTTTTTCTAGTTGAAGCCAAATGCTCTCAGATTTTGTAATAGTTTATCATATTTGAATAGCAAGAAAGCAAGTAGGCATACATATCTTTGTTGTTCTTCTCTTATTCATTATTGCATGTTTTTCATTTGAGAAGTTCTTTGTTGAAATCTTCATACTTCGGCTCTCTGGTTTTAATGGTGGAAAAATCTATGTTGTAAGTTTGGTTTACACCCCACTCAGTTTGGTCTTTAGCAAGTCCCTCTTTTGTTTTCTTTCACTGAGTTCTCTCCATAATTATTATCGAGCTCACTCGGCATCCTCTTCTTCTGAGCACCACTTTGTAGTAGCTACTGAGCTCACTCGACATTATTTCCTATCGAGCTCACTCGACATATACTTGTGTCAAGTTGTCCTTTGTTTGTCGAGTTCACTCAGCTTCCTCTTGTGTCGAGCTTACTCGACACCCTCCTATCACTCAACACCTTCATGTGTCGAGAAAAATTTTAGGGTTGTGATTTTTATTTTATTTCACATGGTATCAAAGCTTTGAGGCCCCACATCCACAGTGAGTTAGGGATTTTTTTTTTTTGAAATATTTGACATGGAAAGAGATGTAGGAAAGATATGGTAGCAACCACCATCTTTTAATGGACAAAATTATGATACATGGGAAAAGAAAATGAAAACCATAATGGTTGTAAATGACTTATGGGAGTTTGTGATTAATGCGTTCAATGATGTGATAGACCCAACTCAGTATGCTACCCTCACCAATAATCAAAAGACTCAGCTGAAAGAGTTAAGGAGAAAGGATGCTAAGACATTAAGTTTGATTGAGACAGCAATGACAAAGACCATTTTTCCTAAAATTGCAGCAACAAATTATGCAAAGGAAGCATGGGACATCCTTGAGACAAACTTGAAGGGAACTGATAAGGTTAGAGTAGTGAAGTATAGATGATCAAAAGAGATTTTGAGAACCTTCAGATGAGGGACAATGAACCTATTGCAGAGTTCAACTCATGAATCTCCACTTTGATAAACCAACTCAAATCAAATGGAGAAGACTATTATGAGTAGAGGATTGTAGAAAAGATATTGAGGAGTTTACCTCAGAAATATGACAATCTTGTCATGACCATAGAGGAAGCAAATGGTCTCACTACATTGACCATGGATGAGTTGATGGGAACTCTTCAAACCCATGAGCACCGGATAAAAAAATTAGCAACTACTTTAAGAAGAAAAGGTCATAGAAGGAATGGTCAAAGGAATGCTGGTGCAAAAAGCTCAGGATGAACAAGCAACCAAGAGGGAGTAAGCACCTCTCAAAATAGCTCTAGAGGAGGTAAGAAGAATTACAACTCCAACAAGAGCAATGTTGAATGCTACTACTATCATAAGTATGGGTATTATGCAAGTGAATTCTAGAAGAAATAGGGTGATCAGTCAAAGAAAAATGCTAATGTGGCTGATTTGAACATGGGAAATACAATCAATCCCACAACCTTCATCACGTGTAACATTGGTTAAGAAGGAAGCCCTAAGGTAAGGTACCCAGACAACGATTGTAGCAACCACATGAGTGGTAATGAAAGTTTATTTTCTTTCATTGATAAAACTTTTAAGTTTGAAATTAAGATGGGAAATAATGGAACCATTCCCATAGTGGAAAAAGGATATATTATGATCCGCACCAAGCAAGGTGAGAAGAAGGAAATACAAAATGTTTATTTTGCCCCCAGTATGAAGCACAACTTGATGAGTGTTGGACAACTCATTCAAAATAGATATAAAGAGCTGATGGAAAATGACAAGTGTGTCATTCATGAGAAGGATGGGAGTAATAGATTACTTGTAGTAGTCCAAATGTCAAAGAAATAAATGTTCCCCTTGAGAATAGAGACATGTTTCTCTTCTCAAGTCAATGCTGCACCTCACAAGCATGCATGCACAATAGTACATGAACAATCAGCTCTTAGGAGTGTGATTAGAGACCCCTCCAAGCTTTGGCATCTCAAGTATGGACATCTTGGCTTTGCTGCTTTAAATTTGTTGTCCAAGAAAAGAATGGTAGATGGTTTGCCAAGCATTTTAGATTCATATGACAAGTGTGAGGCTTGCATATTGGGTAAGCAACGTAGGCTTCCCTTTAATTCTAGAAATTCTAGAAGGGCTAGAGCACCATTAAAATTGGTGCATTTTGATTTGGTAGGCCCTATGCAAACTACTTCTATTGGGGGAGTAATTATTTTATGACATTCATAGATGATTTCAGTCATACGACATGGGTGTATTTTTTGAAGAATAAATCTAAAGCATTTAACAAATTTGTAGAATTTAAAGCCTTGGCTAAAAAAGAATGTGGAAACTATGTTAAGGTCCTTAGATTAGATAGAGGAGGGGAGTATAGCTCTAATATGTTTGTAAATTTTTGCAGGTAGAATGGCATCAATAAAGAACTCACAACTAGTTATACTCCATAGCAAAATGGAGTGGCTGAGAGAAAGAATAGGACCATTGTTGAAATGGCTAGAAGCATGATGAAAGAAAAAGGACTCCCAAATAAATATTGGGGAGAGGTTTTAGCAACAGCTATATATTTGATTAATAGGTGTCCTACAAAATCAATTCATGAAAAATACCTCTTGAGGCTTGGTCAAAGGATAGATGGATAGCTGAGCACTTGAGAGTGTTCAGATGTGTAGAATATGCACATGTGCCTATGGAAAAAAGGTAAAAGATGGATGACAAAGGTTCAGAGTTGATCTTTATAGGGTACAACTCAAAATCAAAGGCCTATAGGCTATATGATCCAATCACCAAGAAGATCATCATTTCAAGAAATGTGGAATTTCTTGAAAATGAGTCATGGGATGGCTCGATAGATGAATCCTCAAGCACTTCAAGTAAAGTGCCTACTATTGAAGAGGAAGAATATGACATTGGTGATTAGCAAGAAGATGGAGCAACATATATAGATTGCAGACAAAGGCAAAAAGGGAAGCAACCCTTAATATGCTAAACAATAGCCCCAAGCACTTGACAGCCTTGAGCTTGTATGCAAAATAGTAGTAGTAGCAATACTGAAAATTTAGATCCCACTCTTGCCTCCCTATTGCCAAGAAATAATAAAAGTCTAAGGGAGATATACCAAGAAAAAATGTATGAAGAAGATTATGATGAAATTGTAAATTTTGCATTATTTTCTCATAGTGATCCAATTTATTTTGAGGAAGCTGTGAATGAAAAGAAATGGTGTAATGCCATGGATTAGGAAATAGATGCTATTGAAAGAAATGAGACATGGGAGTTAACTCTTTGCCTCCCAAGAAGCAAGTAATTGGAGTGAAATGGGTTTACAAGACCAAGTGTAATGCTAAAGGAAAAATAGATAGGCATAAGGCATGTTTAGTTGTCAAGGGGTACAAACAACAATATGGTAGAGATTATGATGAGACATATGCCCTAGTTGCAAGAATTGAAATTGTGCATATTGTCATAGCAATTGCAGCCCAACAAAAATGGAAGGTATATCAAATGGATGTAAAAGTTTCCTTCCTAAATGGTGTATGAAAGAAGAAGTTTATGTGGAGTAGCCACGTGATTATGAAGTTTCAGGTAAAGAACAAAAAGTTTATAGATTGAAGAGATCTCTTTATGGGCTCAAGCAAGCTCCATGGGCATGGTACAATAGGATTGACTCATATTTGATGAGCAATAGCTTTAGCAAGAGTGATGGTGAGCCCACACTCTATATCAAGGCAGCAAGTGGTAATGTGTTAATTATTGTCTTGTATGTAGATGATTTAATTTTCACTAGAAATGATAATTTCCTAATTGGTGAGTTCAAAGAGGCAATGAAAAATGAATTTGAAATGACAAACATAGGTATCTTAAAGTACTTTCTAGGCATAGAAGTAAAACAAATGCATGATGGCATCTTCATTTCTTAAGAAAAGTATGGAAGGCAGATCTTGGAGAGATTCAAAATGCAGAATAGTAAGGAATCCCCAACACCAATAGTAGTAGGTCTAAAGTTGAGCAAGGAAGATTGCAGCAAAAGTGTGAATCCAACACTATACAAGAGTATGGTTGGAAGTTCGATGTATTTGACTGCAACTCGACTGGACATGATACATGCAATAAGTTTAATTTCTAGACTTATGGAAACACCAAAGGATTCCCATTGGCAAGCGGGAAAGAGGATCCTAGGGTATGTGAATGGTACTAAGGGATTTGGGATTTTGTATATTGTAGTAAATGATTTCAAGTTGGTGGGTTATATAGATAGTTATTGGGATGGAAGTTTAGATGATAGGAAGAGGACTTCTAGATACATGTTCTATATGGGATTGGGTGCTATTTCATGGGCATCCAAGAAGCAACTTATTGTTGCTCAATCTATAGTAGAGGCTGAATATATAGTAGTGAATGCAACAACATGTCAAGATATTTAGTTAAGAAGGATCTTGATGGATCTGAATGAAAGGCAAGAGGATGGAACCACAATTTATTGTGAAAAAATCTCATCAATTGCATTGTCCAAGAATCCAGTCTTTCATGGGAGAAGCAAGCATATAGAGATCAGATATCACTTCATCAAAGAGTTGGTGGAGAATGGGGATATCAAAATGGAATTTTGCATGTTTGAGCAGCAGCTAGCAGACATTTTCAAAAAGCCTTTAGGCATTGAAAGTTTTGTACACCTAAGAGAGTGTCTTGGTGTAGTTAATTTGCATTAGAAGTGATCCTTGTTTGTTTGGCTCAAGATAAAGGGGGAGTGTTGAAATATTTAATGTTGTAGGTCATTTTCTCTTGGAGCTAAACATCCACCTACCACTCTAACTACATCACAAATATTGATGCTCAGTAGGTGAGTTTCAAATTTGGAAAAGAGGGGAAAAATATTTTTTAAGAGAGACAAAAGGAATGAATTTGATTTATTCATCAAGTTGAAGAGTTGTAGAGCAAAGAAGTACAAGAATATAGAGCAAAGAAGGAAATCAATCAACAGATCTAGTCATTAGAGTTTAGAAGATAGAAGGAAGTTTGTTCTCATGTCTGTAGTTGCACATTTTTTCTCTTGTCATTTTGTAAGTTCATTGTTTTTGGATTTGTGTTGTGAAGCAGTGATTGCTCTAGATATTGTTGTATGCAGCCATTAGAGCTATAAGTTTAAAGGCTAAAGTTATATGTTTTACCAGTTTGAAGATTTTAGGATTTTTCTAGTTGAAGTTGAATGCTCCTAGATTTTGTAATAGTTTATCATATTTGAATAGAAAGCAAGCAAGTAGGCATACATATATATATTTTTTCTTCTCTTATTCATTATTGCATGTTTTGCATTTGAGAAGTTCTTTGTTGAAATCTTCATACTTTGGCTCTCTAGTTTTAATGGTGGAAAAATCTATGTTGTAAATTTGGTTTACACCCCACTCAGTTTGGTCTTTACCAAGTCCCTCTTTTGTTTGTTTTCATTGAGTTCTCTCTATAGTTATTATCGAGCTCACTCAACATCCTCTTCTGGCAAGGACCACTTTGTAGTGACTACCAAGTGCACTCGACATTGCTTGCTGCCAAGCTCACTCGACATATACTTGTGCTGAGTTGTCCTTTGTTTGCTAAGTTCACTCAACTTCCTCTTGTGCCAAGCTTACTTGGCACCCTCTTGTCACTCGACACCTTCATGTGCCAAGAAATTTTTTAGGGTTGTGGTTTTTATTTTATTTCACATTCTTGGCATCATGTGGATTATGATCATAAGGCATTATCAACAATATTCTAAAGGAATCATGTATCTAGTGTTGTGTGAAGGTTTGCATGCCACTTTTAGTGTGGGTATTAAGTTTAATGTGTGATGTTTAAGTGGTTCCTATCATTTATGGACATCATTATGTAACCACCATCAAAAAATTATAGACATGAAGATCAAAACATTATGAGGAGAAGTGGATTATTACATTAAGACAAAGAGCGATAAAGTCAATGTGATTTTTATTACCATGCATGATCAAGTGATACAAACATAAATGGTGGATGCAATAATGGATAGTTAAGAAAGAAAATAGGAGCATAGTCTTCCTCTCTCCATCAAACAATTTTTTTGATGAAAATTTCTCCTTCATTTTCTTGAGAGTTCCTATATAGATATACATGCTTGACATGTACCTTGAACATTTGGATCAATCTCATGCTCCATTTTGGAGTAGATATTCTCATTATGATGGATTAGTTTCCTAGCCTTGAATTGTATTGTTTTGGTTGGAATATTTTGTGTATACATTGTCAACAATTACTATCACGCAATATGAGATAACGAGGTGTTTTGACCACCAACAGAAGTAAATTCAAGAGTCTTTTACTTTTTCCATTCAATATAGTGATGTTAATAGTCTCTTCTCCAGATAGTTAGTGATTGGTGGTCTTTATGAACATCCTATGAACTCATAAAAAAACCACAAAGAGGTAATTATATGCCTAAATCAGGTATAAAAGTTTAAATTTAAATCTTTTAAATAGTTATGTTGCAATTCAATGCTTAAATTTTGGTGAATTTGTACTTGCAACAAGAATGGTTTGTTGTTCTTTCAAATACGTTTCATAGCCTTTTATGGGCAGAAAAGGTATATTGAGAGATATTTTAATTCTAATTATATCTAGATTTCAAAAAGTGTGTAATTATGTTCACTCTGAAACAAATGTGTAGAATTTAAAATTCTATTGTAGAATTTGTTTAAATTTGTTGTAGGGTTGTAATTGTTATAGTTGAACCATTTTTCAACAAAATATTTATTTGTTCTTATGTATAAGGAAAATGAAAAAATTATATTTGAAGTAGTTTGTTTAGATTTGAACAAAAGGATAGTTTTGTCTTTGACATCATTTGTAGTTGAATTCGAGTTAGAATATGAGTGTTACAATAGACCATGTTGTTTAATATGGAAAGGTATGGAGATCAAAATCTGAAAAAGTCAATCAAGAGATAAGTCTTTTCATATCCTTGAATGTTGATTTATATTATAATGTTGGGAATATTCTTTTAGCATTGATCTATAGTTTGATTTGTGAACTTTTCACTTAGTACAAATCACAAAGAAATGATGTGATAAGAGAGTGGATACAAAGACATGAATAAATTCCTTATAGTCATGGGACTAAATTTAAGATAGAGAAAATTAAAAAAAAGTATATTTATTGGGAGATGTTGAGAGGGAGATGCTCAGCCTCAGAGGGAGGTTACATTATCTAGATTATTGTTTTTGAAGTACTAGATAGTAGCTAAAAGGATGGGAGGCTGATCTCAGAGTACAAAAAGGCTAAAGGATTAGCTAGAGGTTACCTTCCAATCATCTAACTAATACCAGTTTTATACTTCAAAAAAAAAAAATTCCATAATAGAACCATTGTTACTGTCAGTCATGTTACTAACTAGAAAATAAAATGAAAAATTATTCTAGTAGCAGTGGAACATATTGCTTCTATCAGTCCAACACTTAGACATATACATATATAATAAAACCCCATAGGGCACCAAATTTAGAGTGATCGACACCATAAAAGAAAAAAGAAAAATAAAAAATCAGGGCTAGTTGCCCTCATTATTTTTTGGTTCCTCATTCTTCTTCTCCTCAAGCTCATCCCTATTCATGTCCACCCCCTCCTCTTTGATGGGTTTGTCCAGGAGTGTCTTCAGCCAGTCCTTCACTAGGAAGCTATAAATGGAGAGGGTAGTCTCACTCTCCTTGCCCAAGTCCTTCACATCCTTATTCACTTGCAAGAAATGAAGAGTAGTGGCAGTGGAATGCCTAAATTTTTTAGAGAATTCCACCATTGTGTCAAATTTTTGGTAGATACCAATGTAATTATCTGCCGTCTCCTTCATTGATTGCTCTAGCCTATCCAGATGAACCTTACTTTGGCTCTGGCCATGACTATGCTTCCCTTTTTTACCCCTACATTTGTGAGTGACTTTCATGGGGGAGGTGATGTCCTCCCCCTCACTTTTGGCTAGGGATGGGAAAACTTCAAGGGTATCTAAGATGTGTGAGAGACCAGGTGGGCTGGAGATAGGCTTCTTACTAATGTCCTGGTGAGGTCTCTTCCTCTTGATGGGTTTTATCTCACTCTTGGTAGACTTGGAACTAAATTCCTATTTTGGGGGTCTTGAATTTCTCCAATTGGAGACATTTACTACTTCTCCAAGCCCTCTGCTTGCTCTTCCTTGTGTTTGCATCTAAATCAATGAGGCTTATTTTAACCTTAGGGGAATGGTTTTTTTTAATTTTTATTTGTGTGGCTTCAGCCAGGGCTAGGGTCCATAGATATTTGGGGAATGAAAATAGCTAATGGGCTGACCAAAAGTGGTGGGTTTAAGGAAAGATGGTAGTTGTATAATTTATTCATGAAACCCAGGTGAATAAGATAAAATGGTTTACCCTCCTCTTTCTTTTTCCTAGCCTTATAGATATTATCCTCCATTGAATTAAAAAAAAGATACGAAAAGGAAATCTTATCCAAGTTCTTGAAATGGTTGAGAATGAGGAAATGATAGTAATAAAGTACCTAGAATCAATCCTTGAGGGTAATATACCTCATTATGGCATCAAAAATATCATCCGAGGGCTTAGGAAGATCTTCTCTAGAAAACCCACCAGTACACATTCAAATTGGTTCCTCATCAAACATGGAGAACTTTTGTAGACTAGTTTCATCATTCACTCTGGCCTACTTGCACCAAATCTTGTCCCCTAAGAAAAACCCTCCAACCTTAGCAATAACCTCTTCCATGATTTTGAATGCCATCCCATTGATGTTCACATTTTTGTCATTCCACGAGTTGAAGAATTGCATTGAGATGTTCTCATCATGTTTTACCATCCCTTCCATAAAAGGTAATAAACCACCTTCCTTGATATAAACCATTGCAACTTTAGGCTTACGGATGCAAGCCTCAACCCCCACATGTTCAATGTGATCATTGTTGTGCATACCTCCACCTACATCAACCACCAACTCCTCTGAATTTTTTGACAGTGCCTTGTTGTAGGTTTGGCAGTCACCGTAGGTTAAATATATTGCACCCAAGATGAAAATGTAAAGGCAGGAAAAACTCATTATAAGACTATAAGGTTTCCCAAAAAGAAAAATGGATCTCTTAGTAGCATGTGTTAACAATCCCTTTCCTTCCATAATCACTTGTCGTCAGCTGTAGTTGGAGTGGGGTTTGATTAAAGTGTCTTTATAATCTTTTTTTGTTAGTTTTTTATATCTTGACAAATCCACTCCATTTGTCCTTTTATGGAAATAATTAAAGCTCATGACAAGAGGATCATAAAAGAGAATCCTCATGCAATCTTGTAAGACAATCACTTTATGAAGAGAAAATATCTTTCCTACCCACCCACATGGATTCTTAGAGGTGTGCCACTTGTTGTGATGATTCATATGATATTATGAGAAGTACACTCATCTTTCATCATCACTTGAGTTGATGATGAAATTTGGCTGACATCTTGCCATTTGGTTAGTTGCGTGACATTATGGCCAAATTTTGCCAACTTGTCCACCACACCATTGCCTTTGTGGTAAATGTGGTCCATGTGGATCTCTTGGTACCCCTTCATCAACTTACAAATTTCATCAATTGTTTCTTTTAATCATCCATGATCCTCTCCTTTAACAACTTTAATAATTAACATGAATCCCCCTCAATAAATAACTTGTTAATTCCTTGTGTTCTTGCAATTCTCATTCCCCACAAAAGTGTGAGGGCTTTTGCTTCATTGTTTGAGCCTCCCCCACAATTCCTAGTATAGGTAACCACCAATTCCCACATACAATTGCGAAAGATTTTTTGTAGTTGGCTGATTGATAAAATCCATTTGAAGTTAGTAGGGTAGAAAGGGTCCCTCCTTAGCTAGCCTAGTAAGGTTATTGTTCTCAAATCCACATTAAAAAATGTTTTTCTATATTATTTGAGTATTTTTAAGATCCCTAGAAAGTTTTCCTTGGAAATTGAAAAAATTTAGAAGCTTTTCTCATGGATTGGTATGGAAAAAAGAAAAAATTGGCCTTGATTGCATGCGAGAAAGTTTGCATTGCTTTCAATAAAGGTGGCCTTGGTCTAAGAAGAGTGTCCTCTATTAATGATTCTTTGCTTGCAAAGTTGATATGGAGATGGCATAAAGAGGAAGGAGAATGGTGAGATATTTGGAATGATAAGTACAATAGGGAGAATCAAGATCTTAATCTCTTCCTTAACAATGAGATAGGGGGTTCAATGATTTGGAAACATGCACAAAAAAAGAAGCAAATTATTAAGAAAGGGGTTAGATGGAAGGTGGGAAATGGGAGGACTATTCCTTTTTGGGATGATATTTGGATTCTTGATCACCCCCTTAGTACTGATCGAAGGTGGAATGGTTTTTTGGGTTTTTTATAGAAGACTATTGGGAGGAGAATAATTGGTTGAACCCCAATAGAGTGGATAAAAACCTTAATGATCTCAATAAGATTCAGAATGTTGTCTTTTTAAGCCATGAGGAGGATGCTCTAATATGGAAATATAATCCTAATGGATTAGTTTTTGTGTCTTTGATGTATGCTAATGCTTTTAAAGAGCATCATGAGCCTTGCTAGGCTAAAGCTTGGTTTAAACATATGACTCCCAAAGTTAACATATTTTTTTGGATTCTTCTGTAGGATAAAATTTTGACAATAGATAAGTTGTTGAAGAGAGGGTTCAACATTGTTGATAGATGTTATCTCTATAAGGATGCTGATGAATTGGTTAACCATTTGACTATTCATTGTTCTTTTACTAGAAGATTATGGGAAAAGGTTTGTGGCTTGCTAAATATTACTTGGGTATTCCCTACTATAATTCAAGATTTTTTCATTGACCTTGGAAGTCTCCCTCTACTAATACCTTGGTTATGAGATTGTGGGATTTTATTCTCCCATTCCTTTGCTGGGGCATTTGGAAGGAACATAGTGATAGGGTTTTTAGGGGTATAGAAAATAATCTAGGTCAATTATTTTGTAAGATTAAGAGTATGACATCTAAGAATATCAAATCATGTGGAAAAGGAAACTGACCTTAGAATGCTTAGGAAGAATCAATGTTTCAAAATTGGAATTTGAATGGACTTAGTCTGGTCAAAATGGTCCTAACCCTAGGTATCCAGTAAGATGGGATTGTCCTCTGAAGGATTGGTATACAATTAATTTTGATGGAGCCTTGAAGGGCAACCCAGGAATAGCTAGTTGTGGTATCATCATTAGGAATATGAATGGGGATAGAGTGTGTGGAATGGACATTCCTATTGGGGTTCAAACTAACCATGTTGTAGAAGCAAGTGTGGCCCTCTATGGTCTTAGCCATGCAAAAAGTGTGAATTTGAGTAAGATATGGCTTGAGGGAGACTCCCTTAATATAATTAATTGCCTTAATAAAGGTACTAACCCTTCTTGGACTATCAATAATATTATAGGTAAGGCCATAGAACTTATCAGTTCCTTTGAAATTTGTATTGTCACTCATAACTATTGTTAGACTTTGGTGACTGATCAGGAAGGTACTGTACATACTTCATAAATTCTTTAAAAAAAAATTTGGGCCCTATTTTATCAAGATTTTGGGCCAACATGTAATTATTAATTATAACCCTAAAACGATTTAATACTTGTATAAAAGGGCTTAGGATTAGGTATTATTTCATAAGGTGATGCAAAAATTAGTTCTTGTGGTGTTATTGAGCTATAAGGGACTATGGACTGTAATTAGGTTGTAATCACTGGATTGTAATAATATCAAACATGTTGTTTGGTGGATGTAGCCTAGGGATTGGGTGAACCATGTTAAAACTTGGTGTCTTGTGTTTTTTTCTATATGATCTATTATTTTTCTGATATTGGTTATATTTGCATGTAATTGTTATTTTTGTCCATGGTTTATTCGTAACAAGTGTTATAAGAGCCAAGTTGTTTTTCAGTCATCCTCTATAGGAAAGTTTCACGGTTGAGTGGGAGTCTCACGGTTGAGTGGGAGTGATGAAAGATGAGGGTAAGCTGAGGGTTGACATTTTTAATGGGTAGAACTTCTAGTTATGGAAGATGCAAATGGAATACTATCTTTATCAGAACGATTTATGGAAGCCGTTGGAAGGCAAAACCAAGAATTAGGGATCTATGTCAAATGACGAATGGGATCTTTTGGACAAAAAAGCACTTGGAAGAATTTTATTATTCTTGGCACCATCGGTGACATTTAATATTACAAAAGCGAAGACAACAAAAGAGTTGATGAAAACCCTAGCGATACTATATGAAAAGCCCTCCACTTTAAACAAGGTATTTCTCATGAAGCATTTATTTAATATGAAAATGGTAAAAGGTGGATCTATTGCAGATCATTTAAATGAGTTTAATACTATTACTAGTTAGTTATCTTTTGTGGGTATCAATTTTGATAAAGAAATTAGGGCTCTCTTGATTTTGTGTTCTTTGCCTGAAAGCTAGAATGGCTTGGTAATGGCTATGAGTAATTCTATTCCTGGATCTAGTACCCTAAAATATGATGATGTGATAAATGTTATTTTGAGTAAGGAAACTCATAGGAAATCCTTAGGTGGATCTACATTAGAAAGTGCTTTTAATGCACAAAGTTAAGGTAGAACAACTGAAAGATGAAATAATTTTTGAAATAGTGGGAAATCAAGAGGAAAGTGAAAGGGGAGGAAGTCTCAATCAAGAAGACCAAATGACTACTAGTATTGTGGGAAACCAGGGCATAAAAAGAAAGATTGTTGGAATTGAAAGAAAAATGAAGTAGATAAACTAGATGGAAACAAGGAGGCAAATGTGGTAAGTAACAAATTTGAAGAGGATGCTTTGCTTCTATCTTTAGAAAGTGTTGATAATTCTTGGGTTGTAGATTCAGGTGTTTCATTTCATGCTACACCTCATAGAGGTTATTTCATTGATTATGTCTAAGGGGATTTTGGACTTGTTTATTTGGGGGATAATGAAGCCCATTAGATTGTTGGAAAGGGAAAAGTTAAGATTAAGTTGCAGAATGGGAATCATTGGCTATTGCATGAGGTAAGACATGTTCCAAGGTTGAGTAGGAATTTAATTTTAGTAAGGAAACTCAGTGGTGAGGGTTGTGTAGTCACTTTTAATGATAAAATTTGAAGGTTTAAAAAGGTTCCCTTGTAGTAGCGAAAGGTGTAAAAGTAGGCACCTTATATCTTTGTACAGGGCATACTGTTCCTTCTACTTTAATTGTTTCAGAGAAAAATGGATGTTCAAGAATAGTTGTTGCTATTGAGTAGGGAGAACAAATAGCTGCTATAAATTTTGATACAACATTGTGGCACAATAGACTTAGGCACATGAGTGAGAAAGGCATGAAAGTACTTCATTCAAAGAAAGTTTTACCAGGTCTAAAATGTGTTAATATGGATTTTTGTGAAAGTTATGTGTATGGAAAACAAAAGAGAGTAAGTTTTGTGAAGACTATGAAGGAAAACAAAAAGGAGAAATTAGAGATTGTGCACATAGATGTATGGAGACCAGCCTAGGTATCTTCCCTTGGTGGCTCTCATTATTATGTTACATTTATTAATGATGTAACTAGAAAAGTATGGGTTTATTTCCTTAGACAAAAATTTGATGTATTTCAAACTTTTAAGAAATGGAAATGCTTGGTTGAAAATGAGAATGGTAAGAAATTAAAATATCTCAAATTTGACAATGGTGGTAAGTATTGCAGTCATGAATTTGAAGATTATTGCTCCACTAATGCAATTCATAGATAAAAAACTATTTCAAGACTCCATAGGAAAATGGAGTGGTTGAACACATGAATAGGACTATAATGGAGTGTGCAAGGAGCATGAGGTTGCATGCTAGGTTGCCCTTACAAATGAAGGTAGAGGCTATCAATACTACTATATATTTGATTAATAGAGGTCCCTCTACTCCTCTAGGTTGTGGTATTTCAAAGGAAATATAGACTAGTAAGAAGGTGAGCTATTCTTTTCTTAGAACCTTCAGTAGTGAAGCATTTTCTCATATAGATTCTGAAAATAGAACAAAGCTAGAGGCTAAGTCAAAGAAATGTGTATTTTTTGGATATGGCATGAATGAATTTGGTTATAGGCTTTGGAATTTTGAAAATCATAAAATTGTAAGAAGCAAGGATGCCATATTCAATGAGAAAGTGTTGTACAAAGATCTGTTGCAGCAACATGAGAAGAAAGAAGATGATTATGTAGTGCTTGATGATACTCAAAAAGCTGATGTTCCAGCCATTCCCCATGATGTGCCACAACCGCAATAACAAATACCACACACACGAGTGAATGTTAGATGGTCAACAAGGCAAATTAGACCTCCAAAAAGATTTTCTCCCTCTTTGTATTCTATTTTACTAACATATGTTGGTGAACTTGAATGTTATGATGAAGCTACACTAATGGATACTAAGATTCAATGAGAGTCTGCCATGAAAGAAGAAATGGACTCTTTGCTAAAAAATAAGACTTGGGATTTATGCAAGTTGCATGCAAGTAAAAAGGCTTTACAGAATAAGTGGGTTTACAGGTTGAAAGAAGAGGAAGGAGGTAAGAAAATATTTAAAGCCAGGTTAGTTGTAAAAGGATTTGCATACAAAAAAGGAATTGATTTTGATGAGATATTTTCTCCTGTTGTTAAAATGACTTCTATCCATACTATTTTAAGTATTGTGACTACTAGAGATTTGCATTTGGAGCAGCTTGATGTTAAAAAAACCTTCCTTCATGGTGATTTGGATGAAGAGATATATATGGCTTAGCTACATGGATTTGCGATCAAGGGTAAGGAGAACTTCGTGCGCAAATTGAAGAAAAGTTTATATGGCTTGAAGCAAGCACCTTGGCAACATGTGTCATTTAGATCATTGTGTCTACTTTAAGAGGTTGGATGATGATAGCTACATTATTTTATGTTTATATGTTGATGATGTGCTTGTAGCTAGATCTAACATGGATCATATAAAGCGGCTAAAACATCAGTTAGCACATGCATTTTCTATGAAGGATTTGGGGGAAGCAAAAAAAATCTTGGAATGAAGATTTGTAGAGATAGGAAGAATAGGAAATTGATGCTATCTCAAGCTGATTATGTTGATAAGGTGTTTCAATGTTTCTCTATGGAGAATGCTAAAGTTGTCAACACACCTTTACTTGGTCATTTTAAGTTGACTAAGGAGATGTGTCCCAATATACAAAAAGAGGCGGATAAGATGTCCAAGGTACCCTATGCTTTAGCTATAGAAAGCTTGATGTATATTATGGTATGTACAAGGCCAAATATTGCACATTCAGTGGGAGTCATTAGCAAGTATATGATTCATCCATGAATTGAGCATTGGAATGCGGTCAAATGGATTCTTATATATCTGAGAGGAACATCCAATAAGTGTTTAGACTTTGGGGGCTCTACTACCAATTTACAGGGCTATGTTGACTCATATTTGGTAGGGGATATTGATACCAGGTGGAGTACTACAGGTTATGTCTTTACTATTGGTGGGGTAGTCGTGAACTAGGTTTCTCAGTTATAGAAGGTTAATGCTTTATCCACTATAGAGGTAGATTATGTTGCTACTACAGAGGTAACCAAGGAGATGATATGGCTTCAATTCTTCTTGGAAGAATTGGGACATCCTCAAAATGATAATTATTTTTTTATAGATAGCCAGAGTGTCATTCATCTTGTGAAGAATTTAGCTCTTCATTCCAAGACCAAACACATATAATTGTGGTACAATGTGGTCAAATGGATTCTCAAATATTTGAGAGGAACATCCAATAAGTGTTTACACTTTGGGGGCTCTACTATGAATTTACAGGGCTATGTTGACTCATATTTGGTAGGGGATATTGATACTAGGTGGAGTACTACAGGTTATGTCGTTACTGTTGGTGGGGTAGCCGTGAGCTAGGTTTCTCAGTTACAGAAGGTTAATGCTTTATCCACTACAGAGGTAGATTATGTTGCTACTACAGAGGTAACCAAGGAGATGATATGGCTTCAATTCTTCTTGTAATAATTGAGACATCCTTAAAATGATAATTATTTGTTTATAGATAGTCAGAGTGTCATTCATCTTGCGAAGAATTCAGCTCTTCATTCCAAGACCAAACACATATAATTGCAGTACCATTTCATTCAGTCAGTTTTGGAGGATGGATAGTTAAAGTTAGACAAGATACATACAGATGACAATCCAAAAAATATGTTTACAAAGGTAGTAACAAGGGAGAAGCTAAACTCCTCTTCAACTTTGGTTGGTCTTCTAGACTGAACATGAATAAAAGAACAACAGAGTCTAGGGTGGTTTTATCTAGTGGGAGCCTCATGGAGTAGTGGCATAGCTATAGGATTAGTCTCCAAGTGGGAGATTGTTGTTTAATGTGGAGCCTAATCAGTCCCCAAGTGGGAGATTATTAGATTCTGGTGTCTGATCAGGAAAGTACTGTACATACTTCATAAATTCTTTAAAAAAAAATTTGGGTCCTATTTTATCGAGATTTTGGGCCGAGATGTAATTATTAATTATAAGCCTAAAGCAGTTTAATACTTGTATAAAAGGTCTTATAGTTAGGGATTATTTCATAAAGTGATGCAAAAATTGGCTCTTGTGGTGGTATTGAGCTATAAGGGATTACAGATTGTAATCAAGTCATAATCACTGGATCGTAATAATATCAGACTTGTTGTTTGGTGGACATAGCCTAGGGATTGGGTGAACCATATTAAAACTTACCATCTTGTGTTGTTTACTGTGTGATCTATTATTTTTCTAATATTGGTTATATTTGCATGGAATTTTTATTTTTGTTCATGGTTTATTCCTAACAACTATAGAGAAACAAATCAAGTTGCTGATTGGGTGGCTAATGTGGCATGCAAGAGTGATAAAAAGTTAATTTGGAATCACAATGATATCATCCCTATTGAGGGGTTTTTATTGATTGAGCATGAAAAAGATAGAAGTAATTTTTTTTTAAAAATTAATGATGAATATGTTAGCAAGGATTAATTATTATATGGGCAAGATGGGGAAGCAGCAGGTAATTATGAGAAGGACAGTGTATTACCATTCAATACCACACAGATTGTGGGTCTTTTCTCTCACAAAAATCCTTGACTGTGATTTTGACTTTGGTGTTCTTTTGCAGAGGGTTTTTTTGAGAAGAGAGAGTCTTCATTTTAGAGACAATAAGATGGGAGGAAATAGAAAAAGAATTGGACTAGTAAGCTGGAAGAAGAAGAGTGAGATTTTGGACATACTAGAGTAGGGGAATTTTACTGGTTATATGGAAAAATTGAAAGGAAGTAACCTTGCCATTACCTAGAGATTTATCAAAACATGGAAAGACGAGAGTGTTTAGGTGGAGAATTAGAGGATGGAGGTTTATGAAGATATCATTTCTTAAGTAATGGGGTTTGACATGGAGGGTATTAACTTCTACCAAGATAGGATGCTCTTAGATCGACTAGTTGAAGAGTTTGCGGACTTGGTTAAGGAACACAGTAGACTGGTGAAAATAGGTAATTCTTACTTTAGCCTTGGCTCCATTTCGCACCCTTGGAGATTTTTTATGTTTGTGGTGATTTATTATCTTACCTTAGATGGACACTTCACTAAGATATATGGTCACCATTTCATGTTGGTTAACCATTTTAGACATAGGGTTAGGATAAATTTACATTTTACCTTAGACAATCTTTGGGTAATTCCATTTTGGCCATTCAAAATGATCTTGAGGTAGATCACACCTATCATGAGGGATTAATGGTCTTGATAATGAATCTTCTAAAATCAAAAAAGGGGGATAAGCCTAGACAGAGTAATAAATCTTTAGATTGTGAGACAGAGGGTAGTGAATCTAAAGAGGAATTTGATGAGGAAATAGAGGATGAGGTGGCTAAGGTTGAAATGAAAAAAATGAAGAAAGGTGATCTTGGAAGATCTTCCAAGAAGAAAAGGAAGGAAAAGGAGAATGATTTGGAACAAGATAGTGATTATGAGGAGGAGCAGAAAAAGGGTTTTGAGAAGAGAGGATCTTTGGGAAAGGTTTTGGGAAATAGAGGGAGGAATTTTGTTAAAGATTCTATCCACTTTGATGATTGACTCTTAATTAAGAGGGTTGAAAGAAGAAGGAAAAAGGTTCTTTCCCAAGATGTGAGTGATGAGAATGAATTTGGATAGGAACAGATAGGGGGAGCATGAGGACTACTTTGAGCATAAAAGAGATGAGGATGACTAAGGGCTTCTAAAGGTAATCACTGGTAACCCAAGGACAATGATAAAGGATAATTGTACCCTAAAACAAAAAATGTAGGATATATCAAGGGACTTTGATTAGCTCAAAAAGATGGCAAGGGGGGAGAGAACACTGGGTCATCACATTGATAGACTCTCTGAGGTTATTGGCAATGTAGAAGACGTAAAGAATTTGATGAAGCATGTGCCAACACTTGAAACCAAGAACAAAAATCTAGATCAGCTAGGCAAAGATCTACAAAAAAGGATGGATGGTCTGCATACTAGAATGGGTAACATGGAGAAAATTGTCAAGAAACTAGCAAATCAAGACTGCATTATTTTGAAGACTGTGGCTGACAACTTTAACACCCTACTAAACAAGTTGGAGTAGAGTAAAAGCCAAGACTCCCATGCTATGAATTAAGACCAAGTCCAAAGCAAGTGCACAAGGGCTAATTCCAAGAAGAATGAAGGAGCAGAAGCAAAAAAGTTGGATGATATGAAAGCTTCTATAGAAAATATGAACATCCTGGAAAACCAAGTAGTAGACCTTTTGAAGACTCTGTATCTGTTTGGGGGTTGTCTTTTTGCTTTTCTTTTGCTAAATTTTCATGAATAGTTGTAATCTGGCCTCTTTCTTTTTTGGCTTAGTTTCTCTGATCTCTTTTGGCTTTGAGGCCTTTTGATCCCTAAACTTTTATGTTCTTGTTTTCTTGTTACTTTGTTAAAGGTTTTAGGTTTTTACATAATCAAATAGTGCTTCCTACCACGGCCAAACCATCAAAATTTAATTTTATCCATGTCTCGGGGGGGCGGGGTGGTTGCACACCATTCTTGGCCTAGCCATAGATTTGGAGTTGTCAAACTATTCCACCATTGGGCCTATGTCCCAAGTGGATGTCCACTTCATATCAAGTCTTCCTGGGGGGGGGGGGGGGGAGGGGGCTTCCATTGCTAGATCCTACTACATTCTTTTAGAAGTCTAATAACCTACTAGGCCACCATTGAACTAGTAGTGGCTTTGTCCCTGAAGATTATGTTATTCCACTCCTTCCAGATTTTCCATGAGCATACGATGGGATTATTTTCCATAAAATTTTATATGGGTGAAAAGACACTCCATCCTAGTGTACAAATTTTTTTTATGCTTTCATCAGCACAGCACTAGACCTCCCATAAGGAAAGGACCTCCCTCCATACATTTGAAGAAAAAAGGAAGTGAATAAGAAGGTGTAGGATAGATTCCACATCTTGATAACATAAGACACAATAGTTAGCTAGCTGACACCCTCTCCTTTGAAGATTATCCATAGTGAGGATAGACCCATGCAATCCTGACCACCAATATAAATTTATCTTTGGTAGGATCCAAGGGTGCCAAGCCTTTCTCCAATCTCCCTAGGCAACCTCCCCTAGAAAACAAAGATAAGCTAACTTCACTGTGAAATCACCTGAGGGGGTAAGTCTCCAAACCAAGGTGTCATCCACTAGGGTGAAAGGGATTCAATAAAACTTAAGGATACTTTGTAGTTTTGGGACAAGGCCTATCCCATTAATCTCCTAATTCTAAATTTTAATCCATTGACAATCTAGGGTGATATAGCTTCGAGTCAGAGAACCATTATATCTAGTACAAGTATCACGTTAGGTTAGGAACTTAGTGTGCATGAGGGGGTTATCTTGGAGCTATTGGTCTTCCAAGAAATCAATGATGTTTCCATTTGCCACAATCTAGTGACAACCCATCTTCAAATATTTTTGGGTATGCACCACATTGTTCCAAATTTTAGAACCTTGGGGGAGAGCATGGGTCCATAGGAAGTGATGGAATGGTTCCCCTCGAAGGTACTTAGCCATCATAATGTTGCACCAACTACCGATAGAGTTCAAAAATCTCCAACCAATCTTGGTTAGGAGAGCCTTATTCATATGTTCTATCCTTCTTATATTCAACCCTCTAAGGGCCTTAGGTTGACAATTCTTTCCCCAGCTCACCAAACTCATCCTTTATTTCTCTTTAGTGCAAGACCATTGTAGCAACTAGAAAATGGGTTAAAATGCATAACATACTATGAGAAAATCACAAAACTCAATAATCATATATTAGCACCCACTAGTCTACCATGATAGCCAAACTAATAAAGAAAGCAATAGAAACCCCCTCTTTCATTTGTAGCTTCCATGTCCTTCTTTCTTCTCCAAATGATGTAGCTCCAAAGTTGTCTATAGTGCACACAAAATTGAAGCAAAAGTCTATGATGTGGATAATGCCATGAGAATAATAGAAGTGTGATTTTAATGTGAGAGAAAGAATGAAAAATGCAAAGAAGCCAAGGACTTGAAAAATGCTCAAGAATTAGGACCAAGGACTCAAGACTTCAAGGATTCAAGGACTGAAAACGAGAGAAAGAGTGTCCAATTTATAATTGACATGGAGGATGAGAGCATTGGATTTGTCATCCATAGATATGCGATGTGGCGAGAGATTCCTTTGAGAATCCATGATGCATATGACAAAATATGCCAATTGTAAGATTCTATGACACATGAAAGTCAAACTTGGCTAAATGTGGAAGAGAATCTATGACGTGTCATAAGACACCTCAACCCACTTAAAGCCAAGAATCTATGACGAATAAGCCAAATAGGGATGTGCATAAGAGGTAAGAATATTTGATTATGACTAATCTTAGCCCAGTTTCAAAGGAGAATCCATGAGGTGTCATATCCAAGTGTCATGATGATGCAATATTTTATAGAATATTTGAATTAAAAATCCTCTTATTCTACAATATAAGAATTAGTAGAAAATGGAATTAATGATGGAAAATGGAACTTAGGAAATTAAGAATTTCCATGGTTTGTGAATGATGAACCAATTAACTAATAAAATTAATTAATTGAGGAAACTAATTAGTAAGAATGATAGGATTAAATTATGGGTTATTTAATCCTATAGAGAAAATTAGTAGATGATCGGCCAAAAATGATTAAATAAGTGCAACAGTATCCTTTGATGAAAATGTAATGATAATGGATATCGAATAAGATGATGATAGATAGACCAAAGCCATGGTCAAATTTATTGATAGATCAAAATTGATAACATGCCAAGGACACATGACATGAATTGGTTGATATGTAACATTTAACCGACATTGTAAATGCTACAGGATTGAAATTGATCGATAAGGTTTGATCATAATAACATCACTAGACACTATAAATATTATTATAATGGTTGATGATGCCATGATATGACATTGAAAGCCTCAACAATGTCAAAGATTGGATGACATGAATGATAGTTTGACCTAGCACTGAGAGCTGTGGTAGTACTAAGGTTAGATTGATAAGATTGATAGGTTGATCGGTTTCCAAAGCACTCAAAGTCACAAAAATACCTAGGAGTGGATAAATGATGATTTATTTTTGATGTTTGATATGTTTTAGGTTGATTATGACTGATTTTGAGTGATTTCAGGTTGATTTGGAGTGATTCTGAGTTGATTTGAAATGGTTTTGAGTTGATTTGATATGATTCTGAGTTGATATGAAATTATGTGAAAGGGGATAAAAATGACAAAATATGGTCAATCTGGCCAAAATATTAGAGTTAGTAGAATGAGAAAATGGGACAAATTAGTATGAAGAAGCTATGAAATTGTAGATGTGAACCATTTTTGAGCATCTACATTTTGCCCCTCTTTGATATAATGTGATTTAGAGCATTGTATCAAAGAATAGCTGATGAGAAAGCCACATCATGCCCCAGTAGGGATGATATATATGGGTGCCCCTTTGAGAAATTGACTAAGATAAGAATATGATAAGTTAATTTTTTGATGAAAAGAAGACAAAACCATAGCAACTGAGAGAATGAAAATCAGCGCTAAAATGTGAAAGTTATGAGGCCAAGAGTGCAGAACAGGATCAATCGAGAACTTGAGAGTAATTGCATGGGTTACCACTCAAGAAATACAAAAAATGATGAAAATTATAATTCATTTTTTCTATAATGAAGATAAGAATCCAATGCAACTGACAGATTGCAAATCCAAGTTAAAACGCAAAAGTTATGGACTCTGGAGTGCAACATAGGGGCTCTAGGAGCAGTTCTGGGTATCCTAGGTCCCCAACTGCCCCCAAAACTCAACCAAGTTCATCATTGACATAGTTAATAAGCCAAAGTGTGTCATGACAGTACCAAGTATGTCAATGATGCACTTGGAAAGCCCAAGTGGTCTCAAAAAGTGTAAAATGTGCTCGAGAAGGCTCTGGGGGCCAAAATCAACATGACAAGGGACAAACAGGAGGCCAAGAGTAATATCAAGGATTACCACTCCATACAGTGACCAAATAATGAAAATGATATCTCATTTTTTTCACAAGAAAGATATGGGTCCAATGCAATTGACGGTTCATAAATCAAAGTTGAAACGTGAAAGTTATGGCCTCCGGAGTGCAACCTAGGGGTTCCAGGAGCAGTTCTAGATAACCTAGGTCCCCAAGTGTGCCCAAACTCTGCCAAGTGAATCAATGACGTAGTTGTCATGACCAAGTGTGTCAATGATGTAGTTGGGAACCCCAACTATGCCTTGAAAGGGTAGATTGCACCCTAAAAGGCTCCAGGGCCTAAAATCAACCCGATTGGACTCAGAATGACTTGAAACTTTGTGTGCATGCCAAAAATGATGGAAAGATGTCAGAGCATGAGTGAAATCATCAAAAATGGTCATATCTAGTCAAATATGGTGAGAAAATTTTTAGAATGGGGTTGAACCAGGTGGAAAGCCATAGAAAGTTGATTGACAATGCAGGATGATGCAGGAATGGAAGATGAAGATGATGGAAAGACTTTTGCTTATAGAAAGTGAAATATATGTCAAATGGAGCTTTATTTTGATATGGAAAATGGAATGCAACACATCATGGCATAAAGGGCCATAGTGAAAATGCAAGCCTTTTGCATAAACAAGCACGATGCAGATAGAGAATGACCTTGTCCTTCCTAAGGCATATGTACATGCCCTAGACTCTCAAAGGTACATTGTAATAGATAGAAATAGAAAAAGATGACCATGAACCATTCTGGACACTCTCATAGATTAGTTGATATCATCAAGTAGCATAGGGACATGATCAAAGAAAAATAAAGCAAAAAATAAATCACTCACTAAACAGCGTGAGCCAATAGCTATCCTTGTCCATTATTACTTGCTTTTTAGTGTTTTAGGTGTTTAGATGTTGTTCAACAGGTTGATAATGTGATAGCACTATTTATGGATTCAGTTGATAGGTTCGTAGTGACATGTTGGATTGATTGTTGGTTCACGTTGCTCAGATAGTGTGATTGGCATTGAAATGTAGTGCTTTGAGTTTTAGTCTGCAAAGTGTAACTATTTAGGCAAAAGGGATGGTTATCCATACTAAATACGTACAAGGTTTACTGCAAATTTTTGATGAGTTTTGTGATTTTTAGGGTTTTTGGGGATATTTGATTTTTTTGCGTGACTAGTTTTTTTAGGACATTTTACAATATTTAGGGTTTATTTAGGACATTTTATGATTTTTAGGGTTTATTCATGACATTTTAAGATTTTTTGGGTTTATTCAGGACATTTTATGATTTTTCATATTTTTTTAGGATCGTATTTGAATGTTTAGGATTTTTATAGGAGCATAAAAGCATATACAAGTGTTAGCTCCAATTTTTGAGGTGATAGGTCCAATGGAAAAAAAGTCCTGAGGGATATGCCCCCAATTCAAATTCAGAATCATGCACCATGTAGGTAATATGCCCTGAAACAAGAGACAAACTATGTACAAAGGCCAATGACAGAGTGTGTGCAGACTGGTGATGCTTAGGCAAGGTAACAAAGGACATTAACCGGTTCGTGAGCCATGGTCAAGGAGCCAAGGATGTTTTGCAATAGGAAGAATATGATCAAGGAATGATAGAGGGGAAAAGACCAAATGGAATCCTCATAGATGGAGGAGCAACAAATGATTACACATGGTGCCTGTTTGCTAGGTTTTCACCATGGTACTTGCCCAAAGTGCCTGTTTGCCAGGTTTTCAATTTTGGACGGAATTTTTCTCTTGACTCAAATTTTTGTGCCAAGATGCCTATTTGCCAAGTTTTCATCAAGGCATTCATTTTTTCATGACTTTTTTCACTTTTGTCTTTTCTTTTTTCATGACTTTTTGCTTCTTTTTTCATGAATTTTTTCAATTTTTTCTTTACTTTTTTCATGACTTTTTGCTATTTTTTTTAATATTCTTTTTAGGGCTTTTAGATAGAATCAAGAATGTCATTGAAAAATGCTGAGAAGATATCTGTTGTTGGTGCTGCTAGCTGATGAGCTTTGGATCCATGACTGACCATAACTAAATAGGAGTCATTCCAAGTTTGTAGCTAAAATAAAACCATTGGAAAGGCCTCGAGATATACCATCATGTACTGTATGTAAGACAGTGTCTGTCTCTTGAAAATCAAGACATCTAAGGATAATTGGGTCAACAAAAATGTCATGTGGGATGTAACTGATGATGACATACAGAAAGGCTTGTGGGATAGAGATGTGATCTTCAGTGCTAGGAAAATTAGGTAGCTAGATTTGGGGATAAACAACTAGATATAAGGGAGGGTTGGGAGGGTTGAGACCAATGACCTTCCACAAGAATGCTAATCAAGAGAGCTCCAAAAGACTTTGTGGCATGTTAAACATTGGAACACTGATATTCATGGCATCATATTTTTCATTTTGTATCATTGGGAGTTGCTTAGCTTTTGATTTTTTATGGTGTAATGGCGCCTTTTGGTTTTCACCAAGAGACCTATGCTTGCTATATTTTTCTCTTTTTGCTTTGTAACTAGGTGGAGTTGGCTCCCCAAAGTATGCCAATGTGTTCTCTTTAGGAGAAACTACTTCTTTATGATCTTCAGTCATAATGCCTTCAAAGTCTATTATAAGAGTGTCATCATTGTCGAATCGATCAAAAATTGGTGGTCCATGTTGGTCCCAATCCAAAGGTTTAGGATAACTTGAGGAGATTTCATCATCAGTGTTGAATGGGCTTTGGTTGAAGGTAGATATATGGGTATCTAATTCAGTTGGGTCATTAGGGTTATGCTCATAAGGTAGAGAATTGTTGGTTTCAAGTGAGATATCATCAGATGCCTTTTCATTGTTCAAAACATCCATGGTCTTATAGATAGGTACCGTAGTACTAGGAGGACCTATTCGTAATGGTTTAAATCCAAGCCCCAAACTAGGAGGTCATCCTTTTACAGTGATAGGTTCAATGATTCCTTGTTTCTGAGATCCAAGACCACTATAGCCATCATAACCTTGTTTTTGCATGATAATAAACCCAAGTCCATGCTTTCTAGGAGATATCAAAGTGTGTTCTCATTCTACTTTTTCTTTCTCAATACATACAGATGTATTCTCATTGATAGAAGTATCATTCTTTGTATTGATCTCTCAATGTTGTGCTTGAAGTGGTTATGATTTACCATGGGATTGGGGAGAAACTAGTGACTCCCTAATGTGAGATACTTGAGACATAAAGTACTCTCCACACCCATTGTCTTCAATCTTCATCTTTTCCTTGGCTTTGCTGAGTAGTATATCAACATCCACATACTTAGAGGAATTTGTGGGTTGTGCTTCATTATTTGTTGGGATTTGGAATGCAGCAACATCTCTTAGATTAGCACAAAATTGGAAAGGATCTAGATCACTGGGGATGGTAACCTCTATGTTGTGATAGGAAAACTTCAGACATTGATGATATGTAGAAGGGACTGCTTTCATAGCATGAAGCAAAGGGCATCCTAGTATCATGTTGCAATTCATTTTGATGTGTAGGACATGGAGAAGTGTGATGATGCCCTTGGAGAAGTGTTCACTGTAATCATAACCTTTTATTGTGATTCTTTGAGAGGGATCCACATCATCTTTAGAATAACCCAAACTATTGACAACCTTAAGAGTACAGATGTTTAGTCCTGCTCCTCCATCTATCAAGACACGTCTGACTTTGGCATTATGGATGATGACTTCGAGGTGGAGGGGATCATTGTGGTTATATTTTTCCTTAGGAATATCCTAAGGGGAAAAAGTGATATGATGTGATGTGGATAGGTTCCCAACCATGGCTTGCAACTGGGCAACATCCATGTTATCTGGGACTATTGACTCTTTAAGTGCTTGTTCCAAGATCTTTTGGTGTTGGGGAGATGCACGCAGTAGGTCCAAGATGGATATCTGTGTAGGGGTCTTTCCGAGTTGTTCAATGAGGCTATAATCAGACAAAGTAGGGGTAGCAGGTCTACCAGGGGGTGCAAGTCTAGTAGAAGTAGTGGGTCTAGATGGAGCTCCAGGTAGGGTGATCTTGGTATGGTGTGTAGTGATAGTACAATGAGGGTCTTTAGTCTTCAATGTGAATGTGGATATGTGGGAATTAGACTCGTTGAAATAGTTGATAGTGTAGTCATATCCCATGCATGTGTAATTAACATTAGCTTGTGAGTTTGAATTTGAATTGGAGGGTTTCTCTTTGTCATGATTACCCAAAGGATCTTTGATTATAGTGTGGTCAGAGTTGGATGCTAACAATGATGGATCAAATGTGATGAAACCATCATCAATAAGGTCTTGTATTGCATGTTTTAGTTGGAAGCATGATGAGGTCTTATGTCCTTTGGCGCGATGGTAATCACAATACTTTTTGTCATCCCACCAATTAGCTTTAGTCAATGGTTCATCTTTGATTGGGGGTAATTGTAGGAAGTTATTACTCAGTAACTGTTGCAATTCAGTCTCAAGAGGTATCCTCAATGGTGTGAATTTTTTGTCCTTGGTTTTAGGATGTCTTTTGTCTTGTGTGCAAGTCTCAGTCTTCTATTGTGGGGCTGATGTTTGATTAGGAGTTTGTGAATTTGTAGGATTTGCACCTTTCAAAGTTAGTTGAGGTTGCACTGCGCTAATTGTTTGTGCATCCATGATACCATCATTAGTCACATTCTTGTTTTTGGAGAAAAAATTTGGCTTATCATTAGATGAGTTGGTATTGGTGTTGTCCTTGTTTTTCTTGAGGATTCCCTTACAGATAAGAGCATCTTCAATACTAGCCCCTTTTTTCATTAGTTTAGAAATTGTGCTTGGACTCTTGATTTTTGAGTTCATACATTAAGTTTGGAACTAAGTTTTCAATGCACAAGTTTACTTGTTGTTCTTCAGGAATGTTTAGTGAGCATTGACTAACTAAGCTTCTCCAATGGAGTAAGAATGTGATGAATGGTTCTCCCATCTTCTGCTTAGTTGAGCACAAATCAAAAAGTGCCACCTCATTTTTAATGTTAAAGGAAAAGTGGGAGATAAAGTAGCTCTGACCAAGATTTGATATTACTAGGAAGTTTGGAGTACCATTCAAGTGTAGGCCCACCTAGAGAACAAGGGAACAATCTCATAAGATAAGTGGGCTCATCATTGAGTTTGGTACATGAAGCAAAAAATTCTTTGATATGATCAATAGGGTTTCCTTTTCCTTGGTATTTTTCAAACCTTGGAGCCTCAAAGTGTTTTGGGAATGGAGGCATATACAAACCTTTATCGAATGGATTAGGACGTAGGTCCCTTTTTGTATATAGAGCCTATTTCTTTTGGATTCCCAATACCTTGACTTGTTTGGAAAGTTGTTTGAATTGTTGTAATAGTTCTTCATTAGGGTTTTTCATGATGGTCTTTCCTTCAAGTCTTTTGTGTCTATGAGTAGACCATTTGTTGTGGTGGGAGCTATGTCTACTTGGTTTTGACATTTCTGTGTCTGATGAGTCTGATGAGGTGTCACTAGGTGGTGGAGGTATGTTGGTACCTCGAAGACATCAGGGTCCCTATTGTTAGGGAACTTGTTGTGGTATTTGATGTGGCACTTGTTGTGGGATTGACTGCAATTGTTGTACCATGTGTTGTTGTTGTGCCATGTGTTGTGGTTGTTGTCGGGATACCTCTGTTGGTTGTATGTGAGACCATGTACGTGCTTGTTTTTGTAGAGGTATTTGTTGAGGATATTGTGGCACATGTTGTTGTTGTAGCAAATGTTGCTGGTATGCAATTTGTTTCTCAAGGCGTCTTTGGTATTCCAACTGTTGCTTGAGTTGTTCTTGTTGTTTAGCAAACATTGCTTGTTGTTGTTGGAATTGTTGCTGATACATTGCTTGGAGGTCAAGTGGGTTTACATTGGACTACATATTAGGGATGTTGGACGTTTGCACCACTTGAGGTTGTTGTTGTTGTGGTTGATGTTGTTGTTGATATGTTGGATGTGTGTTGGAAAGTTTAGGTCCTTGGACTATTGTAGGTTGATGTTGTTGTGGTAGTTGGTCTTGAGAAGTGATCATCATGTTGGTATTATTTCTTTGGCTCCTTTGTGTGTTAGAGGTTCCTCCTTGTGACATCATATTGACTTAACTATGATATGTGTTTCTATTAGGAATGGGTGTAATGTCAATAAGACTTTTCCTTTGTGCATCAATAGGGGTTGTTGTAGTTGATGTTGCACATAGTGTACTAGAGGGAGGCTCCATAATATTTGATGTCATACCACTTGGTAGGGTTAGGAGCAAAGGCGCATTTTGTTGATTTGCCTCCATAGAAGGTATGTTTGGCATCCCTAGAGCACAAGTCCCTTTAGGTGCATCTTGTTGTTGCATCATGTGACTAAAATCAAGTCTTAATGTCCTTTTGGGGTGTTTAGGAATTGGTGGTATTTCGTCAAACAAGGGGTTGACATTGATGTGTTCAAATGTACTTTGGAGGATTTCGATGGTTGATTCTTGATGGGACCTTATAGGTGCCATTATCATGTTTAAAAATTCTAAAGGTTTTTTTTCCCTTATCTAAGTCAAAATTAATCATGGGTTGTATGTTTTCAATAGTTGTGTTGGTTTGATGTTTGGATTTGGGTCCTTCCATGTTTGGGTTGAATTTGACAATTTCTTGGGCTGCCAAAAGTTTGAAGTTTTTACGAAATTTTTTGTCTTGACATGCTCTAGCCATTTGTTCATCAGTGATGCCATAGTCAGTGTCAGAGTCATCACTAAGGTGTACAATACCTTGTTGTATGTTTTATGTGTTATAGTTGAAGGAACTTGTTTTCGGTTGGCTAAATTCAAAGGAGTGTGATTGTTCATCTTCAAGTGTGTTTGGTACACTTCCTCCTCCTGGTGGTATTGGCATGAATATAGGTTCAAAGTCAGGACTCCATTGTGTATACACTAATCTAATGTGCTAGAAATACTAATATGATGAAAGCATTTACACCTTAAATTAACATAACATATAAGAGAGACAAAGAGAAGACAAACTCAAATGAGAATGTGAGCCATGGATAGGCTCTCTCAATGAGATTTGTTCTCTTGTTTTTGAGATGTGTCTATGTGTAGATTGGGGATGTGTGCTCAAATGCTCAAAGTTGCTTCAATGGTGGAGATGGATAATAGCAAATTGGTAGCTTTGTGAGCTCTCAATTTGGCATTATAAGGGTATGGGTATGGCTTTTGGCTCTCAAAAGGGCATGGTAACTTTAGCTCAAGGATTTTTGATGAAATGGCTTGGGATGTGATTCAATTTATAGGCTAAGGGGTAGAGGGATGGAGGGCTTAGATGTAAGGATGGATGAAGGCTTAAGGAGGGCCAGGATGCACTCAAAGGAGAGCACATGGATTGTGCTTGTTTAGCACCAATGGGAAGGTGAGACTTGTCACAAGGAGGATGAGTGTGAGAGGGTAGGGTAAAGGGTTGGTTAAAGGCATGATGAGTGGGGTTGAGTATGTAAGAGAGATGTAAGAGGAATGAGTGTGGAAGAGGGAGGAGTGTGGAAGATGGATGTAAGAGTCATGAGTGGGCTTGTAAGAGTCTTTTATGGTTTGTAAGAGCTCTCATGACTTGGTGGTTGGGATTTTTGAGGGGAGACTTTGATTTGGTTTAGGAAAGTCTTAAACTTATTTAGGGAATGTGACAACATTAGGGGGTGGATTAGGCTTGGGTTTAGGATTAGATTAGGAATGTTAGAGATGTGCAAGTGGATGGCATTAATGAGGGTGGGTGAGTTAGTGGCTAAGCTTGGTTAGTATGGGTGGATGGGGTGGATTAGGCTAAATGGAGGATTAGAGATAGGTTAGGGTTTTTGGATTTTGAGGATTTTTATTTATCAAATAGATTTATTTAATAAATGGGGATTTTTGGAATTAGATAGGAGAAAAGGATTTAATTGATAAATAATAGATTATTTGATTTATCAATTAGGACTATAGATGATTAATTAAATTAATCAACTAGGGATGGCAAAGGATTAATTAAATAAGAATTTAATTAATGATGCCTTTAGAGATGGCTAAATTAGATTACCAAAGCAGTGTAATCAAATTTAGGTGTCTACACATTGAACCATCCCATGTGTGGGGGAAGTGTTTGGAGGAAATCTCATGGTAGGTGCATCATTTGAGGTTTGTTGTGTCATAGCTTGATTATGAGGATCTTGCAGATACATGTTCATGGGGTCTGCTAGTAATGGTTGTGATGCCTCAACTTGGTCTTTGTCAAAGGTTTGTTGGGTTTTCTTGCTCTTTCTCTATCTTGGACAAGGTTTTGGTTGTGCTTGTGCCTTAGAAAACAAAGGTTGATAAAGTTCCTCAGGCCTTTGAGCTGATTGTGTCCTAGTAAGTGTTGGCATGATACCTAACAAAGTAGATACAACGGAAATTTTGAGTGTTTTGAGTGATTTGGAGTGGTGGGTATGCAAGATATGAGTGTTTTTGGGATTTTTAAGTGTTTAGGAATGTTATGCAATGTGAGGAAATTCTAAATGAATTAGGGTTTTGATGTGAAAAGTGCAAATGTCCTAGGGATGTTATGGAAATGCAAATGCAAGGTGATGTTTTGAGGGTATGCAAAATGAAGGCTAGGGTTATGTTTTGAACTTGGTAATGACACTAAAGGTAGGTGTATGCAAGGTAGACTATGCAAAGGATGGTTTCCAAGGGTTGATAATGATGTTTAGGATATGAAAAATGAGGGTAAATGATCAAGAAGGCAATTTGGTTGCTGGGTAATCTGATAGGGTTTGGTAGTGAGAATGATACTAAGGTTTGGACCATGCAAGATGAAGGGGATATACCACTAGGGTAAATCAAAATGACGTTTGGGGATGCTAGGGATATGATTATGCTATGACAAGGGTATATGGAAATTTTTGAACTTAGTTAAAACCTTTTAGAAAGTATTTTGTCTATGAGTTTAACCTTGTGATAAAGGACTTTGGATCTTGACCAAAAACTGATAAAAGACGAAAAGATCAAATTGATAAAAGATGACAAGGTCAAATCTATCAAGACATAGATAGATTTTGATGCAAGAAAATGATAATAAAATATAAAAAGATTAGTCAAGATCCATTATCCGTCAACACTAGGAGATACTCTAAGACTCATACTTTGTCTAGATTTTTGACTAAATTCAAAGGTTTTGGGGGTTCAAAATGATGTTTCGAGGACTCAAAATGGTGGTGATGCTGAGTGTATATGTGATATGGAAAATTCCTATGATGAAAAATGGGGTTTTGGGTGCAAGATATGGTTTTGAGTCAAGTGTAAAGTGGGGAGGTGCAGAGGCTCCTAGATGTAGTTTTTGGGTCCTAAAGTGTAGTTCGAAGGCCCAAAATGGTCATGCAGGTAGCCAAGTGCACCCTAACAGTACCAAGTGTGCTCAAATAGTACCAACTAAATCATTGAAACACTTGGAGCCAGTTTGGGCACAGTTGGTAGTTTTAGGTGCAGTTGGTAAGCTAGGAAGAATGTTTGCTGATCTTGAAAGGTATGGTTGTCAAACTGATATGCCAGGAAGCTAAGATGCTAAGGTTGATGTTAGGATGGGATGGGATATGTATAATAGAGGTTATGACCTAAATAATGATGTATTAAGTGTAGGTAATGAAGATTAGGTGATGTAGAATGCAGATCTAGGCAAGCTAGTGCAAGGGGAGCTAACCAGGTACCTAAGGACACTGTTGAAGCCCCAAAATGTTATTTGGAATCCAAAAATGGGTCTCGAGACCATCAAGTGCACCCAGATAGTTTAGAATATGTCATTGATGTGGTTGGTAGTTTTTGGGTGCAGTTGGTAGTTTCTGGGTGCAGTTGGTAGTTTCTGGGTGCAGTTGGTAAACTAGGCTAAAACCAAGGCAATTCTGGGACCTATGATTTCTAGATTGATATCACAGAGAGATAAATAGTAGGGGACAGTGTTAGGGCTAGTATGAATGCTAAAAATGATGTTTAGGACACCCAAAATGATGGCTAAAGTGGTCAAGATGATGAATAGGTATGCAAAGATACAAGGTGGTGAATGCAAAGTGTTGATTTTGAGATGGGAATGCAAAAACTAAGGGAGGTAAACTGAACCTGAATGGATGCAATATGAAAGGTAATAGATACTAAATGAGGACTAAAAGGTGCAATATGAATTCTATATGATGCAAGAATGAAGCCTAGACTAGGGTGAATGCAAGTGATGTCTATGCAAGTGTGAGATCTACGTTTTGTCAAGCACGTTTAGGAGCACAAGTCACCATGTTTTCCAAGGTTTGAGTGTGTTGAACCAAAGTTTACAAAGTTTGATAAAGGTTTTAAAGTCTTGACGATGTGTAATGTTTGGAGAAGGTTCAAGGTGTACTATTATCTTGATTATTTTTTACACACATGCAAGACACATCAAGACAAGAATAGTTGTTGTTAAAAGTTAACAAACACACCACAACCTAGGCTTTTAGGACTGAATCCACTGAATTTCTACTTGAACCAAAGTTTAGCCATACTTATCCAAAGTAGACAACCTAGGATCTTGGCACCACAGGCTCCCCCTTACAGTGCACTCACTTCTTGGGGCTACCAAGATCCACTTCCTAAGGGGCATGACTTCCCAAGGGACTGTTGCCTCTACTAAGGATTGCGAGAATATAGGATGTCTTCACGGGCATGGGTGACCCCTTGAGCCAGTGGATAGAAAGGATTTTGGACACTAAAACATTTTTTTTTGTAAGGGCATTCTGTTTGGCAAGTGAATGATAAACTTCCACAGAAGGTCTCTCAGCCTTGAGAACCAGGGTTTGACGCACCACAAGGGTACTAGAGGAGAGCTATCTTGCAGCAATACCATCAACATGACTTTCACCGTAATTGAATTTTATATAGTGGTTGGAATGTTGACCTAGCTTTTGGCTTGTTATCGCTCTAAGGTCGTCCCTTGGCATACCCAATATCGAGTATCTTGGTCCAAGGAAGGCCTCCTATAGAAGTTACACAGATTTCTCTTACACCCAAGATCCACAAATGGTGAGGGGAGAGAGGATACATATAGTGAAACTCCTAGGGATTTAACACTATAGACACACCAGGTAGAAAATAAAAAGGTTCATTTTAAGCACCAAATGAAGTGTTATCTAATTTAGGAAATCCACACACATAGTTTTGAAAGACACATAAAGTCTTCGACAACGTCCTACAAAGCACACATTAGTAGTTTCTTATGATCATGTCTTCATCTAATGATCACCACATGCTGCAAATAGACCATTAGTAACAAAAAATCACCTAATCTATGTCCTAGAGAGTGATAGGAACCTTAGATGTAGATTTTGATTGATGCATGTGCTTACTGTGAACCCAAGTGTGCTCTGACAGAGCAGATTGCTCCCCAGAAGGCCAAAATGGCTTTGAACACCCCTTAGTGCACCCAGATAGTGCAAACTGCATCAATGATGTAGTTGGGGCCTAGTTGGGTGCAGTTGGGAAGTCAAGTGCAAAGTGTGGGGAAATGGTGCCTAGACAAGACCCAGAAATTGAACTTTTCAAAGCTACACTCCCAAGTGTGCTCAAATAGTATAGATTGCATCAATGATGTAGTTGGGGCCTAGTTGGGCATAGTTGGTAAGTTAGAAACAATATAAAGAGGTTTTGGTGGCTTTTGGACTCCTAAAATTGCTCCTAGGGGTCCCAAGTGCACCCTGACAGAGCAGAGTGCACCCTAGGATAGCAAGCTAACAAAATGCATGAAACAAGAGAATACAAGAATTTTATTGGACCCCCTAATTAATCTAGGTGTGAAACAGAATAACATATAGTCATTATACCCTTCCAAGTGAGCTCCTTCCTTGCACCCACAAGCACAAAACAAGAAAACCCAAGTTAGATATGCATGTTCATGTCGAGTTCACCAAATGTAGCAACTAGAAAATGGGTTAAAATGCATAACATACTATGAGCAAATCACAAAACTCAATAATCATATATTAGCACCCACTAGTCTACCATGAAAGCCAAACTAATAAAGAAAGCAATAGAAACCCCCTCTTTCATTTGTAGCTCCCATGTCCTTCTTTCTTCTCCAAATGATGTAGCTCCAAAGTTGTCTATAGTGCACACAAAATTGAGGCAAAAGTATATGATGTGGATAATGCCATGAGAATACTAGAAGTGTGATTTTAATGTGAGAGCAAGAATTCAAAATGCAAAGAAGCCAAGGACTTAAAAAATGCTCAAGATTTAGGATCAAGGACTCAAGACTTCAAGGATTCAAGGACCGCAAATGAGAGAAAGAGTGTCCAATTTATAATTGACATGGAGGATGAGAGCATTGGATTTGTCATCCATAGATATGCAATGTGGCGAGAGATTCCTTTGAGAATCCATGATGCATATGACAAAATATTCCAATTGTAAGATTCTATGACACATGAAAGTCAAACTTGGCTAAATGTGGAAGAGAATCTATGACGCATCATAAGACACCTCAACCCACTTAAAGCCAAGAATCTATGACAAATAAACCAAATAGGGACGTGCGTAAGAGCTAAGAATATTTGATTATGACAAATCTTAGCCAAGTGTCAAAGGAGAATCCACAAGGTGTCATATCCAAGTGTCATGATGATGCAATATTTTATGGAATATTCAAATTAAAAATCCTCTTATTCTACAATATAAGAATTAGTAGAAAATGGAATTAATGATGGAAAATGGAACTTAGGAAATTAAGAATTTCCATGGTTTGTGAATGATGAACCAATTAACTAATAAAATTAATTAATTGAGGATGATAATTAGGAAGAATAATTAGTAAGAATGATAGGATTAAATTATGGGTTATTTAATCCTATAGAGAAAATTAGTAGATGATCGGCCAAAAATGATTAAATAAGTGTGACATTATCCTTTGATGAAAATGTAATGATAATGGATATCGAATAAGATGATGATAGATAGACCAAAGCCATGGTCAAATTTATTGATAGATCAAAATTGATAACATGCCAAGGACACATGACATGAATTGATTGATATGTAACATTTAACCGACATTGCAAATGCTGATCGATAAGATTTGATCATAATAACATCGACAAACACTATCAATATTATTAAAATGGTTGATAATGTTGTGATCTGACATTGAAAGCCTCAACAATGTCAAAGATTGGATGAGATGAATGATAGTTTGACCTAGCACTGAGAGCTATTAGAATACTAAGGTTAGATTGATAAGATTGATAGGTTGATCAGTTTCCAAGGCACTGAAAGTCACAACAATACCTAGGAGTGGATAAATGATGATTTATTTGGGATGTTTGATGTGTTTTAGGTTGATTAGGAATGATTTTGAGTGATTTTAGGTTGATTTGGGGTGATTCTGAGTTGATTTGAAATGGTTTTGAGTTGATTTGATATGATTCCGAGTTGATATGAAATTGATGTGAAAGGGGATACAAATGATGAAATATGGTCAATCTGGCCAAAAGATCAGAGTCAATACAATGAGAAAATGGGACAAATTAGTATGAAGAAGTGATGAAATTGTAGATGCAAACCATTTTTGAGCATCTACAACCATAAGAAATTACATTTAATTTTTTCAAGAATGTCTCTAAATCAGCCAAGGAGTTTAAATAGAGAGGAAATACACCAAAATGCTCTACAAAGATGTAGAGAGAAGCTAGAGCTTCCTTATGCTACTCAGAATCTTTCCTTTCTAACCTGCTAGCTTTGTTTGGAAGTGTTTAACCAGGCCATTCAAATATTGAATGGGGACTTCTTTAATTGTGAGTAGGAGACCAAGATATGTATCTAGGAGAAATGCCTCCTAGCATTCTAGAATTCTAGTCACCGTTTCTCTTAGACTAGCATGTGTGCTAAAGAAATACACTTTGCTTTTTTGATAGTTTATTCATTAACCTAAAACCATCACATACTAAGTCATGATAGCTTTCCATTCCCTAGCTTTGTGGACAAAGGAGATTCCAAATAAGAAGGTGTCATTAAAAAATTGCTAGATATTTTGTGGTGGGCACAAGGACACAAGTTTAACTCTTTTTATTTTCCCAGAGTTAGCCATGGACACTAAATTTTTGCTTAGTACCTCTACCAAAATGATGAATAGGTAGGTTTCCTTGTCATAGACCTTGGGATGAAGAAAAGAATTTTTTGAGATCCCCATTAACAAGCATCGAAAATGTGACAGTGTTCACTATGTTCTTGATAATTCTGATAACATTCTCATTGAAGCCTAGATTAGTCAATGTAGAAAAAAGAAATTCCATCCTTACCTTATCATAAGCTTTGGAAATATCTATTTTAAGGGCCATCCTTGGGTTCTTGCTCCTTTCCATAGAGTGAATTACCTCATGTGTGCTTATGACTACATCAAGAATCTACCTCCTTGGCACAAAACCATTTTGGTACAGTCCTATAAACTTATCAAGAAGGGGCTTGATATGATTTACCATGATCTTGGTGAGAACTTTATAAATTGTGTTGTAGAGACTAATGGGTCTAAAATCTTCCAGACATCTAGGGTCATCCATCTTAGGGACAAGAACAATGCAAGTATGATTAAGTTCCTTCAATAGTTTTCCCATGTCGACAAAGTCCCTAGTAGCATGGACGAAATTGCACTTGAAAATATCCCAAAAAACTTGGGAAAAAGCTAGGGGAAACCCATTAAGACCATCAGGGTATAATATAGTGGTGAATTTTCATATTTTGGAAAATTTAAGGTTTTCATGGTGTTGTTTTTGGTGATTTTTGAGCCCTTCCATGATGGCCCAATCGCCTAGCTCTGTCAGGTTTACTAGGTCGTTACTCCATCTAATCGCCAAGAAAATTTTGCATTTGAGTTTTTTTCAGGTGGTATTTTCCTTTCATGCAATCGACTAGGTAATGTTAACTAGAGTAATGTTTGCCAAGTTTCAATGTTACATCTACATGTAGTATGGGGGAATTCACCAATAGTTGTTCATTTTTCCATGGATGAATCAGTTTGTTTCACCTTATGGAAATTGGAGGAGTCAGCTAATTTCACCTTATGGCAATTGGACTTGATTTGTATAAATCCCAATTAGTAATTACTATTCACCCAAGCAATGAAACATTGATTAAATATCATTGGAACTCTTTCCTCTGATTTATCTTCTCACCAAGTAATGGGGTTCTAGATTTCAAGCATGACACATCATGTGAATGACTCCGAGATAGATTTTGCCTTCCATTTCATAAAATTTACTCCAAAATTGTTGCTATCCCTTGGTAAGAGTGCAAATTTCACCTCCTAAATGTTACAATTTGTTTGAAATAGAATGGTTGAATATTTAAGGATATAAATGATGCCCTAGTGTGAGTGGTGTAACACTAATAATAATTTGTATCTCTTATGACCTTTGATATATAATTTCATTATGTTTTGTATCTAGCCTTTATTTTGATAAGACATTAATAGTGTTAGGTCTTATAGGAAATGACGATTGTTCTTCATTTACCACAATTGGCATTGAGTCTCTGATCTCATCCTCATCTCATTGAATGTATTGAACATCCTTTATCTATTCTTTAGTAGTCTCAAAATTCATTGTGTCCTCTGCCTAATGATGATCTTCTTGAGCATCTGTATCCTAATCTTTCTTATCCAAATTTTGATCCTTTGACTATTATTTTGTCTGGTCAACTTGCTCAACTTTATCTCCACCATCTTGTTCTTCTTGTTGATCTTGATCACTGACTTCATCTTTTATATCCTCTATCATTGTTGATACTTCTTGGATAATTTTTCTAATTTCATCTAAATTTTTAACACAAGTAGTGTTTAGATCCTTAAATGGATGTTCTCCACTTGTAGTTGTATCAACATGTATTGGTACACCTCCTATATAAACATCAAGTTGTTCAACTATGCTAACAAACTATTATGCTTCCTTGTCACTTCTCAATATTTTAGGCTCATTAATTGTAATTTCCACTAACTTCTTCTCAGGTTTCATGGAAATAAGGTCTTCAAGTATTTGATGTACTTGCATATACACTTGAATCTTGGATGATTCATTTCATTAAGAAGGCAAAGAGAAAAAGGAACAAGATTTACTATATCAACCTTATAAGTGACAATTTGCATGATGAGCTTTAGGCAGTCAAGGATAACCCTAAATTATACATGACTCCATACATATTCTACTAACTTATCACAAGGGAAGACTACTTAGGGCTCACCAAAAGAGGAAAAAGCAAGATCTATAAGCATAATTTCATATTATTTATCCATAGCTAGTGAAGAAGGAAAAGTTGCACACATAAAGCCTAGAGTTTAGAAATGTGAATGATTCTTTCATCTCACAATCATGTGTCACATAAAGAGTGATTATGTGAAGAGACTCTCAGTTGAGGTTGATGCTTGAGTGTTCCAAATTGGAGCTTACTACATACACTTATGCACATTCACTTACTTAGAGTGTTGGGGTACACTATTTACCCAAAGAATTTCCCACACCATCCTTCAAATAGATTGGTACTACTAGAGGTTGGTTGCCAATTAAAGAATACCTATGAGAATATGAAGGGTAAGACTAAATATTGTCAGCACTCCACCATATTAATTTGAGCCCACACAATTACAAAAATCAATGCCATAAGGACTACCACTTGTGAATATAATGAATACCTACTTGATGATTTCAAGCTCATTTGTATGGGGTATAATCAAGTGGGATTATTTAGTAAGGCAGTAAGGAGAACATATGTGCATGAGACTCATTTGAAGGATCATTAGGTTAATTACATTAATAATTATGAATTATAGATATGGGACTAATATAGAATGAACTTGGAGTTATTTGAGTATTCTCTACAAATGGAGATACCTCTGAAGGTCTAGAATAAGGATATTAATGATGCATCTAATTTGCTATACAATAAGGATGAAGTGTATAAGAAACTAATTTTCAATTGCAAGGTGGAAAATTTTGAGAATGATAACATCAATCATTGGTCTTGACATAGCACAAACTTAACTCTTAGATGGCTCAAAAATACTTTCCCTCTAGATCCTTTATTCAAGAGGTAAAATTGTTGAAATAATATAAAATTTATAAGGGTAAAGCTCAATATTCCTACTTTGAAGGTTGCAACTCCCCTAAGGACTAAATCAATATACATGCATAATAAGATTGTTGCTTATGAAGTGACAAAAAAAGTAGGGAGGGACAAGGGTAAGAAAGATAAAAATCTCATACACAAGGAGGATGTATAGAAGAAAGAGGCCCATGTAGCTCCCAAGAAGTCAACTACTATAAAATGAAAATAGACTTTTACATTTGCATCTAATTTAGGAGCAATTATTGTATAACTAGAGCTCAAGAATATGCTAAAAGGGAAAGTATATCAAAGAAAAATATCCAATGCTACACCTTCACCACACATAGGTACTATATAAGAAGAGTTTGAGGAAGAGGAGGTCCCCTTAGTTAGAACAACTAGTCAGATCATATTTAAGGATATAACTAATGCCCTAGTGTGAGTGGTGTATCACTAATCATAATTTGTATCTCTTATGGCCTCTGATATATAATTTCATTATGTTTTATCTCTAGCCTCTATTTTGATAAGACATTAATAGTGTTAGGTCCTACGAGAAATGAAGACCATTCTTCATTTACCACAATTGGCATTGAGTCCTTGATCTCATCCTCATCTCATTGAATGCATTGAACATAATTTCTCTATTCTTTAGTAGTCTCAAAATTCATTGTGTCCTCTACCTGATGATGATCTTCTTGAGCATCTATGTCCTAATCTTTCTTATCCAACTTTTGATCCTTTCACTATTGCATTGTCTTCTCAACTTGCTCAACTTTATCTCCATCATCTTGTTCTTCTTGTTTATCTTGATCAATGACTTCATCTTTGATATCCTCTATCATTTTTGATACTTCTTGCATAGTTTTTCCAATTTCATCCAAATTATCAAGACAAGTAGTGTTCAGATCCTTAAATGGATCTTCTTCACCTATAGTTGCATCAAAAAGTATTGGTACACTTCGTATATAAACATTAGGTTGTTCAACTTTGCTAACAAATTTTTATGCTTCCTTGTCACTTTTTCTCAATATTTTAAGCTCATTAATTGTAATTGCCACTGACTTCTTCTTAGGTTTCATGGAAATAAGGTCTTTAAGTATTTGATGTACTCAATTCTACATTTCTTCTTGAATTTTATCATATTGACTTGCCATAATTTCAATGGTTCTCAACATCCCACTCAACAATGTATTCATTTTTTCAATGGTTCTCAACATCTTATAAATTTTGACATTCTCACATTTTCAAAGATTGAAGAGATGGCAAGTTTTGCACATCCAAGTCATCTAAAGAGGATTACTATTCATGTCCAAAACCATAGAGTAGAATAATTAGTATAGAGTTGAAAGGATTTTAGTATCTTCTTAGGTTTCATGGAAATAAGGTCTTTAAGTATTTGATGTACTGAATTATCCATTTCTTCTTGAATTTTATCATATTGACTTGCCATAATTTCAATTGTTCCCAACATCCCACTCAAAAATGGATTCATAATTTTAGTGGTTCTCAACATCTTAGAAATTTGGACATTCTCACATTTTTAGAGATTGAAGAGATGGCAAGTTTTGCACATCCAAGTCATCTAAAGAGGATTACTATTCATGTCTAAAACCACAGAGTAGATTAACCAGTATAGAGTTGAAATGATTTCAGTATATGCATGCTATGGAGCCATGTAAATTTGAATTCATAGGTTAGTGATATTAAATTTTTATATAGAGAAAACTTGATCTTAAGCTTCCTTATTTTCCTTTTCTTGAAATTCATCAAGATAGACTGTATTTGGTATTTTAAGTAGGCAACTCTTTAACATTATTTTGATTTATTGTTTTGTACTTTTTTTTTAATACTAGTTCAGTGATTTTTATTAGAGATTTTATCTACAAATATAATGGTTATAGAGTCTAGATAGACCAAAAAGATCAATTTTCCTTTAATACATCAAATTTATTCAAGAAGCCTAGTATTCTTGGTGGAAGTTGAAACAACTTTTCAATATCTTTTTCTTTCTATAAGAAATAGTTTTTAATGTATGTCATAAATATGTAGATGTCAAGGTGGGTTTAACTCTTTGACAAATGGTTAGCATAGAAATAGTGATTATGTTTTGATGGATGGGGCTCTTATGTGTTTTTGAATAGTTCAACTTGGTTTCCACAGACTGCCTGATTTGATCCATGTCATCAAAACTTTCACACATTTACTCATTCATTTAGAAAAAACTTAAATTGTTGAAGATTGTTGCATTTTCAATTATCACAAGTCAAAGGGAACCACAAACCCCACCAAACAACAAAAAATGGAAATAGAAGTGACAGATTTTGTGCTTTAAGAGATAGAAGGAAATGAATATAAAAAATTGCAAGATGGCAAGTTGAGGAAGAAAGGAAAGGGAAAGTTAGACCTAAAAAAAATCTCTTAATGAATTGATAAGATTTAACTACATTATAAATCTATTTTAGGAGTAAAACATGCAAATAACCTTAGCAATCAACCAAAATAGAGCGAGCTAAGATGACCTTCATAGGGATGGGGTTGGTCAAAAAGATCAAATATAATTTTAATTCAATAACGTAGTAAGGAAAATATCTTCACTGAACCTTCACTACACTAGTGTCAAATGCTCACATCAGAAGAAAACATGTCAATGACTATTTATCAAGTAAAAAATAGTAAACAAATGTACTAATATGGTATGCAACCTCAATCCTTTGATTTACTAGTTTATCTCTCTTATAAATTTTCTTCTGCTTATAACACATCTAAATTTCAACATTTTAAGTGTTTTCCACTAGATTCTTCTTGGGATTTAAATCACACCTCATGCACACCCTTACTTTATAAGCACCAAAACATGAGCATAATCAATTGAACTTCTCACCAGGTAACTAGATAATCTGTATCAATCATTAATAAGAGACTAGCTCTTTGTAGGTCCTAAATGATGGATTTGGTTTCCTAGGCTTCAAACCACTTAGACTCAAGGGATTCTAAGACTCTATTTTGATTCCCATGCTTCAAGTATACAAAGTTCTTTCAAACTATTCCAAAGGCCTAATAAGCTATCCAATAACCCTGCAACAAACTTAGGATGGAAATAACTTCATCTTCCCACAAAATAGTTGACAAGATGATAACATTTCTAGACACCCTTTTTATAGTTTTATGACATATCAAAAACTTTCATATACTTGTTTTGGATCAATACACCTAACCATGACTGACCCCCTATTTTCAATGCATGAAAATGACCAAGTTTTCCAAAGGAAGTATTGGTTAAGGACCTCTTGGTACTTCTAACTCTTGGAAAATATTTAGTTATGTCTCCCATTTCTCAATTCCAAAAGGAATTAGACCTCGATGCTCTACAACATCAAAACCCCTAAATTATGGCTCCAAACCCTTGTTATCTAGGGCTTTCTCAATCACCCAATTCTACACACTTCTGAACCAAATTGATGATGGATTCACCATAAGATGCACATTTTATAATGTTACCACTCACAAAATATACCCCTTTTGTGGCTAGATTAGCCACTGCTATACTTGGGTATCCAATTTCAATGCTTTACTCATTGTTCTTGAACTATGATCATCCAAATCCCACTTGCATATGCATAGTTAGTAATCTATAATACAAATTAGAATTAACATTCCATGAATATTAGGCCTTTATATTCATGGAGTGATTCTCATTATTCTAGGTTCCTATAGCAATAATAGTAGCAATTAACGAAATTACTGGTTTACAACTCAGAACAAAAAATTCACTAAAATGTTAGAAACTTCATCCAATAGCAAATAAATTGGTTTAGAAGACCTTGTCAATGCAAATGGAGAAAAAACCAATCAAATTTAGATTCAAAGTGGAATCAAATTGCAGTTGTATTATTGTTCATTCACTAGTACACACACCAATCTTTCTTTTTTTCTTTGTCGTAACAGAGACTCCTTCCTTCATATAAAAGACTCCGTATTGATAATATAACTACTTCAGAAACTAATTCAACCAACTTCAATTATTGAGTTGAATATTAAGTCTAAATTTTTTAACAAACCAAAACTTCCCTCTCAATCCCTAAACTAGCCGTTACCATTTAAATATTTGAATTTTTAATAGCAAAAAGCTTTATTTAAAGAATAAACACTTTCCTAAAAATTTAAACTTCCACACTAGCCTATTCTGGACTCTTTAGACTAGTTATTTATTCTTGGAAACTTTTGGTCCTTATACAATCAAGACTTGGTCCATTTAGGACTTGTAATAACTTCTAAGATTAGCTCTTTATCGGTTTTTGATTTTTGTTGGATTGTATATTTTGGTAGAAAATGGACAAGTGAGAGACTAGAGTTACAATCTCAAAACACATTACATAGAAATTAAAATTCCAAAGAAAGTGTAAAGGACCATGGTAGGCAATAATTTCTTTACACTTCATAACTTATTGCTATTATTAATTAATTACAATTCCTAGTCTGAAACTAATACTACTTATTCTCAAGGAAGTAAATGGATTTTCAGTGCATTGAGATGTTAGGGGAGGGTGAGTCTCTAACTAATACTATTCAGTCTCAGGAAAGTGAAACTAAAGGGGTTGTCAATGGAAGGCTACATGTTGACAAGGGTAAGACTCCCAAGGGTAGTGAAGGGATTAATCTTACATCAAAATTCCAAAAACTTAGAGATACTACCATAAAGGCTTTCTTTAGAATCAACAATGTTTTTGGTCCACCAACTTGTGCAACTACAAGTGCAGAAGGAAATATAATAGCTCACCTCCACCAAAAGATGGGGTTTTTATTTAGTTAAATCAAAATGCATCAAATGAGGATAACAATGTTCAAAAGAAAAGATGATGTAGTAACAAAAGATAATATTGATGTTGGTAGGAAGAAAAGAAAAAGGAATGTAAAAATTGGGTAGGAGTGGGAAATGAAAAAGGAGTTTCCAGGTTGATTGGGTAGCAAAGTATTGGTTTATTAAACTAGTCACAAATAATGATGAACCACCAATAGAATGCAGGTGTACAATTTGTACTTGGAAAACTAAAAGAGTGAAAAAGTTCCAAATAAAGCTTGACACTATAGAAAAACATATTGGTAAGGTTTATGAAAAACAAATCATAGATGGAAAGGAAGTAGCGACAACGATATGGAAATCAAAGGAAGAATGCCTTTATGTTAAGTATGCCATAGAATATGAAGAGCATTTCAAGAAAATAGTAGTAATTGGTAGTGGCAATACAATCAAGGCTGGGCTTCAACATGCAGCCAATGATGCAAACTTCACAAAGACCATTCAGATGAGTGTTATATTTTATATTCTATCTAGAGGGCATCCTATGAGTGACTTTTCAGAAAATAGTAATTTATTATATTTTTTGAGAGTTCCTCACTATCCTATGTCACATTGGTCAATATATGTTGGATGGGAAATGGAAAGTTGTCTTGCTGAGGTGGAAAAACAAAATATATAGCAGAGATTAAAAGAATCCAAGTTCATTTCATTATCCTTAGATGAATTCATTGTAGTAGATAACACTGCTTGGGTTTGTATGCATGTATATACTATAAAAGAACATGTTCATCAAGCTCATCTACTTTGTGTTCGTAAAATGAGGGCCAATTCAACTGTAGAAAATCTATATTTAGAAGTTAATAAATCTTTGAATGAAATTTCTGGTATAGTTGACTTGACAATTACCAAGAAGTTAGTGTGTGTTGGAGCTGATGGAGTTGCTGTAATGCAAGGGCAAAGGACTGGTCTTTGTGCAAGATTAAAAACTAGCATTTCACCTTACATGCTTGGCATACACTGTATGGCCCACCAAATGAATTTAGCATATAAGATTGTAAATATTTTTCCTAACATATGCAAGGGATGCATCACCAGGGTACTTGGGTATAACATGCAAAATTTAATAATATTTATGATGAAGATAGTGCAGCTTCTCTGGTCCATAACTATTGGTTGTCTACCATGCCATTTGATTTTGCAAAAAATAACATTAGCTTTTCTTGCATGTTCTCTTTTTGATGATTTATGCATATATTTTCTATATTGAGGGTACTCGTAATTGTTTGTAATCTATATTTGCATCCCTAGGGCACTTGTATATAATATAATTTTTTTAATAATATTTATGATGAAGACAACAACTTCTTTGATCCAAACCTATTGGTTGTCTACTATGCCATTTAATTTTACAAAAAATGGCATTAGCTTTGATTTTATGTTCTCTTTTTGATGATTTATGCATATTATTTTTTGTATTGAGGGTACATGCAATTGACTATTATATATATTTTCATAAGTTGGTGGGCATTTTTTTTGTTCCAATTAAAGTTTTTGTACTCATTAATAAGCTATAGGCTTGTGTCCTTGATAATAGTCTTAATTAGAAAGTCTATCTTTAATGCAAGGCCAGATTGGCTTAAATTAAATTTTCTATTAACTGAAGGCCAACATACAAAAATAGTTAGGTATTGTTACCTTGTTCTCAAACTCTGTTTGAAATGGTGTTTTTGTTTTTGGGTAGAATATGTAGGCACAACTGCAGTTATTATAGCAAAAACATCAACAACAAGGGCCTTTACTTCAAAATTCTCAAAGCCCTTCTCTTCAACAACAACAAGTGGGTTTGGGTCTTGGATTGCAATTTACTTTAGGTCAAAGTGGTTTTGAAGTTGATAGTTTTTATTTAATTTCTTGAGAAGGAAGGGGGACATGAATAATTCTGGCAGCAAGCCCTTGTATGCTCTTTTGTGACAAATTATAATTAAATACCCTAATGAAAGAAAGATAATACAATGTCCATTTATTTTGGTTGCTCACCCTAAATCTTATCATACATCCTTTCTTATCCTACATGAATAAATCTCTCTTGTAGATTCCTTAGATATTTTGGGGTGAAATCCCTACATTTGTATTGTGAATATTGTGCATTCCTTTTGTGTTCACTGAACACAATTTTCAAATACTTTTCTTAATACATCATACTTAAACAAATCATAAATTGGAGCTTTAAGGAGTAAGGAGTCTTCTCCAACATATTTTACTTCAAACAACAAGTATGACAGTCAAGAGTTGATTGGAATAGTAACTATCCATGTTTGTGATACAAAGCATGGAACATCCAACCTATTTATGGATCATTAGGTCATGGAGGTTATAAAGAAACAAAGGGTGGAAAAGCTAATTGATTTTGGTAGAACTCATAACATCAATAGGATCAAGTTAGCAACAAACTTGGACTAAATTGTTAATCAAGTATAGTTGATGTTTACTTCAAACTTTGAATTGAATAGCTTACAAATTGAATTGTATAAGTTGCCAAGAGTCAATATTTTTTTTCTAAATCCAAGTTTGCAATGAGCACCCTATATATTTGTCACTAATATGTATATCTATACACTATACACTATACACTATGCACTATACACTATACACTATACACTATACACTATACACTATACACTATACACTATACACTATACACTATACACTATACACTATACACTATCCCAATTGCAAAGGAAAGATTCAAAGATACAACTTGGCTTGAATTAAACATGATGGGCTTCCATCAAGCTCCCTACATGATATAGCAGCAACTTGTGTTGTTTTACATTTGGTCATTAAAATTAGATACGTAACCACTGGGTAACTTATGGTTTACACTTATTGACATTAAACTACTTCAACAAATCAAATGCATACAGGTTGTGAAATGGGAGTTCCCTCTATACGAAATGCTTGTTTGTTTGGAAAGTAAATGTAAGCCTTAGTTTGTCATTTCAAATGTATTCAATAAGAATATCACATACTAGAGTCTTCAGTGAGGATAACCTAAAGCTGAACCACACCACATGAACCTACCTATTTCCAAATTTATAGCCTCATCATCTTAAGCAATCTACTCCATAGTCACAACATGAGAAGTTTTCTCATCCATCTTGAGCACAGTATCCACACTGAATGGAAAAACAATTGTGAAATGGTTTTGTAACTAAGGCCTTTCAAATATTATTGTATCATTGAAGACACCATTTTAAAAAATGATCATCTAATATTTTTTCTGAGTTCTATAAATTGTAAACCTTCAATCATTTGGAATTGCCTGCAAGTACCCACATTTAATTCTTAGGGCTCTCATTTAGAATATGAGCCAACACTAATAAAAACTTTAACAAGTAATGGTAGGGTTCCTCCCATGCTGTAGTTCATGTGACATGACATCTCTTATGGTCTTATATCAAAAGTGTATCTTGTGTAACTTTGTCTTATAGTATACATCATGCTATCTCAACATAATTCCAATTGTTTCTTTTGTTTTGTTTACCAATTTACCAAGAAGTAAAAGTTTTAGTCTATTGCCACATAGTGATATTCCTCAATAGAGCTCCTCCAATGCATTAACAACATATTCATCATGTCTATCTAATTATAGACTCTTAGTAGAATGCTCAGATTGTTCTTAACCAATGCTCTCTCATTGGTAATATTGAGTGTACAAGTATCCTTAGTTTAACTTGCCAACAAGTATAGTAGCATCCCTTCATGACCTACTTTCCTTTGTGACCACCCTTGGTATCACCACCATGAGAACCTATCTTGTTCACATCATAATTGGTTCCTTGATCATCCTTTGGATGCCCCTTTCTCCCAATTCTTGTAGGAATTTTTACTAACAACTTTTCCTTTATGGGTTTTTGTTTGAGAAAAAGCACCCCATGCCTCCAAATCTTAACAAGATTCACATATCTACCTCAAGGAAAGTCCATAAGCCTCAATATTTCTGAATCCCAGTTTCTTCTTTAGAAATTTGATTTCAGCACATGAACATGACTGAACACCACTTGACTTTCCATCAATGTCCTTGCACATGAAGTGATTGTGAAGAAGCAAAACCAAATTTTTAACTGTAATCTCTAGTATCACTTGCATTACTCATGGGTTGTAGCATACCCATCTAATGTCATGTGTAGTTGATGAATGACTTACTTACATGCCAATGAGTAACCATTTTCCATTGCAACTTAAAACCTTGAAAACTTTGTAGCTTTTAATGTAAATTGGAATACCACCTCCAAATTGGTGAGATTATTGTTTTATTCCCCATCAATGAGTATCATTATGTGTTGCCCTCTAATTCAACCCTCAAATAAAAAATAGTGATACTTTGATGCAAATTGCTTTCCTTCCTCAAAGAACATAATGCCTTGTTACCATGCCTATTGGTGATACCTCATCTTTATCCATACTTATGCCTCTATGCATGGCTTGAGCTCCATCTCATCATTATGATCACCTCAATCCAATGGACCTACCCCTCAATACTTCTTGTAGCTAAAGCTTAACTGCTTCCTCCACATTTCAATTTGAGCTATGTCACCTTACTAATTCTTGAAGTTTTGTCCTATCCCTTAATGACCTATAGGTAATGAAAGTGGTGCTCCTAAGTTTTGCAAAAACAATCTATATCAAGTGCCTTATTGTTGTTGTAAGTTTCTAGGCTCACAAATCATAAACTGGATCTTTAAGGAGTAAGGAGTCTTCTCCAACATATTTTACTCCAAACAAAAAAGTATGATAGTCAAGAGTTGATTGGAATAGTAACTGTCAATGTTTGTGATACAAAGCGTGGAACATCCAACTTGTTTAAGAATCATTAGGTCATGGAGGTTATAAAGAAACAAAAGGTGGAAAAGCTAATTGATTTTGGTAGAACTCATAACTTCATTAAGATCAAGTTAGAAACAAACCTGGACTAAATTGTTAATCAAGTATAGTTGTTGTTTACTTCAAACTTTGAATTTAAAAGCTCACAAATTGCTGGAAATTTAGGTATAGCACAAAGTCTGCATCTTTTAGGATTTCACTAGCCTTTCAATTTAAACTAATACATGTCAAATAACCTAATAAAAATAGGTGGTATTGAATTTACATTTAAAATTTAGACTATATGGTGTTCTTGAATCTAGATGCCAAAATAAATGCTATGTTCCTAAAGTATCAAATCCTCTTACTAAAGATTAACTTATGCCTTATGAGAGAAATGCTAAGATGATAAATATAATTATGAATTACTAAGATGAGAAACATTATTATAAAATTCAACCATATAATTGTAATGTATATATTTTATGTCTAGTAGTAGCACAATGAATTAATTTGCCCATAAAATTTATGTTTAATTTTGAAATTATTATTATTCACTAATGTATATATTTTCCTCTAATACAATGAAATGATTCACCCAACAAATTAATATTTTACTATGATAATTATTTTTTGTTTGCCACTGTATATATTTTTTGTGGTTTTAAAAATAACACAATTCACCTAGATTTTACACATTGTTTGAGAGATATGAATGATTCACCAATCGAGATTATTATTTTTTCCTTGTAAACTAAATTTTTTGACCACAATTTTTTTGTTTTTTTGTCAGGTGTTTAACACCTTTCACCAAGTTTTTACACCTTTTCTAAAGGGGGGTTTCTTAAAGTATACACTAAGGACCATGGGCTTTGTATTGATTCATGTTGAACATGGCCTTTCTGACCTCCTCCTCCTTCACCTTACTAGTCATGTCCTTATTCATCTAGTTATTCACCATCAGATTAAACAACCACAATATATCATTTTTCATGTTACTAGTGACTTGAACAACTGGGGGTTGTATATTTCCTAGAAATAGTTATTGGCCTTACTTTCTATCTCCTCCACTTTCTTTATCTCTTGACCACTATCGTTCACTAATAGATTTATGGTGTTTCTCTTTTTTCTCCTTGATGCTAATCTATGGAAGAAGTTCATATTTCGGTCACCCTCCTCCAACTACTGTACACTAGATCTTTGTTTCCAAGAGATTTCCTCCTCATTTAGGAGGCTCTTCCACCTGTCTTGCCACTGCCTCTCCTCCTATTGGTGCTCAACATTAGCACTACCTTGTGCTAGATGATTTTGGAGGGATTCCAACTTCTTTTCAATAGACTTCTTTTCTTTGGATATGTTTCCAAATGAAGATTTTCTCCATCCTTTCACCTCTTTGTAGATTTTCTCAAGTTTTCTAATAATAGAAAACATAGCCCTTCCATCAACTAGATCTTCCACCACTGCATAATACAATCTCTAAACTCCATCTACAAGTACCACATGATCTCAAAAGGGCCTTTGTCTGGTAGGTTGGCTCTGTGTCCATGAGAAAAACAACATAGAGTGATCTGATATGGTCCTTAGATCCGCCTTTAAGGATGTATGTTGGAGTATGTCCTAGCTAGATGAGATAAGGGCCCTATCAATCCTAACCTAAATAATTTTTTTCCCCAATCTATTGTTAGACCAAGTGAAAGAAGGACCCTATAAATCAATACCAATCAATTCATTCCTCTTAAGGAAGCCCTCCAAGTCATGCATGCTTTCAGAAAAGTCCTCTAAGCCCCCCATTTTCTTTGAAGGGTAGATTGGGGTATTAAAATCCCCCATGCATAGAATGTTTTCATGTTTCATAGTATTGATCACTTTAGTAGCCTCATCCTAGACAATCGGTCTACCATTTTGAGTGTTGGGAGCATAGAAATTAAGCAAATTCCAACTATTACCATAAGAGGTGAAACTTGTGACCAAAAAATAGGTATTAAGGAGGATTACTGATCCCACTACCTTGTTTGGGTTCCACAACATTGCAATGCCACCAGAAATCCTATTAGCATCACTATAAGAAAATTTAACATCTGGCTAAATGTAAGTAGCCACTCTAGAGAGAACTTGCTCTATCATTTTCACTTCTTACAAAACAATCATATCAATATTAAGTTCAATGATCTTATGTTTAATTTCATACTACTTCCTAGGACTATTAAGCCCTCTCACATTCTAGGATATGATCTTCATCTCTTATGATGTTGGGTTTCCTTTAGGGTTTTTCATTTCCCCTAGGCTATATCCTTTTCTATTTCCTTCTAATGGATTTTCCTGATTGAAGGTCTCCCAACCCTCATGGTTGACCGAACATTAGCCATATTTCCTCCTCTAGACTTTATCTTTGGGACCATCCATTCAACATCATTGCTGAGTAAGTCAAGACTTGGTACCTCCAAGGTGGGGGAAAGTATTTCAATAATACCTAGGAGTGAGACCACTAGGGTTCCATTTGTGAGTGGTGAACCATTCCCCATGTTTGGGGATTTGTTACAAGGGTTAAAAACTCCATCAGCTTCCATCTCTTGGTTCAACAGTCCTCCACTAGGTTGAGCCAATTGTAGGGCTTGCGTGTCAACAATCTCCCCCTCTTCTTTCTCAATTTCTTCGTTTTTGTCAATTTGACCACATATGATCTCCTCACCCTTCCCATCAACATCCTTCTTTACAAGATTTCTAACCTTCTCTCCATCTTTACTAATAGCTTCATTTTAATCATGGAGATCCTCCATGCAAGTTTCTATCAAACTTAATTGTTCCATATTCTCTTGACTTTTGGTCTAGTTAGCCATTTCTTCTATTTTTGAGCTTTCAACCACCACCACACCTAATGAGGACACTTTGTCCTTGAGTTTCTCTTCCATCATGCAATCCACAAAAAAAGTCCAAACATGTTGTATCTTTGGCAATAGGGAGCTGTATTCTCATAAACGAATAGTTGTGACCAAGTACCCCATTTAGATTTCAGATCCACCATGGTCAGCAAAGGTTTGTTCATTTCCAAATTCACACAAAACTTGGAAAAGCCTAGTTTAGTCTTGGAGCTAGTCATTATATCAATTTTTATGAACTATCCAAAGGAGTTTCTAGTCCATTTACACATTTTCTCATCCCAGAATCCCAAGGGGAGAGTAGGCAATCTTATCTAGACTGGGGCATATATGTAGAGATCAATCTCCAGGTTAAACCCCAGTTTCCATTTTGCAAGCATCAACTGGTGTTTTCCAAAGTTCTAGGATCCCTCCATGATTGAATCATAGTCCCTTTTAGTAGTGTGGCTAAATAGAAAGAGGGAGAATTCCATTAATGAGATGGAAAATGAACTTGAAAGTTTCCACCTTTTTTAGCACCATTTTCTCACCATATCCATTGTAGGTTAGAAATAAAATTTACAACAAAGAATAGGGGAAAACCTAAGGAAATCAAATCAACCATTGAGTTAGGTAGTGAAATTAGTGGTCTAGTGGCCCTTGAGGAAAACCTAGGTTTCTCTCCAGACTCCACATAAATATTGTATCTGACTACAACCCCTGGCTAGTTTGAATTTAGGGTCATTGACACTTCTCTTACCATCATGGGATAACCAAAGGTTTGGGGCCCAAATAGGCGCAGTCATTAGGAATGTCACATGGTTCTTCTAGGCTAGGATTTTCCACCTAATGCAGTACTTGAGCATTCTAGGAGCTAACAAAACTAGTTCTAGATCCAGACACATAGGGGATGGCTCTAATAGCGGGGGGGGGGGGGGGGTTGCATGCCCCTAAAGACTAAGAGGGCATGAAGCTGGGATGTAGGCCAAGAGTGGGAAAAAGTTGTAGATCTGAACTATTAGTAAAGTCAATAGAATGTTTCTCTAGCTTATTATTGTGATCAAAATAATTCTTGATTAAGAGGGATTATTTATGAAATCTCTGTTAGTTTTATACATACTTGGAATTGAAGGTTTTGATACTTTTGATGGAAACAAGTCTTAGCTTTGATTTCATTTCTTGTTGATTATGAGTTCATATTCATGATAGGTATAAAGTCAACCTGATAACTCTTTCACTTTGGGAGTAAACACCATATTGAGAGAGTCTATGATGGGAGTTGTATGCCATGTTTAGAGAGTTTTTGACTATATCACATTGAGAGAATACATGATAACATGCTAGTTGTAAACCTTACCAACTTGTCATGTTGAGAGATTCTATGTCAACATCACATTGAGTGAGTTTGTGATGAAAGTTTTTTGTGATTTTTCATGCTAAGTGATTCCATGATTATGAGTAATAGTTATAGGTCTATAATGTTGAGTGATTCCATGATTATTAGCAAATTTTTCTCTTAGTGTCATGTTGAAAGATTCTATGATAACATCACATTGAAAGAATTTGTGATGAAGTTTGGTTGTGTTATTCTAGGTTTTTCATGTTGAGTGATTCAATGATTTTTTTTTTATGATTACATTTATCACTGACATTTTAATTGCAACCTTGAATGAGTGTTCACCTCTCTCTCTCTCTCTCTCTCTCTCTCTCTCTCTCTCTCTCTCTCTCTCTCTCTCTCTCTCTCTCTCTCTCTCTCACTCTCTCTCTCTCTCTCTCTCTCTCTCTCTCTCACTCTCTCTCTCTCTCTCTCTGAGAGGAAGTGTTGGAGTTTGTAGCCATGATAAATATCTTTATCTTTGTACATTTTACTGTTATGGTTAACTTCAACTAAAAATGAGACTTAGTCTCTTAGGTATTTTGGGTCCATTGGACCATTTCTTTGTAATAAAAGACCCAATTATAAGGCTATTTGACACATGGTGTGTTTATAAAACCTTGTGGTCAAACTCACTTAAATGGTTCAATACGTATGCATTTTGATATATTAATGTGTCTTAATGGATATTTTGTTAAAGTGATCTTACCTCATGTGTGCATATGACTACATCAAGAATCCACCTACCTGGCACAAAACTATTCTGGTAGGGTCCTATAAACTTATCAAGAAGGGGCTTGATATGATTTACCATGATCTTGGCGAGAACTTTATAAATCATGTTGTAGAGACTAATGGGTCTAAAATCTTCCAAATTTCTAGGGTCATCCACCTTAGGGACAAGAACAATAAAAGTCTAATTATGTTCCTTAAATAGTTTTCCCATTCTAACAAATTCCCTAACAGGATGGCCCACATTGAACTTGACAATATCCCAAAATTCTTGGAAAAAAGTTGGGGGAAACCCATCAGGATGCATGGACTATGTGTTGATTCATGCTGAACACAACCTTTCTAACCTCCTCCTCCTTGACCTTACTAGTCATGTCCTCATTCATTTGGTTATTCACCACCGAATTAAACAACTGTAAACTATCATTTTTCATGTTACTGCTGACTTGAACAAATGGGGGGTTGTATATTTCCTAGAAATAGTTATTGGACTTACCTTCTATCTCCTCTACTTCCTTTATCTCTTGACCACTATTTTTCATCATCAAGTTTATGGTGTTTCTCTTTTTTCTCCTTGATTCTGATCAATGGAAGAAGTTTGTATTTTGGTAATCCTCCTCCAACCATTGTATCCTAGATGTCTATTTCTAAAATATTTCCTCCTAATTTAGGAGGATCTTCCACCTGTTCTACCACTCCCTCTCCTCCTATTGATGCTCAACATTAGCATTACCTTGTGTTAGATGATTTTGGAGGGATTCCAACTTCTTTTCAATAGACTTCTTTTCTTTGGATATGTTTCCAAATGAAGATTTTCTCCATCCTTTCACCTCTTTGCAGATTTTGTCAAGTTTTCTAGTAATACAAAACATATCCCTTCTTTCAACTAGATCTTTCCACCACCATGCAATACAATATTTGAACTCCATATACGAGTGCCACATTATCTCATACCTAAAGGGCCTTCGTCTAGTTGGTTGACTCCACATCCATGAAAAAAAACAACATAGAGTGATCCGATATGGTCCTTAGATCCCACCTATAAGGATGTATGTTGGAGAATGTCCTAGCCAGATGAGATAAGAGCCCTGTCAAGCCTAACTTGAATAAAAAATTTTCCCAATCTATTGTTAGACCAAGTAAAAGTAGGATCCTATAGATCAATATCATTCAATTCATTCCTCTTAAGGAAGCCCTTGAAGTCAAGCATGCTTTCAAAAAGGTCCTCCAAGCCCCTCATTTTCTTTGAAGGGTAGAGTGGGGTATTAAAATCCCCCATGCATAGAATATTTTCTTGTCTCATAGCATCAACCACTTTAGTAGCCTCATTTCAAACAACTCGTCTACCATTTTGAGTGTTGAGAGCATAGAAACTAAACAAATTCCAACTACCAGCATGGGAGGTGAAACTCGTGACCACAAAATTGGTATTAAGGAGGATTACCAATCCCACCACTTTGTCTAGGTTCTAAAGCATTGCAATGCCACCAAAAGCCCCATTAGCATCACTATAAATAGATTTAACACCTAAAGAAATGTAAGTAGCCACTCTAGAGAACACTTTCTCTACCATTTTCACTTCCTACCAAAGAATCATATCAATATTATGTTCAACGATCTTTTGTTTAATTTCATACTACTTCCTACGACTATTTAGCCCTCTCACATTCTAGGATATGATCTTCATCTCTTATAATGTTAGTTTACTTTATGGTTTTTCATTTCCCCTATGATATATCCTCTTTTGTTTCCTTCTAATGGATGCTCCTAATCGGAGGTCTCCCAACCCTCATGGTTGATCCAACATCAACCCTATTTCCTCATCTAGACTTTATCTTTGGGACCATCCATTCAACATCATTGCTAAGGAAGTTGAGACTTGGTACCTCTAAGGTGAGGGGAAGTATTTCAAAAATACCTGGGACTGAGACCACTAGGATTCCATTTATGAGTAGTGAGCCATTCCCCATGTTTGGGGATGTGTTACAAGGGTTAAAAACTCCATCATCCTCCTTCTCTTGGTTCAATAGTGCTCCACTAGGTTAAGCCAGTTGCAAGGCTTGTGCATCAACAATCTCCCCCTCTTCTTGCTTATTTGCTTCCTTTTTATCGATTTGACCACATATGATCTCCTCACCCTACCCATCAACATCCTCCTTCATAGGGGTTCTAACCTTCTCCCCATCTTTACTAATAGCTTCATTCAAATCATGGACATCCTCCATGCAAGTTTCTATCAAGCTTACTGGTTCCATATTCTCTTAACTTTTGGTCTAGATAGCCATTTCAACTATTTTCAAGCTTTCAACCACCACCACACCTAGTGAGGACACTTTGTTCTTGAGTTTCTCTCCCTTCATGAAATCCAAAAACAAATGACCAAACATGTTGCATCTTTGGAAAAAGGGACTTGCATTCTCATAAACTAATAGTTGTGACCAAGTACCTCATTTATATTTAAGATCCATTGTGGGTAGTAAAGGTTTGTTCATACCCAAATTCACACAAAACCTAGAAAAGCCTAGTTTAGTCTTGGAACTAGTCATTATATCCATTTTTATGAACTTTCCAAAGGAGTTTTTGATACATTTAACACTTTCTCATCCCACAATTCTAGAGTGAGATCGGGCAATCTTATCTAGACCAGTGCATATCTATAGAGATCACTCTTCGAGTTAAATCCCTATTTCCATTTTGGAAGCATCAACTAGTGCTGTCCAAAATTCTACGATGATGCCATGATCAAATCACATTCCCTTTTAGTAGTGAAGATAAATAGAAAGAGGGAGCACGCCATCACTGAGACAAAAACTAAACTTGAAAGTTTCCACCTTGTTGAGCACTATTTTCTCACGATATCCACTATAGGTTAGAACAACAAACTTTCTAACAAGGAACAGGGAAAAACCTAAGGAAATTGAATCAACCATTATGTTAGGTAGTGAAATTAGTGATCCGATGGCTCTTGAGGAAAACTTGGGTTTCTCTGTAGACTCCATAAAAATATTGGATCCAATGACAACCCCTAGCTAGTTTGACTTTAGGGTCATCGCCACTTCACTTGCCATTGTGGGACCACATAGATGTTTGGGGCCCAAACAAGCACAGTCATTAGGAGTTTCACATGGTTTGGCCAGGCTAGGATTTCCCACCTGATGCAGTACTTAAGCATTCTGGAACTTATCTAACAAAACTTTTTCTAGATCCAAACACACAGGGGTTGGCTCTAACAGGGTGGGGGTAAATGATGGGGAGGTGGAGCCATCCCCTTGAAGACTAAGAGGGCATGAAGCTGGGATATAGGCCAAGAGTGGGAAACAGTTGTAGACCTGAACTGTTAGCAAAGTCAACAGGTTGTTTCTCTAGCTTATTGTTGTAATCAAAATAATTCTTGATGAAGAGGAAGTATTTATGGAATCCCTGTCAGTTTTATACATATTTGGTATTATAGGTCCTGATACTCTTGATGGAAACAAGTCTTATCTTTGATTTCATTTCTTACTAATTATGAGTTCTTATTCATGATAGGTATAAAGTCAACCTAATAACTCTTTCAATCTGGGAGTGAATACCATATTGAGAGAGTTCATGATGACATCACATTGAGAGATTCAATGATTAGAGTTGTATGTCATGTTTAGAGAGTTTGTGACTATATCACATTGAGAGAATACATGATAAAATAATAGTTGTAAACCTTACTAACTTGTCATGTTGAGAGATTCCATGTCAAAATCACATTGAGTGAGTCTGTGATGAAAGTTGTTTGTGTTTTTTCATGTTGAGTTATTCCATGATTATGAGTAATATTTATATGTCTATAATGTTGAGTGATTCCATGATTATTAACAAATTTTTGTCTTAGTGTCATGTTGAAAGATTCCATGATAACATCAAATTGAAAGAATCTATGATGAAATTTGGTTGTGTTATTACAGGTTTTTCATGTTGAGTGATTCAATGATTAGATTTTATTGTTGACATTTTAATTACATCCTTGAATGAGTGTTCACCTCTCTCTCTCTCTCTCTCTCTCTCTCTCTCACATACACACACATGCATGTAGGCAGAGAGAGAGAGAGAGAGAGAGAGAGAGAGAGAGAGAGAGAGAGAGAGAGAGAGAGAGAGAGAGAGAGAGAGAGAGAGAGAGAGAGAGAGAGTTGGAGTTTTTGCCTACAATAAATATCTTTATTATTGTACATTTTACCATTATGGTTACCTTCAATTGAAAATGAGGGTATTTTGGGTCCATTGGACCATTTGTTTGTAATAAAAGACCCAATTATAAGGCTAGTTGACATATGGTGTGTTTATAAACCTTGTGGTCAAACTCACTTAAAGGGATAAATATGTATGAATTTTGATATATTAATGTGTCTTGATGGATTTTTTGTTAAAGTGATCTTAATATGAGCTTTAGGAGTTTTAGGAAGGAAGAAATATAAAAATGAAAAATGTTGTTAAAATTACAAATGTGTTTCTATCTTGTTTTTTTCCTAATGAATCTAAATCATTACATATCAATCAAAAATTCCTTCCTAACATTTAAAATCCTTATAATCGTGGTTTGGCCATAGTTGATCACCATTTCTAAATTAGGCAAGATGGGGCCATTACAAGAAATGGGTCACAACCAAGTTACAAAGTATGGGTAAATGTCTTATTATAGTGTGAGAATGATAAAATTGAGTTGATACTTGATCAACCATGATGTATGAGTGTACTCCTGCACCATACTCCCCTAGAAAAGAAAAATTCAAGTTTCTTGAGTTGCTAGTTGCTATAGAGAGCTACCCTATTTGATGATAGTTGCTTCATTCATCCAAATTGCCTTAGACTTTGGAAGTCCCACACATTTCATCAAGCATACTTTCAAATTGTACTTGATTAGATGAAATTTTCAAGTATGCTTTCCAATCATACTAGTTAGATGAGTGAAAGATCCTTGACCTAGTCTGCATCATCTTCTATTGTCTGAAACTGATCTTTACCTTTTGTACCCTGTGGTGGCTTGTAAGGGAAAAATTTTGTGCAACATTAAAGATGAGGGAAATGTACCTAACTCACGGGTAGTTCAATTTCATAAGCATCAGGCTCAAATTCATGAATCACCTTGCAAAGCTCTATCTTTTTCACTATCAACTTAGTGGGTTGTCCCTTAGGTAACCTTTCCTTCTTGAGGAATACCTTGACAAAATATTCTTCTTTGAATTCAAATTCCCTTCTCATTTGAAAAACACTATTATTATATTTCAATTTGTTCTCTTCCAAACTTTTCCTTGCCTTTTCATGTACTTTCTTAAAGGTAGTAGACAACTCTTCTCCTTGGACACTCATTTTCTCAATTTCCTATAAATATCTAAGTTCCAACACTCCACTAGGATGATAGCCATACATTATTCAAATGGACTCTTCTTTGTGCTCATGTTGACCAAGTCATGAATACAATTTTTGCTTGATTGATGACCAAATTTCAAGACATGCATTGTTCCCTTGTTAGACATCTAAACAAATTACCTAAAGACTTATTAACAACCCCTATCTAAAAATCTATTTGGGGATGGTAGGAACATGAAAAGGATAGTTTCATGCCAAGATTTCTCTTCAATGTACACTAGAAGTGGCCAACAAATTAAAATCCCTAGTAGTAACAATGGATAAATGCAAACCATGTATTCCAATAACCTCCTTGAAGAAAAGACTTGCTACGTGAGATGCATTATTAGAACATTTACAAGGCACAAAATATGTTATCTTACTAAATATGTCAACAATGAAAAGACACTGTCAAATCCTCTTAGAGTTATTGGAAGGCCAAGTAAAAAAAACATGCTCACACTCCCTCAAGGCTTGGAATGTATGGGCATTGGTTGATACAAACTTGCATTCGAAGACACTCCTTTTGCATTCTAATAAATCTGACAACCTGCAACAAATTTCCTCACATCCCCATGCAATTTAGGCTAATAATAGTGCTTATTGACCTATGCCAAGGTCTTATCATACCTACAATGTCCGCTTAGGGCTCCATTTTTTTTCTCCCTAATAATGCACTCCCTTATGAAATGCTTAGAAATACATAATTGATTCCCCTTAAACAAAAGCCCATCTCACAACACATAATGAGAAAAACCTATATGGAAATAGTTAGTAAAGCTTGCACAAGTTTCATAAGAATTTTAGAAAGCAAGGTCATCCTTATAAATCTCTTTACGTGTGTCTACCCTCATTATTTGTAACTTGATCTCTTAAATAGTAAGAATCCTTCTCATATGCAACTATAGTTGTAACCCCTTTTTATGCTTTATTACAAAAGTATATGCTTTTAAATGTTCAACCCATGTTAGGTTCCTTTTATTGTGTTTCTCCTAACCATTTAACATCCTTATGGAATGGTTATCTATATATACAATGAATTCTTTTGGTAACAACTAGTGCATCCACTTCTTTAAGGCTTACATCATTGTATAAAGCTCTAGATCATAGGTTGAGTATCTCTATTTTGCATTGTTTAGTTAATTAGAGAATAAATAACAAAGATGACCTTCTTGAAGAAGAATTGATCCTATGGAATAATTTCTTGCATCACATGCCATAGTAAAAACCTTACTAAAATTAGGAAGAACTAAAGTGGGAAAATTTGCAACCTTCCTCTTCAACAATTAGAAACTTTCATCTATCTATGTAGTCCAAGAAAATCTACATTTCACTATGTTGATTTAAACCCAAAAATAAAGATAAAAAAAAATAAGACAAACTAAAAATATATAAGAAGACATAGAGGATTATCCCATGAAAAACCTTCTAGAATGAAGGAAAAAATTGAGCCACACAACAAAAGATTATTTTATTGATGATAAATTTAGGTGTCCAATGTCTTTCTCTTGATGTGTTATGTATAACATAAAGAAACCCTTCACATTCCAACCAAAGGCATCTTCAATTTCTATAACTCTTTGTAACACATACAACTTTTTGAATTTCTATGTCGTGACACACGTTGAATGACAAAAGTCTTTATATTTAATAGTACTTGTCCTTGATGGGTAACTAAAACAATTATCCTAATAATTTTGGAACACTATTCTTATTTCATCCCACACATTATATCTTATCCCATTAAGGTGTCTTTCCACTTTCTCATCTTCATCCTCCAATCCTCCTTTAATACTAAGTTTGTGGCATTTCTTAGTATAGGACATGAAATCCATGTCCTTTTTGATCAAATTTCGTGTTATCCTCACAGTGTGAATAGAAAAATCTTAAGGAAGGAATTGTTCATTCCTCATGGCCTTCATCTTACCACATGTGATATTTGACCATCCCTCTTTCTACTCTCTCCATCTGTACGCTACTTCACCAAGTTAGAGAAATACTCATTAGCCTTGTTTTAAAAAACTTGAACTTTTTGTCTTCATCCATATCTTACAACTGATATAAATTTTCAAAGGCTTAAATCCACCATAGTAATTCCCCACTATCCATAGGGGCTCTACTTGCACCCCCTTTTATTTCCTTCAAAATTTTCAACATATTCCTTTCATCAGGATCAAATTCCTATTCTATATTCATTTCATTACAATTCTCCTCATGTTCTACTTTATCATCCTCTTCATCATTAAACTCCTTTTTGAACTTCTCTTAGTCTATCTTTCTTAGGCTTCCAATATTACCACCAAAGTTGCATTCACTCTCCTCATTTGTCTAATCTCCTTATCTTTTACTACATCATTCTTTATCTTTTCTCTTCTCTCCATCTCGAAGGTGTCACTCAACTCTTCATTCTCCATAGATACTTTTTTGTTTAAGATGCATATTATTTATATACCCTAAATCACTACTCAACTTCTCCTTCTTTCATACACCCATGAGAATCTACTACGTGCTCTCATACTACTATGATAAAGAGGTCTCTATACAATGCTATTTACATGTTGCAAACTTATCTCTACCTTCATGTAGGCTTTGATGATCTCTATTTCTCAAGGAATAAAATAGATGAGTTTCAAAACTAATGAATTTCACTATTTTTTAGGGACCAAAAATAGCAAGTTGTGAAATTGCAAAATCTTGCTACTAACTCTACCAAACCAAATCTTTGGGCTTTTCTCCAAGATTTCCCAAGGTACTTCCGAAAGGGATCCTATTTTAGACACTACTTTTAGCTTTACATAACATATCTCATAACCATCACTCCTTTGCACTAGTATAGTGAACCCTACCCCTCTACCCCTTGTATTAGGTCCACTTAGGCCTAAATTATAAGTAAAATACTTTGTAAACTTAGAGTCAGACCTTCTAAATTAGTAAAAAAGTTGTATTATGTTCCCAAACTATATTTTTTGGTATTTTTTTTGATATCCACATTCAAGTAATGATTTATCTCCTAAACACTCAAGTAATGATTCACAATCAAACCCTCACAACTAGGGCTTCATCACTATATGCCTTTCCAAGAATTCTTGAAAGAAGGAATGATTTATTCACCTTGTAATCAACATTTACTAACCCCTTCTAACACAAAATCATTCCCTCTTCAAGGTAATTAATGAAATCCAATACTATAGCCACACCAAACATGCATTGCACTAAGCTAGTTTATGCAATTTATACCCTAGGGTTTCAACTCTCAATGCACACTTCTTATTGCATTAGATTATGTTAGTGAAAAATTATATACATTGGTTATGATCCATTCCCCAAGATATATAGTGGGAACATAAAGTGGAATGGATCATTCGATCTATTAGATTAGCAAGTTTATGATTTTGGTAGAGTACAACCACATATCAAACTACTATATGATTAGAAAAAATAAATAAATAAATCCCTTATATGATTCAAGATCTATTAGAATAACATATGAATACTATGCTATCACATGAGACCAACACATGCAAATAAATAGATTTACAATCACAAAATCATAGAAAATTATGCAAGTTGCAGAAAAAAATAGTATTAAATTGCAGAACTATTGAAATTATCATAAATTTCCTCATATACCTTGATCATAGATCCATCATTCCATTTATACATCTTGAACATAATGAAAACTATTTCCCTTCCAAGGAAACTGATCAAAACAAACCAAACTTTTGATACTCGCCAACTTTCTTATCTAACTATTACAAATTTGAATTTAAACTTGTTAGCACTAAAAAACTAACTTTTAATTCCTTTGAACCAATTTAAATGCTTATTATTCGGCCTTGTTACAATGTTTATGACTTGGATAAAGACACTTGTCACACCCATTATGCCTTCATTACACATATTGGTCCTATGGTCCTTATCATGATTATTAGGACTTTATTCATATTGCATTTATCATTATACCCGAATGCCATAATCGACCCCAATATATAATAATTTGGTCTTGTAGACCCTTTTCCACATCCTTCATGCCTTAGTTTCTTCATAGGTTCTTTTTATTTGTGAGGTTCTATTGCACCACATGGGTAGGGGCATAGGAGTTGAGCTAACATTGTAGGAACAACAATCATAGAGAGGGTCATAAGAATTGTTGAGAGGGTGTGTAGGCTAGATTCAAGAGAAGAACTCATTGTATGATTCAATAGACTACTCAAGAGAATGAGGTGAGTGAATGCATGGATTAAATGACAAAATTGATTGAAGAGTCGACAAAGAGTGATATTGAACAAATTGATAAAGTAGAGGTACATGATGAATAATTAGTGAAATAAAATAATTTATATTATTAATTCATGGAAATGTACTTCTAAAGATAAAATTATAAATATAATATTTATTTTATTTATTTTTAGAAGAAAATATTAAATAAATTAAGTGAAGCCATTTAACAATGGTGGAATAATTAGGTAATTAATTGATTACTTTGATTACTCTTAGCTAGATTAATTTAACATGCTCAACTACTTCAGACTCTTCTTATCTTATCCATCTACTACAAACTGACTGAACATATAGATACAACCATGAAATTTTAAAATATTCCCCTTTACATTATATTTTTCTATTACACAATAAATTATATAAAAGAAGCTCACTGTAAAGGCCTAAGTGTGTCAGCTCACTCTTCATGGTCATGGAAAAGAGCACATAGAGCAGGTCTTTGCCTTTCAATTGGCAGCAAGGAGGCCCCAGCCATGACCTAACAATTACTAACAATTTTAATGAATGTCGATTTGAAGGTACATTTTGATTTTATTTGCTCTAATTTTTCTTAACTGTTCTACTACTGCAGCAGAGCTTCAAAAATGAAGCAAAACAGTAAAGGTTATGTAGCCCCTTATCTATAGAAAAGGCCCCCAATACACCCAACGAATATAGAGCATATTGAACAAAATGTTCATCCGAAGCAGGTTAGTATGTATACATATCATGTGCAATGCTGCGTTCATTGTAAATATCCACTTTTAAGATGAGTTTGCATTTGACAAATAGCCATTACATATGATGATTTTATTCACTTTAGTATGTGGAATGCATTACTTTTTGTATCAATGTTTTGATCACTTTTGTGATTCATTATCACAATAGTTGTAGAAAACTAAAAGAGAATAAAAGAACTTCTCAAATCAATTTGAGCACTGCCTATATGTAACTTCTGTACCAGTTACTTACATGCCACATATAACGTTATTTCACAAAAGTAATCATTTATATAATGATGTATATTTATGAAGATTCTTCCACACAAGCACAAAATATGATCTCAGTCCTCAGCCTTGATGAGTCACATGTGAAAGTGAGAAATTGCATGGCATGAAGCTGAATTCAATTCTATTATGTTCGTCTTTCTCTTCTAACATTAAATTGATGGAATATTGTGATAATGTAGAGGTCAATTGCAAAGAAACCTTTAGAAATCAAGACTAGTGGATTAGCGTTATTAAGACTACCGATAACAAAATGAGAACCTAGATGATTAGATCATGATCTCTGAAATACAAATTCCCAGTTAGAGTTAAGCTCAGTTTCATCATTTATCTCAAGTTGCAACTCTAATCAGCTTGGCATTAATGAAATAATACCATTATTGTTAACAATTTAACTCCCAACTTCGAATTTTTAGTATTGAACATCACCACGATAATGCTCCACGATAAGCCTGGACCCCACTCCATTATTTCAGTATCACGACAAATCATGTGTACCACGAAATCACACAATGCAGCAGTTCTATTTCAAAATGAGTACAGATATATTTATAATGAAAAAACATCATAACAAGTGGATTTCCCAAAGTTTAATTATAGATCGTTGTTTCTTCCCCGAAAAAAATCAATGATTTAGAATGGAAATCAAATCAAAAACTAAATCATAAAAATTGGGTGGGAGAAGAACTTTATATAGTGCTAGCCTGTACCCTACTTCATTGTTTCATTATCACTACAAACTATATTTACAACAAAATATCATAGTACTGCAGCTATGCTTCAAAAATTGTACCATTGATAGATTTCCAAATATTAATGATTGAAAAAGCATTGGTTTTCAAATAAAAGCAGGGGAAAAAGAATATCATAATAGAATCAATATAAGGAGAGAGAACAATTACATGAAGAAGAGATCAAGATAAATAAGAATAAATGAATTTCCAAAGTCAAAAGGAGTCCGGATAAGTCCAAATCAGGCTAACAGAAATCAAGGGCAAAAAAAGAGCATTGAGAGGTTGTTGAAAACTTGAGGAACCACTTGGAAGATTCAAATTTTTGGAATAAGAACATTGAGAGAGCTTTACCACCCACCTTATGTTTAAGACAACATTGTTCAACTAGAGCTAATCTTGTTGATACACATATAGATAGAATCAAGGTATCGCAGGCCAAGGAAAATACAACCCATGATGAAAGAGAAAACAACTCATATGTCATGTGTCAAATTACAAACTCCCATAGAAAATCTTTGAGAGTACATAAACAAGATTGGAGGATAAATATGCATAATATCAAGTGATTGATAAACTATAATTGATTGTACATTGAAAAACAATTCTAAACTCAATTACAATGTCAATTTCATATAGAGATCACTTAGGGAAGGTATACGAACTAGGTTATATTATTCAATGATACTCAGAATCCATATTAAAGAGAAAGAAATGTATCCCTTCCCAAATTTTAAGAAGACTAGGTAATAAGGCTTATTATCTTTTGGTGCCACCATAGATATTGGAATGCTAGATGCAAAATAAGCTATGATTTACAACAGTGGGAAGCCAAATATTGTAAGCTAACAGACTAAAGCTAGAGAGCCATGATGAGATCATTCGTCCCCTAACTTAAATTCCCTTCACTTTGTAGGGGAAGTAGAGTGATCATACAAATAGTTTCCTAAAAGATATTTTAAAAATAAACTAAATATTGCTTAAAATATGCATAGGCACACTCAACACCCACAATGATTAAATTGAGAGAGTAATTTATTAGCTGCAAGAAACACACTATAAAAAATACTTTCTAGAATGCCATATTTTAGTATGGAAATTTATATCAAAATGTTTCATAGAAAAGTTCCACAATGACACCAAAAGCTCAACTGTAATTTTTTTTGAAATTTGTGTAAATAAATGAAAATTTGCATTCAAAATCTTAGTAAAGGAAATTGAAAATAATTTAAGATATCCATTCTATTATTACTTTAGAAGATTTTACAATTCCCACAATATAAAGTTTCTACTACCAAAACACATTCAAAGACATTAAATCTTCATAATTTTACTCACCAAAATTGCCACATTATATTTTCAAAGAACCATTAAATTCCCATTTTGACAAACTGGTTCTCAACAAAATTGTTCTAGTATGATTTGTAGGGCCACTAAAACTTGTGTTCAAATGTTATGAACATTATCCTATCAAAAATCACCCAAACTTCATAAATCTTGGTGGAAATTCCAAAGCATCAAAATATGTTCTAATCCTAATTTTGATTCTAGTGGGAAATTATTTTAGTAGAATTAGTCTCTTGAAACAAGCCAAGATGAACTCAAAATATCAAGGGATAAGAGTAAATCTCCTTAAAAAAATCTATTTATAGATCTCTCTTCACAAGACTACAAACATCCATTTTCAAATAATAATCTTTTGTCCATGATACACACTTTCATGATACTAGTTAAACATTTTTTTTCTTTGGTGAACAACACATTTAAAACCTCACAATTACTACTACCATCCTCCATTTGTAGTACTTATTATAAAATATCACATGCTACAAATGCATATTACATTGGAAATGATGTTAAAGGGAAACCAAATAGTTCATAAATTTAAAGAAAAAAAACCAACAACCACCTCAACCAGACATAACACCATTTTTTTAGAAGTCTCTGATGTTTTTTGAAATAGTTCATTTTCTGCATATCCTACATTAATTGCATTTAATCTGATCACATTTCTTTGAGGACTATTTTGTTACTTTATTTGCTTCCAAATTTTGCATACATGTCGACTAGGACAATTACAACTACAACATTTCACAGAAAGCCTCTATTTGGGTTTGGATGAATGTTTATCCCCATTGAAAATAAAAGAGGAGAAATTTCACCTTTGATACATTATCAATGACCATTCAAGGAGATCATAGATTTGCTTCATGCTTGTTGTGAAACAGTTCAATGTTTCCATTATGTGCCTAGTCGATAAAATTTGCTCTTATGCATGTCAGATGCATTTTCTTGTAAGTGTGTTCTTATTCCCACAACTTGATTCAATACCATTGCACTATCCAATGAGAAGGGGCCATGAAAAATATATTACAATCAATGTCACTAACCACAATTTGAATAAGCTTGTATTTTTCAAGATTCACTATTATTGTGTGATGTGATTAGTTATTATTATTTATTAAGTTTATGAAGAGTCAAACCCCAAACCTTTTAGATAAGATGCTCACAATTTCCCCTTGTGCTATATGTTCTTGCCTCATTTGATGTTGTAATTAATAATACTTATAAATTATTATTAATTTTCTAAAATTTGAAGCATGCTCATTTCTTTAAAATTATACATTTTAAAATAAAAAATAGTTTAATTAATTTAATTTGTTTATTAATTTTTAATAAAGAACATTTCAAAAAATTTATTATTTTTAAAACTTTTTTTTTTTGTTATTTTTTAAAACATTTAAAAAACAATTTATCTTTTACGTTTACTTTAAATGATTTTAAAAATATTTTTAAAATAAAATCTAATTACAAATATAATATTTTCCTATGATATTTTATAAATATTATTAAAAAATAAAATTTAACAAATATAAATGTTTCATTTTTAAGTTTCTTCTAAATATCATCATTTTCTTTCTTTTTAATATATTTTATTTTGGTTTTATTTTGTTACCTTTATTTATGATAATTGAAATTATAAATTTATTCATAGAATTTATTTTTGACTTTTATATTTTACTTGAACATAGTGTAGAAATATTTTAATTTTATTCTATTTATACATACAATATAGTCACAACAAAAAAAAATGATTTTCAATGCCATATTTCAGTTTTAACTTTTTGTGAACCCTTTCCCTTGAAATATAGATGCTTAGTTTACCTATCAATATAATCATTTATATCAAATTCATATTATTATGATTTTTCTACCAATGAATAGTGTCTTGTTCTCCACCACTCTATGATAATGTGCATTATTAATTTTTTCTTAATCGATTAGAGAATCTCCTCTATGTACACTACTATTAGATATCAAACATCTATTTGTCAAGCATGTGTGACACTTATAACATTAAACTTCCTTTGAGGTTTGCCTAAATTATGTAAGATGGATGCATATATGGTTCATTCATGCCTCACATCCATTGAGAAATCATCTATAGTAATGGACCTTCAACATACTTGTAAAAAAAACTTGCAAGATAAAATGTACATAATAAAAAACATTTCCTTTTAGAAAAATAATTTTCCATCTAAAATTCCAACACAATAATATTCTTCATTATTACATAAAATTCTCTTGCTCATAAATATTTACTGAATAAAAGATCCCTTATAAGAAAAGGTCTTTAGTCCAACATCCTGATTCCATAAAGGAAAAAGCAGAAAGCCAAAAAATATAAATAGAGGGTGTGAAAAGAAGAAAAAGGGCTAATTAAGAATATAAATATTCATGACATCTTTTGTCAAAATGCATCATGAAAAGTGGTTTGCACTTATGTATCCACATAGTTTTAATGAACATGTGCCAATGTCTTGCATCTTGACTAAGTTTGTGGACTAATAGGTCAAACTACTACAAGATAAAGCCTCCAATGGAAAACAACCAATCCTAGAATTGGGCAATTACATAAATGTTTAAGCCTTAAACTAGAATGGAAAAAGTGAACATGGTTATGTTGTAAGAATAGGTAGTAAACATTGAATGCCAAGTTATAGATTGTGAAATCTGATTCTTATAACTTATATAAAAGTAAACTTGATGTAGTTGGTCTTCATGACTTGGAAGCCCTCAATGACATCCAAAACTTTATTAAAATTTTACAATACAATGTACAACTTGACTCAAGCCTTACCTCAATACCCACCACATTAAAGGCATGAACTTTGGTGCTTGCACCCCTTGCTTATTTCACAATCCACTAACCTTTACTAACTAGTAGGAAACAAAGGAAAATGTCATAGAGTGGAACCTTGGCAAAGAACTCCACTATTTCATGTACATTTCCTACTTTCAAAGCCATTGAAATTTCATGGTCCTTTCACTTGATCAATTAAAATAAAGTTTCTTTCATTGCACACCCATAGACATTTAGACATACATTTGTAGGATGCTAGAATTCTTGAGAAATTTGTTCCATGTGTAGATGTATTATCTACATCTTTAGAATGTATAGGTAGTAGGGAAGAATGGGTGACATTTAAATTTCAATGCTCATTTCAATATTTACATCAATCATTCCACAAAAATAATAAATTTTATGATTTTGATCTTTATAAACTTTGACAATAGAATAATTGTTAGATTTCAACTTAAGCATTTTATACACAAAAATAATTTATATTTATTTCTCAGAAAAGTGCAACTTTCTCATTCTTTATAGTTAAATTTTTTTTTTGAAACCTTACAACTTAACACCATTAAAAACAATTGAATGATCATAGTTCACAAAAATCAACAAATATTTTAGACACATCATTTGTTGAACATGAACATGGTTAACACAACCCACCTTGGCCCACTAATCTTTTATCCTTTCTTTAGTGAAAATAAAAAATGTAAGTTCCCACCAAAGATCCCTCATAACACAAGGTAACAAATGTACTAGATGTTTTGTAATTATATAAGCACTAATTGCTAACTACATAACCATAATGAAACATTTCATAAGAAAGATAAAAATATGACAATGATAACCAAATGATCATGCACACAAAAAATTCTTAAGCACTTCCACGAGTTCCAAGAGAACCCCAAAATGTTTTGTACAATAAGGAAAAAATGAGGGTGTTGTAAATAAATATACAAGATACTTAACTTTTTATAATGAAAAATTGAAAAGAATATGACCTAATAGACTCAAGTAAGACTTATGCATTAAGTGAATGCAATGACCCTTCATGTTCAATTTCATGGGATATGATATGATGATCCAAGATAGAAAGATAAATAGAAAGAAATGGAAATTTATAGACTAACCAAAAATAGTCAAGAATTTGGAGCGACTTAAAACAACAATAAAATAAACTAGTATGAACTTGTAATTTAAGTTTGGAATTGATTTGTAGGGTATAGATATTTCTAGGAATTTTTTCTCAAACAATGATTTTGTGAATAGCTAAGTACTCTATACTTTTTTATGATACTTTCACAAATATCTTGTTAGGTGCAATACTTTTCAGATGTGAAGCAATACACTCATCACTTATTTCTGCACATAAAGAAATAGGGAAAATGTTTTGGATAGGGGTTTACATTATTCAAACCCTATTTGAAGAATTAACCTTGCAAGAAAAATATGTAAATGATAATTTTCAGCATGTAAATAGATTAACAAAAAATAGTCAAGAACCCATTGTAACTTAAAACAACAATGAAATAATAGTGTGATTTGCTGGCTTTAGTTTAGAATTGCTTTGTAAGATATGAGTTGTCCCAGGCATTATGTTTTCATGCATAGGTTTACCAAGTCACAAGGATAAGTGTGATTGCATATTAAGTAACTTAGAATTGATGAGTTGGTGTAATGTAATCTGATTTAGTTTCTTTTAGATCAAATGAATACATTCATTTGATAATTAAAAATACACATAAACAATATTAACAATTTTAAATTCAAAAAAGCTTATACATGTATTGTTTTAAAGATTACACATTATACCCACCAATACATAACACTTATTTCAAGATGATCAACTACTTTAGACTCTTATCCATCTAGTGCAAAGTGAGAATATATCAATATAACCATGCAACTCAAAGAGAATCCCCTTTACATTGAATTTTCTATTAAAAACTAATGATATATAATATTTTATTGGTAGATGATCTACTTGTACTACATTGTTAACATTATGATAATTACCCAAATAAAAAATAGTCCATTTTAACAATCGAAAAGTCTATGCTACATTATTCATAGTCATGAAATAGAACACAGAGATCACAACTATTCATTCTTCAAAGTCATAAAATCAAATACACAGAGCATGGTTATTTTTTCTTAATATTAATGGAATAGAACATGCAAAGAATCTATTTTCCTTTATATCAACACCATAAACACCCCAACTAGAAACCTTCAATTACTTATGTGGATAATTGATGCTGGAAAAAATAGAGTTGTTTTAGGGTTTTTTTAGTTAGTTTATTGTTCTTCTGTAAACAAGGAATGTGATGAGATATGCAAATTTATGTTTAGGATTTAGTTTTATTCCTTAGCAAATAAAACTTGTCTAGGTACATGCGTATCTATTTTTTGCCTGTTTTTCTTGTGGGTATAAATCCTTTATATTCAACCCTTTGTAATTGTTTTTGAGTGAGCTAGAATAAAAGATGTATTTTCATAAAAAATTTCTTGTGTAAAATCTACATTTGGTATCAGAGATACAAGATTGTTGAAGGCTTCAGTATGGAAAGTAATACTTTGCAAATTCTAGAATTTAATGGAGTTGATTACAATATTGGTCAATCAAGATGAGGATTTCTATGATAGGTAAAGATTTTTTAGTTATTGTTGAATTAGTGCACGACAAGCCTAATGATTAGAATGATCTATGAGGTAATGATAGGAGAATTAAGAAGGAAGTAGAGAAGAAAAATGTAATGACTCTATTTCATATTCAGATGGTTCTTGATAAGAGCTTGTTTCCTAAAATTGCAGATGAACAAAAAGTGAAGGATGACTGGATGAATCTAAAAGATTCTTTCCATCAAAATGATCAAATTAGGTTGTCAAGATACAAACCTTGAAAAGAAAATATGAGGATTCAAAAATGAGGGAAATTGAGAGTGTGCAGATTTTTGTGTAAGAGTCAAGGATGTAGTTAGTAAAATGACTAGTTTAGGTGAACCTATGATCAAAGAACATGTCATAAAAATGTTTTAAGATCATTAATCCCAAGATGGAACAATGTAGCCATCATTATGGAATATAGAAAATATTTTTCTAGATTGGAGCATGATCAACTGGTTGGATCTCTCATGTCACATGAGGTTAGATTGAAGGATACTTCTACAAACATTAATGAGAAATCTTTTGCTTTCCAATTAAAAATTTCAAAGAATGATGGTGTTAGCAACAAATCTAACAACAATAAAGGCCAAGGAAGAGGTCAAAATTTGGAATTATTTAAGAAGAAATAGAGGTGGCCATGGAGGAACATGCAGAGGTAGATTTGATAAAAATCAAATTAGTGTTATTATTGCAATCAGTATGGACACTTTAAGAAAGAGTGTAGATTGAAATTAGGTAATAACAATAATAATTTGAATTATGATTAGTATTTGGATTTAGGGTGCTCTAGTCACACATCTTACAATAAGGAGATATTTTCAAAACTTGACAATGGTTTTCAATCTAGGATTACACAATAGGTCATGACACTCTAATAGGGTTTGTATGACCTTTCTTTGAATCCTTCCATTCTTTCCACTTTTCATATTATATTTACTGTGGGAATAGTTTTAGGTTATTATGACCTTAGCCTTCCCTGGCCTAGCAGTTGATGCTAGTGTTGGAGCTACTACTATTGGCGAGAACAGTACCACCAAAAAATTTCCCATGCAAGTTTGTTTCCAAGGTGTTCCATGAGGTAATCCCTCTCTTGATATTGTCCTCAATTCTAAATATTTTGATAATACTTGTGCATGGATTGGGAAGAAAACCTTGATAGGATATTTTTTTAGTCTCATTTCTTTTGAAAGCATGCTTAGAGAATGGGTTTCCAAGATTTTGACACCATAGGGTGTTAGCCTTGAGGGTTTTCAAAGCCTCACCAAGCGATTTCTTATTTTTTGTTTTGGTAACCCTAGCTAGACTGAACATGTGTTCACTCATGGCCCCTAATCTATTAGTTCATCCTTGTTAGACTTTCAGAAATGGTCTTAGGATTTTTCCATCTCTGATGACCATAAGCTTAAGGTCTTAGTTTGGTTGGAGTTTCCTTAGATTCCCATTCTATGTTGGTCATCCTTAAAACCTATTATGCAAACTTTTGGTAAAGTGATATGCCTTGAGCATGAATTTTTTTATAATTCTCGACCCCAACATAGGGTTTGTGTTGAGGTCAACCTTTTGAAGGACCTCAAGGAGACTGTGGAGATTTAGATTGGTGGTATCACCTTCACCCAGAAGGTTCTTTACCTAAATCTTCTGAACACCTACTATCAGTGTTAGTTTGCAAAACACAAGATTAGGCATTCCCTTTGTTAGAGTGTTAGTGTCAACCAACCTCAAAAGCTAAGCCAATGCTGAGTGCTTAAAAAGATGAATGGACCACTATTTTTAAAAAGGGAAAAGATGATGTTGTTGCTAAGGAAGGTTTCTTGTCCCAAGATACTCAATGATCTAGCTCATGTTTGGCACCTCTCATTTCTTCTATTCCTTGTCTCAAGCCTCTACCTCTTTCAAACCCTAGTTTGTAGGGGATGGCAGGTACTATGGATTTAGAGCCTTGACCAAATGGGTTTGAGTGTTGCAAAAGGCTTATATGATCTCTAAATATTTGAGTTTTCTCTAGATAATTAAAGTACAAACAAAAAGCCTAAAATATAAGTAAAATCACTATCCAATGAAGACTAGAGACAGGACAAAGGAATGAGCCCAATGTAACAATAAAATATCTCTATGTTGATAGAGAATACAATCTTTTTAAATTTTTGCATCCATCATTCAACTTTATAAAAAGAAACATCACACTCAAGAGAAGATGTGCTAGCAGATACCATAGAAGAAATAAACAAGTCAAACAATCAAGTAAAAAATACTAGACTAGATAGAGGAATTCTAGAACCATGGAGTGGATAAGGTCAATGCTTGAAAGAGCATTAGAGGTAGAGAAAGAAATGCACAAAACACAATTTCAAACAAAGGGATCTTTAAGAAGAGGGGTCATCATTATATGAACAAAATAAATTGATGGGACATGAGCCATAGAGTGATGCACTGGTCTCTATAATTTGATTGTTTCCACAATCCAAACTTCTATCAATGATCCCGTAGGCTTTGACAATTTCTATTTCACGAGAAAGCAAATAGATGAGTTGCAAAATTGTGAAAATTTCTATTTTGAAGGTACCAAAATTGGGAGGTTGCAAACTTTTGAAATCTTGTTACTGATCTTACAAGACATATTTTCTAGAATTTTCTTTAAAATTACCTAAAGCAATTCACAATCCTATTTTAGACACCTTTTTCAACTTTACATTACATATCTCAAAACCAACTATCACTCCTTTTGATCAGTTAGTGAAACCTCCCCTGCTACCCCTTGTATTAGGTCTAATTAGGCCTAAATTGTAAAGAAAGTAATCTATAAGATTAGATTCTAACCTTATAAGTTTGCAAAAATTTGTATTATGTTATCAAAATACAAAATTTTGTTTTTGTTTGGACCCAACTAATGGTTTAACTCTTAAACCCTCACAATGAAACCCTCACAACTAGGACTTCTTCATTATGTGCATTTCCAAATCTTCTTGAAACAAGTAATGGTTGATTCCCCATGTAATTATAATGTACCAAGTCCTTCTAAAAAAAACAATTTTCCTCCCCAAGGGAATTCCTATGATCTAATACCTTTGCCACACCAAGCATGAATTGTACTATGTCATCTTATACAACTTCTACCCTAGGGTTTTAACTCTTAGAGCATAATTCTTCTTGCATCATATTATGTTAGAAACCTATAATATCCCATGATTATGATTCATTCCAAAAGATACACTAGGAACATAAAGTGGAAATGATCATTCACTCTAGTAGACTAACAAGTTTTTGATTTTAGGAAAGTGCAATCATAGATAAAACTATCATATGATTATGAAAAAGAAAAGTTAAATGTCTCACATGATTTAGGTTGTGCTAGAATACCATGTGACTACTATGCCATCATATTAGAGCAAAAAATTCAAAGAAATAAATTTAGAATCACAAAATCATAGAAAATTGCAGAGGTTGCAGAAAAATTGTCTTTTATTGCATAAATGTCGATAATTTCATAACTTTTATCATATATATATTTATTGTGGATCCATCACTCCATTTATAAATTTTGAACATTTTAATTCAAATATTTCCCTTCTAAGGAAACAAATCAAAACAAACCAAACTTCTCATACCCATGCTAACTTTCTTAACTAACCAACACAATTTTGATCTTAAACATATTAACAGTAATAGAGTGACTTTTAAGTCCTTTGATGCAATGTAAAGGGTTATTATTGGCCTTGTAATATTTTTAATGAAAAAATAAACCTATCTTATGCATTATGCCTTCATTACACATATTGGTCATATGGTCCTTCTCATGAACATGAGGTCTTATATTAGAGAGATGCATAATTTGGATTTGATTGTGCACCATATTTTTGCATTGACATTTCGAATCACACTCAATGATCCATCATCAAGATGTGAAAAGATAGAGGGGATAAATGATGGATCACTAAGTGTAATTCGAAATGTTGATGCAAAAATATGACACACAATCAAATCCAGAATATGCATCTCTCTACTATGACTGATTGTGGAATTTTTTTCAGGTCTTATATTCATATTGCATTTATCATTATACCCAATTTCTATAATTAGCCTCAATACATCATAATTTAACCTTGTGGACCCTTTGTCACATCCTTCATACCTTGATGTCTTCATAGGTCTTTTTTCTTTATCACATGCTCCTATACCATACTCCCCCCCATGAAAGATCTCTTACCCCGCAGGATAAGGGGCTTGGTCTTCATACCTCCCATCCTTCTTGATTGTCCTCTATGACTCTTCTCCTTGCAAATATTCTACTACAATAACAACTGATTGAATGAGTTATCCCTTCTTCTTGTTCCTACACCAAACTCATGACACACATTAGAAAATAAAAACATATTTAGAATTCTTTGGTTTGGACAATCACTCCTTAACTCTAATTGGATAATTTTTGTTTCTTGTATGAGATCCAAATGACTCCCTTAACCCTTTCATCTATGAAATTTAATCTCTACTTCTAATAGGAGATTCAATTACTTTTGTCATTACCCTAACTTGTACTCTATGACACTACACATTCCTCTTTATAATAACACTAGACCAATCATGTATTTCTTTGTTCTTGACTTAAGGATTACATTCCTTACAACCAAAACATATGATACTCATATGAAATTACTCATTATCGTACATAGGGGTTAGTGTATATCTTCTTCAATCTTTATGAATAGTATTAGTATTTTTTTGTCTGTTACATATGGTCCTTTTATGGTATTTCCAAGGTCTACATAAGAGTATATGAAAATAAGTCATAGACACAATGTCACATAGAACTCTATCATTACAACCCCCAATAGAAATTTTGGTATAGGCCTATTCTTGATTCAATAAAATATGATCATTATTTACCCATGTTTCTTTATAAGCTCTTCTAGATGAGGAAATTTTCCTAAACACATCTTGTGAACCATTTCATAAGATACCAAGTTATCATGTAATCTTGAGTCAATAATAATTTGACAAATCTTACCTTGGATTGTGTATTGTATTTTGACATGGAAACCTTAGGTTGTCCTAGTTATTGAAATGACCATGTCTTGTACATAACACTTCTACCTTCTAACATTGGGTTTGCCAATGTCATGTAATTCTCTTCTTCTTTATCTTCTTCTTGTACTACATTCACTCTCATTTCATTAGGTCTAGTTTTTTGCTATCACATAGGGCATTTTAAGGATGGATGTCCTACCTCATTATATGTATAACATAGCCCTAGAAAAACTCCTCTTCCTCCTCCTCTAAATCAAAACTTTTGAAATGAGTATGTCTCCTTGTTGTTATTTCTATCATTCTAATTTTGATGATTAGGTGTGGTTCTACTGCCTCTTCCTCTACTTGTACCTCCTCCTCTTCTACCACTTCCTTGCCTTTCTTACTTCCTTTTCACCCTCTCTTCATCCCTAAAGGCTAATTGAAAAAAAATCCCAAATTCTTTTGGAACACTATTCCTATTTCATCCCACACATTATGCCTTATCCCATTAAGGCATCTTTCCACTTTCTCATCTTCATCCTCCAATCCTCCTTTAATACTAAGTTTGTAACATTTCTTAGTATAGGACATAAAATCCATGTCCATTTTCTTCAACTTTTGTCTTATTCTCATAGTGTGAGTAGCAAAATCTTAAGGAAGGAACTGTTCATTCATCATGATCATCATCTTACCCCATGTGAGATTTTTCCATCCCTTATTCTACTCTCTCCATCTGTACACTACTCCACCAAGTTAGAGAAATACCCCTTAGCCTTGTTTTAAAAAACTTAATCTTTTTGTCTTCATCCATATCTTATAACTCATATAAATTTTCAAGGGCTTGAATCCACCATAGTACTTCCCCACTATCCATTCTTCCATGATAACTGGGTAAATCCATAGAGGCTCTACTTGCACCCCCTTATATTGCTTTCAAAACTCTCAACATCTTCCTTTCATCAGGATCGAATTCCTATTCTCTATTCATTTCATTACAATTCTCCTCATGTTCTACTTTATCATCCTCTTCATAATTGAATTCCTTTCTGAACTTCTCCTAATTTATCTTTCCAAGGCTTCCAATATTGCCACCAAAGTTGCATTCATTCTCCTCATTTGTCTAATCTCCTTATCTTTTGCTACATCTTTCTCCATCTTTTCTCTTCTCTCCATCTCAAAGGTGTCACTTTTTGGTTTAACAGGCATATTATTTATACCCTAAATCACTACTCAACTTCTCCTTCTTTCATACACCCATGAGAATCTACTAGGTGATCTCATACTAATATGATAAAGAGGTCACTATACTATGATATTTACTTATTTCAAACTTATATCTACCTTCATGTAGGCTTTGACAATCTCTATTTCTCAAGGAATAAAATAGATGAGTTTCAAAACTAGAGAATTTCACTATTTTGAAGGCACCAAAAATAGCAAGTTGTGAAGTTGCAAAATCTTGTTACTAACTCTACCAAACCAAAATTTTGGGCTTTTCTCCAAACTTTCCCAAGGTAATTCCCAAAGAGGTCCTATTTTAGACATCGTTTTGAGCTTTAAATACCATATCTTGTAACCAACTATTACTCCTTTGCACTATTATAGTGAACCCTACCCTTCTACCTATTGTATTAGGTCCACTTAGGCCTAAATTATAAATAAATTAATTTGTAAACTTAGATGCAGACCTTCTAAATTAGAAAAAAAGTTTTATTATGTTTCCAAACTATATTTTTTGATAATTTATTAGATATCCACACTCAAGTAATGGTTTATCTCTTAACACTCATAATCAAACCCTCATAACTAGGACTTCATCACTGTATGCCTTTCCAGGAATTGTTGATTCACCATATAATCATCATTCACTAACTCCTTCTAACATAAAAGCTTTCCCTCCTCAAGGTAATTTGTGAGATCCAATACCATAGCCACACTAAATATGTATTGCACTATGCTAGTTTATGCAATTTCTACTTGGCCAGGGTTTCAACTCTCAACACACACTTCTTATTGCATTAAAATATGTTAGTGAAAATTAATATACATTGGTTACGATCCATTCCCCAAGATATATAGTGCGAACATAAAGTGGAATGGATCATTTATTAGTCCCTGCCTTTTAAAAGGCAGAGACTATTGTTTTTATACCAATTATAAATGATTAATTCACTTTTAAAACTTTGAAAAGAATAATATATGGTATGGTTGACCATGTTTAGTATTTCTAATTTTGATGTCAAAATGAATTTATCTATTTTCCTATTGGTGCGTTTGATTTTCCTAGTGCTTTTACTAGTTTTTCAAAAAAAAAATAGAAATGATGATAGTGACAATTAGTGAGTTGGGATTTTGTTTGATATCGTGGGCATAGTGAAAGATAATTAGGGTTTTTGATGGAGCGTGGGTGTAGTTTTTGGTAATTCAAAATCAGACAAAAATCCAAGAGCAGCTTCGATCAATTTCGGGAGGCATTTCCAAAGTTCTAAATGTCGTGGACCGTGGATTTTATGGCAATGGAGGGTTTTTCTTCTCATACCTAATTTTAATACGTCAAGATTGAAAAGGAAGATTTGCAGCACCTAAAGAAAACTGTACTGTGCATTAAAAATTGCAAGTTTTATGCTAGGGTTTTAGTTTCAAGGGCAATTTTTCTTCATTTAGGTAATACACGGAAGGTTACAGGGAAATGATTGGAGCGTCACAGAGTAGGTGATTAGAATAGGGTGTTTAGGGTTACGTGAATGTATAATGCTGAGGTTTTTTGAAGCTCTACAAATTTACTATTGAAGTTTTTATTCCCGCATTTATCGATGGCTGCCTCCGGTAATCAATTAGAGGAGGCGGAATCCAAGTTAGTGCCCGTCTTCGATCTCTTTGCGTATTGTGTATTCAGAGGTTATAATGTTTTCTATTTCTGTTGCAAGCCTTTAGGGTGAAATAAATTTAATTGATTTTGCAGATAATTGTTAGAAGTAAAACCATAGGGCATTTATAGATGAAGAGGGATACTCTTCTTTTTGGCGGGATTCTTAGTTTTCAAAATATTGAATTTGTTCGTGTTCATTTTTTTCAGGGTTAGTGGAAATTTATAGATTTTGCAGCTGGTAGTTAAACAGATTCTCTTATTACAATTAGTGCTCAGGGAAATGCTTTTATTTTAAGAATTCTAGTTTTCTTTTCGATTAAGATTACAAATCTTCAGAGAAAAGTTTAAATGAATGTAGGTTAGATTGTTAGATAGAATCTCATGATGTTTCAGGGTTCAAGAAACATGCTATCATTCTGGTATCTATTTATAGTTTTAGGAAAAAATGCTTACTGTGTCTTTATTGCGGAGTGTCAGGAAAAAATTTCAAGTGATTATGCATAAGCTTGTTGAATACAACATAAAGGCTTGTTAGGGTTGTAAATTCAGAATATACTGGAATGAATTTTTAAACGAGTTATTGTTGTGCATATATATAAGAAAACACTATCGAATATCAAGAAATTTTGCCATAAAAAATACTATTTAATAAGTTTGATATTAGAAATGTTTGAATTTATTTGTCTATATCATTTTATTTTATTTTGTCCACTAAACAAAAAATTAAATACTAAAAATAGGTATAATAAAATGGTCAAAATTATTTTGTACTTTTCACATTATATATATATATATATATATATATATAATATCTAATATCAACAAATTTTGATATAAAAAATACTATTTAATAAGTTTGATATTAGAAATTTTTTGAATTTATTTGTCTACATCATTTTCTTTTACTTTGTCCATTAAATAAAAATTTGGATATTTAAAATAGCTATGATAAAATATTAAAAATGATTTTGTATTTTTAACTATAAAAGATATATTAAAAACATTAGTAAAATTGAATAGATATATTGATTGTAAAATAATATTTTTTATATTTCTTTTATAGTAAAAAATACAAAATCATTTTTAACATTTTATTATAGCTATTTTTAAAATCTAAGTTTTTTTTAGTGGATAAAATAAAATAAAGATATATTTTCTACTATTTTACTAGTGTTTTTTATATTTCTTTTATAGTTAAAATAAAATAAATCATTTTTATCATTTTATTATAGCTATTTTTAAAATCTAAAATTTTGTCTAGTGGACAAAATAAAATAAAGTGATATCTACAAATAAATTCAAAATTTTCTAATTTTCTAATATCAAACTTATTAGATTGTGTTTTTTATATCAATATATATATATATATATATATATATATATATATATATATATATATATATATTATAGTGGAAAATACTAAATAATATTTCAAATTTTCAATAAAAAAAAAAAAAAAAATTAAATATCTTGATTAATTTATACAAATTATTGAAAATTTTTAAATTGCAAAGTTTTCAAATGTCATAGCTCTATTTTAAAATTCTATAAAGTTTTAAAATAGTAATAATAATATCTCTTATTTTTTTTAAAGATTAATATTTTTTAAAAAAATCTTTAACTTCATTATTTTTCAAAATAGAAAATTATAAATAATGAGATTCTAAATAATTTATTTCAAATCAAATTACTTTTCATCATATTTTTAGATTAATACAAAATATTATTTAATAAAATTACAAATTATAAAATTTAATCACTTCTTAAGTGAATACATTTAAAAAAATTGTCCTCATATTTTAATTTTAAGTACTTGGTAATGTTTTGATAAAATCATGATTTTCAAAATATAAGTAATAGTTTTCCTAAAATTTATCAATTTAATTATATTACTTCTTTCAAAAATAAATACACTTAATGTAATATAAATAAGTATTTTTATGGAACTTAATTTTAATATATTTATAAATTTATAAGATTTAACTTAATGTTCTTACATTATTATAATCAAATATATTTCATTGTACATAAATTATTGCAACAATTGGATACATTATTATTCCAATAAAGTAGATGTTATTACAGATATAATCATACTTAGAAACAATGGGCCTCCTATAGCCTATAGAAACAATGTGTAGGCCCTTTATTTTACATGGACAAGCTACCCAAGTTATGCACTAAATATATAAAATATCTAGAAGTAATATGGAAATATTAATATTTTGTATTCACATTTTATATCTCAAACTAATATTACATATCTTTAGTTATACTATTTTTTCACACTTTTCACAATAGGTAGGGACTCCTACTTACTCAAATAGCACTCTTGTTCTATTAGATTAACAAGTTTATGGTTTTGGTATAGTACAACCACATATCAAACTACTATATGATTAGCAAAAACAAATATTTAAATCCCGTATATGATTCCGGATCTATTAGAATAACTTATGATTACTATGCTATCATATGAGACTAACACATGTAAATAAATAGATTTGCCATGACCTAACAATTACTAACAACTACACCCAACGAATATAGAGCATGTTCAGCAAAATGTTCATCAGAGTTGGCTTGCTCAACCAAAGCAATAGTATGTATACATATCAAATGCAATGTTGTGTTCATTGTAAATATCCACTTTTAAAATGAGTTTGCATTTGATAGATAGCCATTACATATGAATATTTTATTCACTTTAGTATGTGGAATGCATTACTTTTTGTATCAAATGTTTTGATCACTTTTGTGATTCATTATCACAATAGTTGTAGAAAATGAAAGAGACTGGTGCAGGAGCACCTCAAATGTTCAAGCAACAGTTGAAGATTATAAAGACCACGGAGATCCTCAAAATAAATAAGAAGGAAGGAATGTATAAACAAGGTCATCAAATAAATTGGGCAGTCTTGGAACCTATAATGATGCTAAAATAATATTAGGTTTCAAGATAGGTTTAGGTTTAGAAATGATTTTAATGTTTAATAAAACAATTGTATGGTTTTCCAAGTTCAAACATTAAATAAAAATGGTAACGGTTGGTTTAGAGGGAAGTTTAGTTTGTAATAATTTTTAAAATACCCAACTCAACGATGATAGTTGGTTGGAATCAGTTATTGTATGGTGTCTTATAAATTGGAAAGAGTCTCTGATGTAAAGGGGAGGGAAAAATATTGAAAGACTGGTATGTATAGACTGGTGAACAACAATATTAAAACTTAGATATTCTGCAACTCAAATTCCATATTGAGGTTTGCAAACTGATTGGTTGGCTCTACAAGTGCATTAATAAGGTTTCCTTCATCATTAATCCAAGTACTTTGTTGATAAGTTTCATGTTATTATAGGTTTTCTATTACACTTGTTGCAGAACTAGTAGATTTCTTTTAATTATTTATTTGCTGCAGTAGGTTTTTAAGGAAATGAAGATCTTTCCATGAGGATGAAGGCCTGATACTCATGGAAAGAGTTATTCTAACATGTATGATATATTACTAACCAAGCACATGCAGAACTAAAAAAGATAGGGATTCTACCCAAACAAGGGGTTTATTTGCTGATTGGAGACATTAAACAATGTACATGTGAAGGTGAATTCATTGTTAGTTGGGATTGGAAGTGTGTGTAATCAAGTGATTGAGAAAACCCTAGTTGAAGAGTAAGAAGTGCTAGGAGGAGTCTGCTATATGGTTCCTTTTTAAATTGTATCATTTATTATTTGATTGTCATTATTGTGATTGCTCCTCATCAAAGACTAAAAGAGCTTCTCAAATCAATTTGAGCACTACCTGTATGTAACTTCTATACATGTTACTTACATGCCACATATAACGTTATTTCACAAAAGTAATTATTTATATAATGATGTATATTTATGAAGATTCTTCCACACAATCACAAAATATGATCTCAGTCCTCAGCCTTGGTGAGTCACATATGAAAGTGAGAAATTGCATGGCATGAAGCTGAATTCAATTCTATTATGTTCGTCTTTCTCTTCTAACATTAAATTGATGGAATATTGTGATAATGTAGAGATCAATTGCAAAGAAACCTTTAGAAATCAAGACTAGTGGATTAGCATTATTAAGACTACCGATAACAAAATGAGAACCTAGATGATTAGATCATGATCTTTGAAATACAAATTCCTAGTTAAAGTTAAGCTCAGTTTCATCATTTATCTCAAGTTGCAACTCTAATCATCTTGGCATTAATGAAATAATACCATTATTGTTAACAATTTAACTCCCAACTTCACATTTTTAGTATTGAACTTCACCGCGATAATACTCCAAGATAGTGTTTTTCCAGTTAGATGGTGCTTCTATTGGTTAGGAGTCGATTCTTGATAGAATTTTTTTTATTGGTTAGAGTTGATTCATGATCATTATCCCTTGTGATATTTTGGAAATATGTGATGACAAATAAATGTTTTTATTTATTATTGTACTATTTGCCTAATTTATCTTTATACTCATGTTTTGTGCATTGATCTTTCCTATGTCATGTAATAGGCATTAAATATACCACTTATATTATATTAATATAATATATACTTTTAATTTTGAGTGCGACTTTTTTTTTAAACATTACATAATAATAAAAATAATAAAAGTTGTAAAATAAGACAATTTTGGTATGGAGCATGTTTATTTAAGGTTTGAATCAACTCTTAAGAACCCCATCATCAATATTTTAATTTATTCATAGGAGTGATCAACAACAAAATAAATTTATGAATAGACTTCATACTATAAATTGATCCAATGAGCTATCATGACAAAGATATAGATAATTGGCTTACATAATAGAATAAGTATTTGTTTCTATCAATGTTTTATATTAAATAAATTTTGTAATAGAATCTATATGCATCAAACAAGACTATATATTTGGTCTTTGTATCTATCAAAATATAAAAAAATATAAGAAAACGTGTTATTGCATTATTAGATTTTTATGAAGACCTCACTACACATTATGGGTATTGTCTTATAGATAACTATTTGAAACACCTTACTAAATTCAAAGAACAAGAAAGTTTAGAATAATTATTAGCAAGGTTTTTCAAGTATGTATGTTTCATCTAAATTCTATGTCCCAAGGAATGAATCTTTAAGATAGGTAGAGAAGATGTACCCAAAGAATTTGAGATAATTCTTTACAACAGAAGAGATAGAACCCATCCTACATAGTCACTCACTTCACATGCTAAAATAATGTCAAATAACTAAAGAGAAGAGAGTTAAAGGGTTATGCCTTTATAGGAAATATGTTAGAGGGCATAAATATATTATACCTAAAATATAATAAATTAAAGGGTTGAGTAAGGAAGAAGAGGTAGAAGATTTGAACAATCATCATTATTCAGACATTAAAGCCACATTGGAATGAGGGAACAATATTGACAAATATAAAATTTGGTTCACCTTAATTTTCATCCAAAAACCTAAAAGAGGGTGTATGTTACTATAGAAATGTGAATGGTGAGTGAGAAATCTACCAAAGCATAAAGCTGTATGATCTTTATATTATTGAGATACATCATCCGTAGTCTATAGACATGGCCAGATCTCCCATAATGTGGAAAACTCACTCCTTTTCCATGTATTTCATGATTTTTTATCAAGCGAGTGGTTGGATTTATAGTAGTAAGTTTTAACTGCTAAAAATGGTGATAGGGATACATAGATACAAGGATAGGATTTTAGCAAAACATTCATAAGTTAATGTTAGAAATCAGTTGATCTATAGTAAGAAAGTCTAAAATACTAATTTTCAATTACGTATTATCTCTTCCTGATCTGACATCCAATTCACTGGTGACACCAATTTTTAACCATGTTAGTTGTTTATGATTGAAGCTTTAGTGATATAGTTTTTGGATTGGTAACAAAAAGTTTATATTAATGTGTGAAAAAAGATTACATATATGAGAAGACCAACTAGTGTCATTGTAGCAAAAACTAAAACATTGCCTATGGACACTATCCAACTAGATAGTTCAAAACACTAATTATAATAGAAAAAAGAACCCAACACCCAAACATCTCCAAAAAAGAGAGTAGAATGCACCCTAGAAAAGTTGGGAATGCCAACAAACCCATAACCACCTCCAACCCATGCCTAAGAACAACCATTTTAACTACACTCCAAGAAGAACAATCACAATCATCCAAAAGGGAAATGTCCATCGTAGACACAACAATGCCAAATCCATTAGCCACAACATGACCTACATTATCTTCCACCATCCTCCACTTTACTAGAGTATGTATTCAAATTAATAGATGGCCTTCTACACTCACAAACACCAAAGATTTTATTGGTGTCACCTTTCAATTCACAAGGTGACCACTAGGTCCCAAAACCTTAGCTCATTTGCATGTGCACAAGTACATGATTAGCTTGCACTAGCCCATTCATGTCATTGGTGAATGCATATGCCCTAGCTCAGTTGATGACTAGACCAACAAAGGTTGCAACTCATCCAAACCACCATCGATAAGCCTCCATGGATGGATACCCATATACAACCCAACCCTTAAAACTATTCACTTCACTATATCCTCCACACTAATGCTTCATTTTGGCTCAAGACATTTCCTTACCATGATCAAGACTTCTAGTTTCAAGTCGACCACCATTAACACCAAGGCCAAGAAAAAAAATTAGATATTCAAGTTTGATTGTGGCCTCCAATCCATCTCCAAATACTCTTGCCTAAACAACAACATCATTGCTTCCTAGAACAACTCATCATCAAATTTGAAAACATTCCATAGACATTTTATTGTAGTTGGCCCTTAAATGGATGGGATTAAACTTATGTGATTATTTTGTGACATTAAAATATATAAGTTATATATTTGGAGTACAATAATAGAAGTACTGTAGATGCCCTATTTCCATCCTTTTTGAGTATGTGAGTTCAAGTTTAAGTTTACTAACTTTACAAGCCTTTAAACTTGTAGTTCATTATTTTACATTGGTTTAGGATTTGCCTTGTAGATGTAAAGCTAAGAGGTTAAGTTTTTTTGTCCATCTCTTTTATACTTCTAAAAAAAATTGATTTAAAGGGGTCTATGATAGTAAATACAAAATAAAAATGTAGGTTTAGATCAATTATTTAATGATGAATGTAGAAGATGGTTAGTTTAGAAGATAGTTTGTTGTAAAATCATATAAGAATATTATTTAGTTAAGTATTTTAAAGTTACATGATAATTATACAAATCATGTAGGAATTTTAGTTGGTTAAGTTTATCTAAGTTAATGATATAAGTAATTGACACATGAATAATTAATTTATAGTTAATCTAAAAGGTTTAGTTTTTTAATTAAATTTTATTTTTGATTAAGAAAAGCAGCAACTAATTGGTGTTGACCCAAAGTACAATCAGAACTCTAGGCACTAATAAAGAACAATACCAGTGCTAAATTAGATCTCTCTCTTTCAAATACAAATGTTCATGAGTGACTGACCCGCCAACTATGGTCAACATTTTCAATGGAAGACTCAAGAAAAGCCCGCACAATAGTTGTAGACTTAAACCAAAAATAACAATAAAGGACCAGAGTGTTCCCTTTAAAACTACCAGCAATCACTTGATCACAATGAAAAGAAAAACTAAAAGAGGAAACCACCATTGCAACAAGGGAGAAAACTCAGGTTATCTACACCTGTTAGAACTCTAAGAAAAAATATAGGACCAAACAAGACTATACCTCTAGCCTAGAAAAAATAGTACACATCTTCCAACTATGGGTAAAAGAAAGGCTTAACCTCCAACCTTAGAAAATGTAGTCAAAAGTCTTCTAGCCTCCTATCTTTTGGTTATGTAGTTATCTAACAATGAGTTGTATAGTTACCAAACTACACACTATATAATATACCTCCTTATGTTGAAATACACATCAAATGTTCATCATATGTTTTTATCATTTGGTATCAAAGCAATATTTTCTTGTGTGCTTATGATTCCATTGTATGGTAAAATCACTAGATCTTCCTTCAATGGAGAAATAATTCTCTAAAAAGTCTAAAGGAAACAAAGGTTGCAAAAAATCTTTGCAACATTCAAAAGAATCAAGTTCAACGTTGAATAGATGATTCCTTGAACCTAGTTATTTTCTATGTTACAAAGATTCTCTGTAGCCTTTGTCACCTGTGGACTTTACAGAGAATTATTTCTCCATTGTATGTAGATTAAAAGATGTTACCATACACTATAAGGGTAAAATCATAAACATATATCACCCTTTTGTAAAGGAAAATGCTAAAAAAAGTATAACTGTTCAACTTCAATGACATAATACTAGTATTATTATTTAGAATTTGAAAATTAAGTAAACTAATGAAATGTGTAGAAATATAAGAAGTTTAGGATTATATTTTTTAATAATTATTTGGAATAAGAATTGATGTATTTTCCTAAATTCTATAGGTAATTTTTTAGTTGCTGAAAAATACTGTAAATTAGGGGTCTAGTTCCCACCACAAAATTATATGGAAGTAAATGTATTTCCCTTTGATCTTAGACTAGGTTGTAGATAACATATATAGCTAGAACAATTTAAAATAAAAATTTTCTTTAGACCTATATTTTCTCTTTTATAATGATTCAAATTTAAACTCACCTAAAATCGATAGTTTTCATCTCCCACCACATTTTTCAAAACAAATCTATTCTAGCTAGAAGAAAAATTATACATTTGAGAAGAGTGCTCTCTCCTCTAGAACATAATACAGATTTAATTTTTTTTTAATATGATTTAATATTTTTTTCTTTCTCAAAATCAACATCTTTTTGAGTGTTAAAATATGTGCTTGTAGAATTTTTGAATTACAATATACTATTTCTAATTAAAACACTATAAACTCTATATGAGAATATTCTTGACTTTCAGATCTATAAAATAATGTTTAGAAGTTATTAAAAAAATTCATAAAAAACTGTAAAAGTTATTGAAATGTCATTTTTCTGAAATAATTTTATTTCTTTAGTAATTGGATACAAACAAGTATAAAACATGCATTTAGTGGACATTTCGAATTGGAAAAGAGTGGGACCATATATAACTTAGCTAGAATTAATTTATCTAGATCATATTTTTGAACAAAATTAATTTTTAGATAGAAATACTCAAATTCGGTCATTTTGATAAGTCAGCCTAAAAAGTAACAACTTTGTACTTTTACCCATAATCATATGCACATAGGAAAATATTTCTCTTATGCCAAATGATGAAAATAGATGATGCACATTCAATATTTATTTCAACATAAGGAGGTACATTAGTGTGTAGTTTGGTAACTGTACAACTGATAGTTTGATAACTACATAACCAAGAGATAGTTATATAACAATGTATTACAATTATGCCAACACAAAATAGTTGAACATAACATTATCCTCTTTTTAAATAATTTTTTTATGGTTTATATATATAATTTTGAATTATACATCTCATTACCTATTTGAACTATATGTTAAAGAACTTTTTTATAAGAACCGTCTCTTCCTCAACCGAAAATTCCCACCAAGGAAGAAGACAAGAATCTCAATTAAGCATCCTATGGGATGGAGAAGAAAATAAGGAGACAAGCCAAGAGAAACTAAGTCTCAATAGAATGGATTGTAGATGAGAATGATGAAAATGACACTAGATGGAAACTATTTTTTCATAGCCCTAGCATATCAACTTGAACGTGACCAATACCAAACACTCAAATTATCATGGTATGGTAGTGGAGTAAATTATGAAGCATCATTCACACTTTGAGCCTATTTTTCCTAAGAAAGATGAAATGAATTTTGAAGAATGCTATGAAAAATGGAAGAAGATGGAACTTAGGAAGACCATTGTGATATTTATACATCCTCCATGGTGGCTCAAACTAACATTCATGTGCACCACTTGAAGGACCAAGTATCTCACATCTACAATTTTGATAGTGCAGATACTCCCACTCCATGTCTCATATCAATGGAAACCACTACAATAGTTTATACTTCATTTATAACAATGTAAATATTATTGTTGTGTGCATTATTTTAGAAAAAGGACAATAAAAGTACAATTCATTCTGACCAATAGCCTATAAAGTTCATTATGGATGAAAATGACTACAAAGATACTCGTAAAAGTTGCACCCAAGATAAATTCTTGAATAGACAGGATGAACCTTAGTGAAGAAAAAGTCTAATAGGGTGTAGTCCACGAGTACTAAGGAAGAAAAATTAATATAGCTAAAAATCATCTTACCAATTTTTTATTATTGACATGAAATATTATGAAAAAACTTTCCACATTGATACTAGATTGACAATTTTTTGATATATATAAAACTATTGGCATAGCCCTTGCACCCATCAAAGGTGCAAGTGCTAGTTAATTTAAAAAATTAAGTGTAAAAGCACAAAAAATTTATTGTATATAACAATCATATACATGATCTTAAATTTTTATATATACTTTATATTTATAGATATTCTTATATTTAAAATTCGTCTTTTTGTTTAACTTCTTTTAATTCAATATATATATATATGTTTATATTTGTATATGTATACACATTCATATATACATAGATACATATAGAATGGTTGTCTGATATACGTGTCTGTGTGTGTGATTTAATCATATTAATTTGATGTGCTTCTGTTAGGGTTTGAATGGCTATTCTATACTAGTGTCATTTGGCACATGTCCTAGACGAGAAAAATAGATGGGGGGACCATTCAAGTTCCCTCCTCCCCCTTCCTAATACAATGGATAATCCTATGAAACTTGATTCCATGGGTTAGATTGGTGTTATTATTTTTTCTATAGGACATAGATCTTGTGTCTTGTCCTCTGAATTCCCAAATTTTAATATAAGCTTAGTTTTTAAGAGGAGCCAACATCTCTGGATGGCAAGATCTTGGGTGATAATTTTTCTAAAATTGATAAATAAACCCCATCCATTGACCAAGAGAGGCTATGAAAGACTAATTATTTGATGGTTCAATTCTTCAATTATAACTTATTTTAGTTTCTCCCTTATTGATAAGTTCCTCAACTTTGGTTCTAACATAGACTATGTAAGGTAATGGGCTCAACTTCAATACAAAGTCAAATATAGCATAAAGATTAGTGTTGTGATCAATGACCTTTTTCCTTTTATATTTATGAATGCGGAAGATCTTGTTAAAAATATTATTAGAGGACCCTAGATATACAGTAGCATCTTTTAAAGCTTCTTATCTCTTTTCAAGTTGAACCTAAGGTTTGACCATAAAATATATTTGGGGATTGTTGAGCACTCCTACCTAGATTTGACTCCATAAAATCCCCTTAGAATATCATAATTATGGGTTTTCTAGAGGCATTGTATATTTCTTTGAGAGCCTCTTTGTTATGGATACAATAAATCAACAAAAACCTAAACTTATTTTTGCAAGAATATTTGTTAATGTAACAGATAACTTTGTCCTCCCCACTATTATTACCATCTAGTATTGATTTGGAGTTTGGGACTAACCCATAAAATATAAAAAATTAAAATTCCTATTATTATGTGGGTAAAAACAAGAGCATCTTAGCAATGCATTCAAACTATAATTTTTAAGGAATCAACAAGTTTTTTAACAAAACATAGATATGAATTACCAAAGAGTTGATATTTGGAACACTAAGAGAAAAAAAAAGTTGGTATCTCATTAGTTAAGGAGGTGTAAAAAGACCATAAAATGAGTAAAAAAATTTAAAAATGGAAGATATAACTACACCTTACTCCAAAGCCAGACAAGAAGAAATTTTGTTAACAAGAGATAACAACTTTGTTCTACCTTAGAAATACATGAATGAGGAAGGGATCCCCCAAGAGGAGAATCATATTGAGACTGCTAAGGAATTGTAACAATTCATTCATGAATATTTAAATATTTTGGATAATAATGTGATTGTGGACCTCAACACCATTGATTCAATTGAAAACAACAAAAGTTCTAGGCTAGGGTTTCAAAATGATAACTCCAAAATATAAGACTTGTACTAAGTCCAAATTCTAAAAATGATAAGAAAAGTAAAAATAAAGAGTTGCATTAGATGAAAAATAAAGGATTAGAAAATTAATATATTATAAATAATAAGAATTTGAAACTAGGAATTAGTCGGGAGTAGTTGTCCCAAGGTAAAGAAGAAAGGAAGAATTATAAGGCATACCCTTAAGAAATATTTTCCTATCTTGATGTTCTCATCTAACCCAACCAACTCCCCACCCCTCCTCTCACCTAATAAACCAAAGAAGAATCAAGAAGAAGAGGACTCAACTATTGCAAATTGTGAGTTAATCCCCCTTCTCTACCTAGGTTGTTCGAAGTGTTGACCAACATGGCCTTTACCTCTTCTGCTCTCTAGTTGTCAATATAATGTTGTCAAAATAATATAAATGAGTAAGGTTGATATTGGAGGATAAACTAAATAAGGTTGATCATCTAAGGTAACTCTAGAAACAAAGAGATAGTAAAATATGTGGAAAACAAAAATCAAATGGCCCTTGATAGTATATCTAACAAAAGGAAGAAAAATAAATGAATTTATTGGATCTCCTCTTATTAGAGACTTAATGAAAATTTAAATTTTGAGTTTTTATCCCAAGTTCTGTTAACTTGAAGGTAAAGCCATGGAATATGTGAGGCTTGAATAGCCAGGTTAAGAAGAACATTACTTAGTGTACTTTATTGGATCAAAAGTTTGATTATTTATTTTGTTAAGCAACTAAAATGAAGGTAGAATTATTCAAACAAATTATATATTGATTTTGTTGTTAGTGATCCTGAAGCTACTTTAGAAGGCATTTCTACTTGATGGAATTGTACTTCCTTCTTTGAAATAATTTTTATTATTATATTCATATTATGATTATCACTCCACATAATCTAAAATTTAGTTAAACATAAACTTTGGAAAATATTTATACTCTCAATTGATGATTACCAAGAGCGTCTTTATGTAAATCCATTTCCTCATTGATATTAAACTATTCTTTAGATAGATGGATTCTTGCGGGAGATTTGAACTACCTATCATACCCTTCTAAGTAATAAGGTGCCTTAGAGGATTTTTATGGCACTATATGTGATCTAGGTAACTTCATCTCTAGAGTTGGTATTATGGATTTAAATACTTTTATGGAACTCTTAGTTTACTTGATTGAATATTACAGAAAGAAATTACCTTATTCATGTAAATTTTGATAAACTATCATTTTCAAGTTAACTAGAAGCTAAAATCAATTCACGAAAGGGTAAAAAAAAAGGAAAAAGTCTCATTTAAAAATAGTTTCAATGCTAAGAAACATAGTGCCTTGTAGTTAGAAATGTTCTTTTTAAATTATCTATCTCTATAAGGGATAAGTTTCCTTTACCTTGATTATTTAACTTAAAACACAATATTTTTAATGGATGTTTGTATAGTTAAAATGATAATCTATATGGTTTGAAAATTTTACTCCTTTTATAAATGACATTTATTTGATTACTATGATTTTTATATGATCATAATTTTTCATTTTATTTTTTGTGTAGAACTTTTATTTTTACCTATGAATATATAAAAAATTAAAATCATGTAATGCTATTTTTCTTTGCATGGTAGTGTGTAGTCTTCACAAATCTAAACTTAGTGAACTATATTCGATAATTTAAAGTGTGATATAAATTTGGTAATATACTTTATCTTAATGTTTCAATCACAACTTATATTAGTTAAAGTTCAATGTATTAGAAATAGAGTGAAAAAAATTGAATTGAGTTGTCTTCAAAATATTATGTATAAAAATAATTGCACATGGCTACAATTTTTTTCTTTTATCATTAGTTTTTGTAATAATAGTGATGTCTACTAGATTAAATTTCATCCTATGAAAATATGTACTCTTCACCTTCTTGATTTCTTTTATTTGTTTAAAAATGGTGCTCTTAAAACCTCTCTGAGAGTTTCTTGATAATTCAAATTTGGATATTTTTAGTAATAAGAATATTTGAAATAATTTGAATGGAGCATCGCAAAAGAATTTTAATGCTTATGTATAAGGATGTAATATATATGTCATTATGTATACAATCAAGTTAGTGCAATTCATCAAATTTACAATTGTTTCTTAGAAAGATAACTCATCCAAAATCATTAATTGATATGTAGATTGTGTTTGTTTATATTTTTTATTGTTTATTATAAATGACTATATTAATTTTTCCTTTTTTTTTTTACAAAACATAAAGGAAAGGGTGCAAATTCAAGCAATGAAAGGAATTTTGTATAGATAGAAAAATATTACCTTAAGAAAATATTAGGGATTAGATCATAGTCCCTTGAACATTTATTGTGTAATATAATTTATTAAAAGGTCATTTTAATATTTGTTGTGACAAAGTGGCTAGGAGAATGAAGTAAACAAGGAAAAAATTACAAAGTAGGACCTTTTAAATTTTACATATATTTATTATTTTTCATATGTATATATCCTATGTTTGAAATACATTTTATTAATCTAACTTGTTTCATAAATATTGGGAATGAAAAGAATATAATTAATATTTATCACATGCTAAATATCAAAAAATAAAATTTAAATACTATTAGAATAAATAAAATAAATAAATAGTTGAATAATGATAGTTATAAATGCTCCAGGAATAATTACGACATGGCTTAATATTGATGCTACTTAAAATGCTCCAATAAATAGATTAAACTAATGATACTAAATTTTATTATTGACAATTATTTTATTTATTATACCTTCAAAAATATCTAGAAAATATTCTTTACATTATTAATCTTATTCAAATATGAACCTATAACTCTCAAATCTTTTAACCCTATGTACTATAATTAAACTACATGTAAAGTGTAAAAGATTTAGCAACATATGACCAATTGGATTGACTAAATATATAGTTTCTTAAATGAAAAATTATTAGAAAAATAAATTTCATGACAAATCATTCATTAACCCTAGATTTATGACATTTCGATTCTAGGCTGCATGCCATTTATGTCTAAATCCTCAAAACAATACATGAGAGTTTATTTAATTCCCATGAAAATAATTATTTCAAAATTATATATCAATATTATTGTCCTATCTTAATCTATAATATAAACTAAACTAGTTTGAATTGATTTTTGTTTGTTACGGATTTACATACTTTCTACATTATCTATTTTATCCCTTCATACTACATTACTCTTGATTCTATGAATTAACTTTCACTTTTGATTAATATTAAATAGAATATATTAGATGATTGATTTTAAAAGTTTGTGTTGATTTGAAGGATATTAAAATTTAGAAAGAAAAATAACATTCATTTCTTCAAATATATTTGTCTAAAATATATAACATATTTTTATCATGGTGCCTATTAAATTTATTTTCTTATGTTTTTGATATTAAGAAGTAACTAAAATTGGGAGCTCACCCATACAAAATAAAATGTAGACTGAGAATCAATTAGAAGTCATTACCATGCAACTACGTAACCCCCTTTTAGCCACCAAAAACCCCCTTGATAAAGTGTTTTTAATACTAGTACTAGAAAAAATCATTAGAATGTAAAAATTATACATAAACTTGGCCAAAATATTCATAGAGGCCATTAAATTAGTCTATTAAAAACTAATAGAGAGAGCCCATAGGCCACTAAAAAACCTACTAAACACAAAACACAAATTAAACTGAAAGGACACTAGCAAGCACTAATTCTCCATGCTCTTGCTCCTTGGATTCTCTAGTCACAACCATTCATCAACCAAGAAATCATACACAATGAGTGAGTCATCTCATATCCTTAGCATCATTAGTTCCTTCCTTGTTATTCTTCATGAGGCAAAGGGTTGTGGTTGCTAAATGCATCACCTATACTAATAAATTAGCACCCTCCAGTTCTACATTCTTCTAATTATTAGTTTGCAATAGACTTCTCTAGCCTCTCAATCTCTGGGATCCCCTTTACTTTGTATGTTCCTCCCATAGTGGTTTCATCCAACTAGCTGTGATCTGCCTCCATTTTTTAGGCTTTTGTCCATCCTCTCTCTCCCTCTAACCTCCTCTTTAGATTGGCTTCCAATATTCTCCATTCTCACAGGTGAAGTAACCATACCTTGTTCCCCAACATTCCCCCCTTCTCAGAATCTGAGGTATTGGTCTCCATTTTGAAGATGTCTAAAATCCTATAGGGAAAAGAGATGTCTGGTTCCTCCTTCATTAATTCCCCATCTTTACCTTCAATTTTAGTTTCCTCTTCCTCCTGCTCCCCATAAATCCTTCTAGTGGCTTTACATTTGGGTCTAAGGCTAGACTTTCTCCCATAATTATCAATTAAACTAGATTTATTAGATTTAGCCAAATCAAATTGATCTATTGGTTCCCTTCCTAATGGTGGCACTAGAACTCTTAGCATTGAGGACCTCGACCTTTTCCAATTTAATCTTCTGAGTAGAGGAAATGGGATCCCTATTACCCTGGGTAGAGGTGAAGGGGGGAATTTTGACCAATATCAGTGATTTTCAAAGGTGAAAGGCTCAGGCTTAGGATTTTGGGGTGAAGGCCTTTGTAGAATTTAAAGAGACAAAAATCAAGACTTGGTGATACAAAAAGTAGATTTTTCCTTCCTCTCTCTTCTTTCTTATGTTTCACAGAAAACGTTCCATGGAATGAAAAATAAGATAGGGAAAGGATATGCATTCCTTATTCCTAAAATTGTTTAGGAAGGGATAGTGATAATAGTAGCATACCTTGACTCTGTCTTCCATGGTTATGTATTGAATGATGACATAACAAACCATATCCCAGGGTTCTTGAAGATTTTCATGGGAAAAACCATCGTGGAAGCAAACATGGGCTTCATCAGAATGGAAAAACTTTCCCATGCTTGTCACATCCGCCACCCTAGACTTCTTTCTCCATTTTTTACCTTCCAACCACATAATAGTAGTGTTAGCAATTAGCTCTTCAATGACCTTGAAGGAGACCCTATTGATGTAAAACCATTGGTTCTTCTATGAGTCCACAAACTGCCAAGTCACCATGTCATCATGGCCTTTGATACTCTCCATGAATAGGATAAGCCCTCCTTCCTATAAGTGTGTCCATGCTGCCTAATCCTTCCAAACATTCTCTTCAATTATGGGTGGTTTGATCCTTGTATTAGTACCTCCATAACTTCCTCCTCCCCAAGCTCAACAATCAGGTCCTCTACTCCCTTCTCTAGCTCAACTGTCATAACCTTCACCAACTTTAAGTGACCCAAAAAAATAGAGCAAAGCCTTTACAAACCACACACTACAACTTAAAAAAAAAAGAAATAAATTAAATTTATTCCGTGATTGCCAAATCATCATGTTTTCATAATCCTCCCTTAAAAGTTGGCCATGAAATTTGGAAAAGTGTCTTTCTTGAGTGTAGAAGGATATCATCCTAGATCTTGCATTGATTACCAAGCTTCTATTTCCCATCACAAATCATAATTGACAAATTAAAGGTAGATGTGACTCCAAAATGATTACTTCCACTAAAGTTAGTAACATCATGGCCCAACCCACCATTTTAAATATAAGTTTAGTGATGTTGTCCCTCACTAAATGCAAAATAATGGAGGTTTTGCTTTTAAATATTAATTAAAGTGGACATCATTACTTGGAAAGGCTTCTTTTTGAGCTAGTGATTTAATCTCTACCAAAATATTGTACTCATTTTACAAAACTTGAGAATTAATTGTTAGTGTAGTTTTTTATTTTTTCCTATTTTGCTAGGTTTTTCCTACACTTTTAATAATCTCGCTTAGGTTAATAAAGCATGTCTTATTAGGTGAATGGTTGTGAGGTGTCACCTTCCTACATGTGAGCATCCATTAGCTATCTTGGGAAGATACTTTGCTATCTTTAGTCCGATAGATGGTTGCTCCTCATTGGTTGGTGTTGCCACCTCCTCTCTCTTCCTAGCCTATATAAGCATGCTACCTAGCTTGTATTTGTATCTCTTGTTTTGCATCCTCTTAATGCTATTTTGCTTCCAGCATTTGGATTACTCTCTTGGAGACTAACTCTATGATGCTATTTTGATTTTGTATCATTTGCATTCATAGTTTAGATATTTACTCTTTGCACTAGTTTTTTGGGTTATTAATCTTTTCAGATTCTAACATGGTATCAGAGCTTTTCTATGTGCAAGAGTAGATTTTAGTTTCCTTATTTGAGAGATTCGGGGGGGGGCAAATAAACTTTATTGTAGTTTTTTGAAAAACAAAGTATGCTCTTCTCTTGCATCTTTGGATGATCCTGAGAATCAGAAAAGTTTTGACAAAAACAGTTTTTCTCTGGGGTTTCAATCTCAAATTTGACAACCAACTTGCATATTTGGAGTTTTCAATCAGTTTTGCAGGTTCCAACATGCCATTGATGGACTTAAGAAGCTGATCCAGCATTTGCATGTCATATTTTGGTTGCTGGGGTCGTTTTCTGATTTTTGGAGCCATTTTTTACTATTAAAAGCGTCTGATTTACACTACAGCAACATCTTCTGTTCATCAGCAAGAAAAATGCTTTTTGGGTTTTGTTCTCAGCCCCGAAAAACCATCTGGGTATCTTTTAGATTTTGCATGCAAGCTGTATATTTTTCAGAATCGAGCATGCAAAGCTACAGCCATACCCCTCTCCGTTGGCAGTTGCAGATTTGAATGCAGTTTTCAAATGTCTCGTTCTTGCTCATACGGACTCCGATTTTGATGATTCTTGTTATGAACTTGGCTATTTTTTTGTGCTCTATCCACTAGTGGAGTTAGTTTTTGATTTTCATGCATGAATTCTTCAGAAATTGTAGATTCTCAGCCGTGACTGTGCACAGTTCTCGTTTTGGAAACTTCAGAGGATCATAACTTTCTCATACGACCTCAGATCGAGGCAATTCTTTTTTTGAAAGTGCATGATTTTTTGAGTAGATTGCAGTGATGCTGCTTCTTCATGATCACTCCTTGTTCCTATTTTAGGGGACAATTTCCCTAGCGGGAGACTTCTTCAGTTCTTCACTAGGTTCTTACCTCTTTTTGGGGGAGGGTTTTTCCCTTGTGGTTTTCTCTCTTTCCCCACTTTCAGAGGTTGCATCTTCTTGCATTGTACTTGGGTACCTAACATGGCCTCATTGCCGGGACCCATTTCTACATCCAACTAAGCTTCGCTTATGGGGGGGTGTTAGTGTAGTTTTTTATTTTTTCCTATTTTGCTAGGTTTTTCCTACACTTTTAATAATCTCGCTTAGGTTAATAAAGCATGTCTTATTAGGTGAATGGTTGTGAGGTGTCACCTTCCTACATGTGAGCATCCATTAGCTATCTTGGGAAGATACTTTGCTATCTTTAGTCCGATAGATGGTTGCTCCTCATTGGTTGGTGTTGCCACCTCCTCTCTCTTCCTAGCCTATATAAGCATGCTACCTGGCTTGTATTTGTATCTCTTGTTTTGCATCCTCTTAATGCTATTTTGCTTCTAGCATTTGCATTACTCTCTTGGAGACTAACTCTATGATGCTATTTTGATTTTGTATCATTTGCATTCATAGTTTAGATATTTACTCTTTGCACTAGTTTTCTGGGTTATTAATCTTTTCAGATTCTAACATTAATAGCCTTGTGTATGCACCTCGCCATGCTGTCCACCACTTGATTCCCCTCCCTATAGACATGTTGAATTGGAACTTCATTAATCCTGTTCAGGAGAATTTGCACATCTCTAATAATCAACATGGGATGCCAATTCATCTTATTATCTCCTTTAACAACCTCAATTACTAATAAATAATCCCCCTCCACTATCAAATTTTGAATTCTCATATTATGTGTTCGTCCTATGGCTTCCGCCTCATTTCTCAAAAATTTCCCACATTTCTTTGAATACCCCTTGATACAAACTCCTTAATCATTCAGAATGATTCCTCCTATCATAAGACCATCACTCCTCCTTGACCCCTCAAAATTTAATTTACACCAATTCAAGGGGGGTGTTGGCTTCCATATGGTATTCGATCTTTTTTGGGGCTTTGAAGTATCAAATTTCTCAATTAACTAGGAGGTATCTCAGACTTCTCCCCAACACCTCTCAACATGAGTGGGAGGGTTGGGGGGTTCCATTTCCAAGTCAAAGCACACTCCCTTATCACTCCCACTATAATTCAGGTAACCACTTCCGGGGGATATCTATTTCTATGAGAATATAGTTATTCCTATCATTCCATATGTTCTATTACACATATGGGGGGATGGCCTTCCAAATCATTTTGATGAGGGGGGTGGTGCGAAGGGAATTTCAATCCAAAGATGAATTGGTGCACATCTTTGTTAAATACCCACAAGATCCTAAGTTGGCCAAGGAGTGGCCCAATTGAGCAATCAAATATTTCTATGTTGATTAAGAATTGACTCTTCTTATTTTTTCATCCATGATGCAACTTTCCAAGAAGAAACATCACTCTCTAGAGAAGCAGTCAAAATACTAGTTTTGAAAAAGGGATTCTAAAACTATGGATAACATAAGGCCAATTCTTGAAAGAGAATTAGAGGTGGTGAAAGGAACACATGGAACACAAATTGATACAAAGGAATCTTTAAGAAGAGGGATCATGATAATATGAACAAAATAAATCAATGAGACAAGAGCCACATATGTAGGGGCATACGAGTTGAGCCAAAATGAGCCATTGAAGTAGGAACAATAATCATAAAGAGGGGTAATGATAATTGTTTGGAGGATATTTAGGCTACATTTAAGAGATGAATTCAATATATGATTTAATACACTACTTGAGAGCATGAATTGAGCGAATACATGAATTAAATGTTGTAATTGATTGGATTGGTGAAGCAGAGGTGCATGGAGGATAATTAGTGAAACAAAATAATTTAATTAAAGTGAACATAATTACATAAATATAAAATTATAAAGATGATATTAGTTTTATTTATTTTTCTAAGAAAATATTAAATAGATTAAGTAAACTCATATATTTAACCATAAATAATTAGGTATTTAGTTGATAAATTTGATTAATCTTAAAAGAATTATTTGAAAATAAAATAACTAAACAATTTAACAATTATTTAAATAGTATACATGGAATGAGTTTTTGATAGATCAATTAAATAATTAAAATTATTTAATTAATAAGGTTCATCTTGAGGTGTGATAGTTAAGTGGTGGTAGTTGTGTTGTAGGCACCAAGGTTCAAATTCATAGTAGATCATTATGATATCAAATATATGATGGTGTAATGTGGCATTAACATTTTTAGGTGCCCACACATAGAATGTGCTTTGATCTCTAAAGCTATGAATTAGTGAGGTCACAAATGGGGGACTTCATCCCCAATGAAGTTTTAAGCTTTATGGTATGAAGAACAACTCAACAACTTAACCATCACAACATGTCATTCTTTTTATGTTGCGAATTTAAATTATTCTCAAGTTTTTAGAGCCATAAGACTTCCTCTAAAAACTATCATTTTAAGTCCAAATCAAATATGATGCCACATCATGTATGAAAAAACCCTCTAAAAAGAAGAAACATATATGTATATTAATTTTTATTATTATTAAAGTATAAATACAATATAATCTAATATAGTATTCTCCAAATTTAGTAAATACATTTCTTCCAATAATATAAAATATTTATTAAGAACATTAACAACTTTAAACACAACTACTTATATTTATATTATTATAAATATTACATATTATATTCACCAATACACAACATCTATTTAATATACTCAACTACTTTAGACTTTTATCCATGTACCACAAAGTGAATGAACATATAAATACAACCATTCAATTTAGAAATTTTCCCTTTTGCATTTATTTTTTCTATTAGAAAATAAGTTCTATAAATCTATTGGTGGCCGATAGTCTATTTGTACTACGTTGTATCTGTCAAATGTGTCAATTCATTATTAATAGTCATGAAATAGAGAACTTGGAGCAATTCTTTGCCTTTCAATTGGCCGCATGGAGGGCCCAGCCATGGCCTTTTCAATTACTAACCATTTTAATGAATGTCCATTTGAAGGTACATTTTGATTTTGATTGTTTTAAATTTTCTTAATTGTTCTACTGCTGCAGCAGAGCTACAAAACCTGTACCAAATAATAAAAGGGTATGTAGCATCTTACCTATATATCAAAAGGACCCCAAGACGGCCAACGAAGATAGAGTTTATTCAGCAAAATGGGTTGCTCTACAGAAACAGGTTAGTTTATATATATATATATATATGTAAGGTTGTGTTGATTGTAAATATGACATTGCATTTGACAAATTACATATGCAGATTTTGTTCACTTTAGTCTGTGGAATGCATCAGTTTTTGTTCAATGTTTTGATCACTTTTGTGATTCATTATCACTAGAGTTGCAGAGAACTAAAGAGAATAAACGAGCTTCTCAAATTAATTCAATCTCTGCATGTATGAACCTTTTGTAGAAGTTACTTCCCTGCCATAACGTCATTTCACATAAGTAATCATTTATATAATGATGTATATACATGGATCTTGATTATTATTTATGAAGCTCAATAGTTCCATCTAAGTACTCTATGAAACATTAAGCTCTTCCTTTAAAGACATGTTTGTAGCAATTGCATTAAAACCCACACATACAATCATTCGTTGGAAGAATAGTGGCATACTTTTATAAAATACATGACATATACAATTCTTGTGTATATAAAAATTTGTTGAATTTCATGTTAGCAGGTTGAATTAGGATCCGTGCTGCTTAATTGATGAAATGGCTGGTTGAATTGAAAAAATACTGTTTCTACATTTGAATCTGAATTGGGCAGACTGATCAGCTAGTATTATAAATGTCAATTTAGTTTAGTTTAACTGATTTTGTTTTGATTTTTGTGTAGCTATCAAATAAGTGTGTGTCTGCGCGAGACAGAACAACATGGTCTAACATTTATGTTTGAATACATGAGGCAATATTCATAGCTAAATAAATTTCAGCATTTGATTTTCATGATCTGTATAGTTTGTAACAGAAAACAACAAAAAAATTGAAAAAAAATCACAGTGTTTTGTGAATCTGAAAAAAAAAAAAAAGTTTGACTTTGTTTTGTCTTTAGTACATTTTCTCTGAGATTAGGTCCCTTCTCTTGACATGGGAAATTAAAGAAGGGTCATACTCGAGACATTTTGTCTGGAGATTAGCCTGTCCCTTTTCTTGGCACGAGAAATTGAAGAAGGGTCATACTTGACTAAAGAAGAAAGAAATATGATTAAGTAATACATAGGAAAGATCAAGCTTACGAGAAGATGATATTGATTTGTCTGTTTGGCTAATTTCAACGTATTTTGTACTTTCACAGGTAGTCGGCAATGGCTTCATAGCTACAAGGGAGATTTGGTTATGAAATGGAGGATTTATACAATGCATCTGAAGAAAAAGTAGACATGATGTCATTGTGAGAAATTGCATGGCCTGAAGCTAAAGAAAGGCTGCCTAGAAATTCAAATCTATTATGTTCATCTTCCTCTTCTAACAATACATTGATGGAATGAGGTCGATTGCAAAGCAACACAGTAGGTTCCATTGGATTTCACATCAACTGATTGTTAGAAGAGAAAGATGGAGATGGCAGAATACAATATTCTCTAGACAAAAATGCAAAGACTTATCATTTCACATCAGCTTCAAGCCTTGCAATTTCCCACTGTGACTTGTGCCTCATTGGGGCTGAGGACTGCGATCTCTGTACCGTTATTAAGACGACAAATAACAATAATGATAACCAACATGGATTACATCATGATCTCCGAAATGCCCGTTCATGAACTCAGTTTCATTATTTAGGTCAAGTTCCAACTCAAATCAGCTTGGCATTAATGAAACGCTTACTCTTGATAAGTTACCATTAGTGTTAGCAATTAACTCCCAGCTTCACATTTTTAGCGTTGTACTTCGCCAAGGCAATTTATATGCACCCATAGAAGTGTTAATAGTCTTAGTCATACATTGAAAAAGTGGTGCATATATAAGTTGCATTGTACTTCACCATGATAATAGTCCAAGATGGTCTTTTCTAGTTAAAGGATGTTTTTATTGGTTAGGAGTCGATTCATGATAGAGGTTTTTATTGGTTAGAGTCGATTCGCGATCATTATCCCCTCTGATATTTTGCAAAATTCTGATAACAAATATTTCTTTTTATTATTGTTGTATTAACTCTTTAATTTCATTTCATATTGGGTTATTGTACATTGATCTTTCATATGTCATTCCATAGACTTTAAATATACCTTTCTACTACTTTTATTTAAAGAGTGTATACTTTTAATTAATTTTAAAGAAAGAAATAAACTTATAGAAAAAAACTGGATATAACAATCATATATGTAATGATCTTAATGCTTATGTGTATTTTATGCTTATGTGTATTTTACATTTATAGATATTCTAATATTTTTAATTAGATTTTTTCTTTATTTATACATATGTGTATATATACATAAATACATATAGATATGCATATGTGTGTGTGTGTGTGTGTGTGTTTGTTTGTGAGATTTAATAAGATCACTTTGATGTTCTCATGTTAGGGTTTGAATGACTATTCTATAATAGTATCATTTGGCACATGTCCTAGATGAGAAAAATTGATGGGGACCTCATTCTAGTTCCCTCCCCCCTCCTGATACAAGCGACATTACTATGAACCTTGGTACCTTGCATTAGGTTGGTGCTAATTTTGGTGCTATAGGACATAGGTCTTGTGTCTTACCCTCCAAATCCCCACCATTTAATCTATGCTCATTTTTTAAGTGGAGCCACATCTTTCAATGGTAAGGTTTTGGGTGTCAATCTTCCCAAAATGGATAAAGAAACCCCATTGGATGACCAAGAGAGACAATGCAAGATTCATTATTTAATGGTTGAAGTCCTTAATGAGTTAATAATTACATCATAACACATCTTAGTCTATCCCTTGTTCATAAGTTCCTCACCTTTCATTCTAATGTAGACTATTTAAGCTAATGGACTTATCTTCAAAACAAAGTTAAATGTAACATGAAGATTAGTGTGGTGGTCAATAACCTTTTTCCTTTTATATTTATAAATGTGGAAGATCTTGTTAAAAATATTATAAGAGAACCCAGATATATGGTAGAATAATACCTTTTAAAGCTTTTTTATTTCTTTTTAAGTTGAATCTAGGCTTTGACCATCAAAAAGATTTAGGGATAGTTGAGAACTCCTACCTAGTTTTGACTCTATAAATTCCCTTAGAATATCATAACTAAGGGTTTTCTAGAAGCATTGTATATTCCTTTTGGGGCCTCTTGATTATGGATATAATGAACCAAAATAAATCTCGACTCATTTTTGCATGAGAGTTTGTTAATGTAACTGATAACTCTGTCCTCCCCATTGTTATTACCATCCAATATCAATTTGGAGCTGGGGATTGAGCCATCAAATATGAAAATGACAATTCCTACTATTATGTATGTAGAAAATATAAGCCTCTTAGTAATGCTTGCAAACTACATTTTAAAGGAATCAACAAGTTTTATACAAAATATAGATATGAATTACCAAAGAGTTGAGTTTTAAAACACTAAAAGAAAGGAATGTTGGTATCCCCTTAGCTAAGGAGGTAGAATAAAACTAGAAAATGAGTAAAAAAAATTTTTAAAATGAAAGATCTAACTATGTCTTATTCCAAAGCTAGATGAGATAATCAAGAAGAAACTTAGCTAAGTAGAGAGAACAACATTATCCTACATCAAGAATACGTAAATAAGGAAGGGATCCCCCAGGAGGAGAATCATATTGAGACTACTAAGGAACAATCATTCATGATTGTATAAATATTTTAGATAATGATGTGATTGTGGACCTCAACACCATTGATTCGATAAAAAACAACAAAAGTACTTCACTCTAACATTTAAAAATGATCACTCCAAGATATAAGACTCGTACAAAGTCCAAAGTCTATAAATGATAACAAAGTAAAAACAAAGCATTGGATTAGAGGAAGATAAAATACTAGAAGTAATATCTACTACAAAGTGACTAAACATATAAATACAACCATGCAATTTAAAAAGATTCCCCTTTGCATTAATTTTTTCTATTAGAAAATAAATTCTATCACTAGTAGCTAGTCTATTTGTGCTACGAAGGCAAATTTTGATTTTAATTACTTAAAATTTTCTTAGTTGCTCTACTACTACACAAGAGCTGCAAAATCAGAGCCAAATAATAAAGGGTATGTCACCCCTTACCTATAGATCAAAAGGACCCCAAGACACCCAACAAGGATAGAGTTTATTTAGCAAAATGGATTACTCTATTGAAATAGGTTAGTATGCACATATATTTAATGTAATATTGTGTTGATTGTAAAAATCCACGTTGCAGTTGACAAAATTCATATGTAGGTTTTTCTCACTTTAGTCATTGGAATGCATCAGTTTTGGTATCAGTGCTTTGATCACTTTTGTCTTTTATTCTCACTAGAGTTGTAGAGAACTAAAGAAAATAAAATAACTTAAATTAATTCAAGCTCTTCATGTATGTACCTTTTGTAGCAGTTACATGCCTAAAATAAAATCATTTCACAAAAGTAATCATTATATAGAATATACATAGATCTTGATTATTGCTTAGGAAACTAAATAGTTATGTCCAAATTCTCTAAGAAACAAGTTCTTCCATTAAGACTTGTTTGAAAGAATTACATGCAAACCAACATATACAATCATTTTTTGCAAGAATGATGGCATATATTTATGAAATACACATACAATTCTTTGTTACAAATAGATAATATTGAGAAGGGGGTGAATCAGTATTTTCAACCACTTTGCCCACAGCTGGATATTATTAACTACTTTAATACATGCATAAGAAAGAAAACCAATAATGTTGAATAGTATAAACAACCATGCACAAAGAGAGCTCATAACACCATATTTTGTTAACTGGGGAAACCCTAGCCAAGGGAAAACCCTAGCGGGGATGAAACCCACTAGATGATTCACTATATAAAAGAATTCAATTAAGGATATTTAGCCTGTTAGGAGTATATGAAGAATGTATAGTGTCTCGAGTCCCTGTTAGGAGACTAGGCCTTGTTAGAAGCCTCAACCTTGTTAGGAGTTGCTTCAACCTTGTTAGGAGTTGGTGGATCATGTACAAATGTGTGCAAGAAGAGCCCACTACCCTAACATGAAACTATACAATAAGCTCTTCAAGAGAATAGATATACATACAATGCTTGATCACTTGCTGTACTTTGCAATTCTTTTGATTGTCAGTTCTTCATACAAAGAGTGACTGTGCACATATCAATTTGCATCATATCTCTCATAACATTGCTTCGCATCACATCTCATAATATCACATTCATTATTAACTCCACAATTGAAGCTCTTTACTTATATCAAACATATCAATAAATTCTTCCTTAGTCAACTCACATATCATCCTTAGAGTCAGATCATAATGATTTACTAATCAAAATAATTTTGCAAGTCGTACAAGTTGATTTGCTGACATGCTCTATTCTACACTATAATGTATCTGCATTAGTATTTCCTTCATAACTTGAACTAGGTTGCTTGTAACGGACATGCACACTATTATGCATCATTAGGATGACATCATGCATTTAGGATTAACTACACAAGAGAATATTCTAACGAAATATTCTGCTATCAACAAATCTTGTCATGCTACAGTAATATTGTCCAATACTTAGACAATTTTCCTTCACAAATAATAATGACTAAACTAAAAAACATATTTTTCCATAAATGAAAACCACATATCTCATCTTATTTGATTGATTGGTCATATTACCAACAAACTCCCCCTTTGGTATTGATGGCAACATTTTGGGAAAATTGGGTAAGTCCCAAACATGTTGTCATACCAATCAAAGTAAATAACCATAACACAGTAAAAAAATTGTATTCATGTTTCGAAAAGATTCCATCCCTTATAACTCTAATTGCAAGGCTTTCTTAAAGCAAAGCTTACTACTATACTTCAAAGTACAACTTTATAACTTACAATTACAATTTTTACAATTTTTCTTATTTTCTTCCCCTTTAACATCAATGAAAAAGGTATCAACAAAAAGAAAATCCTGTCAAAATCTGAAAGCTGCATCAAAACTTGGAAAAATAATCATTGAAGTTAGTCTTCAACTGTGCAAGGTGTTTCTTCCAACTATCTTTCAATGCATCAAACAAACTAATTAGTGCAGATAAAGCATATGCAGCTAACTCTACTGCATTCAAATCTATAGCCACAAACTTGTCATATGAGGTCTTGGCTACCAAACATTCCTCCAATTGATTTTATAACAAAGTAATCTATGGGGATAAATGATTCCTCAAAAGAGTAAATATTTTTAGAGCTTTCTTCTTTTTTTCTTGTATATCCTAGATGCTATTATGAATTTCTTGCATTATATGCTCAAAGGTTTCGAATGTCTAATTTTGTTTTAGAAAGTTATCAGTGAGCATTTGAAACTTAGTTACCTTCTCTTTGATTTTCTCATCAAAACTATGAAGGTGAAGACATGCCATGTTGCACTTAGCATATATATGTTTCCCTTCCTCCCTAATTCGCCTTAATGCCTTAATGCATTCATTTAGTGTTTCTATATCATTTCTTATATTTGTACACATGGTATAAAGAAGTTTACCATCATGCTCAGTTTGTGCTTGAATTGTAGCAACATTGGTAATCATTGTAAACTCATTATCAAAGGTTTTGCACAAAATTATTGCTCTCTATTGAATGTCTATAGGTGTATCAACAAAACTTACTATCTTCTCCAATCTGTCCAAAACTAAGGTTAAAGTCTTCTCAATAGAATTGATTGATTTCTTCTTTTCAAGAAGTTTACTTAAAGAAGATATAAGGTTTTGTGCCTCATCTTCTTCATTTGTCTGTACTGCTGATATAGTGACCATTTCTACTTGTATAGGTGGTGTAGATGGTTTTACTACTACTATGGCTATAGGCACACTTGTAGTAGTTGCTTTAGTGCTAGATTGAAATTTCTTTGCAGAAGGTGCATCTTCTTCCTTTTTCTCTTATTCTTTTTCCTCATCAGATGAGTTGTTGTAATCAACAATATTTCCAACAATACTAGGGCCAAAATCTTTGAATGGGTATTCAAATCTATCCACTATCACATTGGTGTTATCTACTTGAATAGATTCACTGCCAATGGTAATGTGTGGTGAATCACTTGGTTGCTTAGACCTATGAGGTGGATTGACTATTACCATAGTAGAACTTGTCTCCTCTATCTGTGCACTCTTCTTAGCCTCCTTAGGCATAGGGCTTGCCTTCTCTGGCTGCACACTCTCCTCAGTCTTCTTAGGCATAATAGACATGTATGTGACTATAGCCTTTTGAGTTTCTTCATTCACTTCTTCATAATTTCCTCCCATAAGAAGAATAGATCTCTTCTTATTTCTCAAAAATGGTGCTATTCCTTTCATAATTTCCTTTATCTCTTCCTCATTATTTACTGTACATAACTTTTTCACCATACTTATCCTTATTTTCTTATCTTCCTCAATTACTCTATTTTTCTTGTTTCTTAGTCTATTGTACAAATCTTCAAGTATTTGATCTCTTAAGCTATCAAACCTTTTATCTTTTAGGATCATATTTCTAACTACAACATTCTCTAGCTATCTTCTATCCATATTATTATACGAGTCATAACACTTATTCAATTGCACGAAATTATTTTCATTAATAATTTGCATGTTAAGATTTTCTACCTTTGGTTTCCATGCTTTTCTTCCTGCTGAAGTCTTCGCTTCCTGATCTGCTAATTCTACTGGTATGTCACGAATTTCTTCCTCAGATTTAGAGGAACTGATTTCCAAGGTTTTTCTCCTCTTACTAGGTCCACTTGTAGTTTTCTTGACTCTCTTCTCAGGTTTGGTTTTCTCAAGCCTTGTGGACTTCCTTGGTGTTGACACTTCCTCTATTTTCTTTGGATTCCTTAGAGGCTGCTGCTATACAACTGCTACATATGGCACTGTAGGTGCTTGTACACTTGTCTGTGCAACTGTGACCTCTTCAGTAGGTCCAACCACTACAATAGGTGAAGGGGTCAATAGTTCAAATTGACCATTAGCCTTCATTTCCAAGGGTCTCCCTTTCACCTCTTCAAATTCCTTTCTTGACATTCTTGATTCCTTTAAGATAGAATCAATTACTTTTTTCTACCTTCTTATTGGAGTCCATGACTATTTGATTTGTTTTGACTTCTCTCATCTTCTCAGTATATGTCCCCCATCTAGGGCATTCAGAATCAACTTCAAATTGTAGAATTATCCGCGCATATCCTTCAATAAGTTCATCACTCATTTCATAACCCATAGGTTCAATGAACTTTACTCGAGGGACTACTACCTCCATGCATGTGTAATCTATTTCTACCATAAAACATAGTTCATCCTTATATTTTTCTACCAACATAGGAGCTATCCTATACCTTTGCTTCATTTCATATTGGAATGATTTCATCATTCTATCAATATCATTATCTCTGACTATTTTTTATTTAGTTTTGTATGCATGAGTGATAGTTTGCATTGCACAATCACTTCCATCCCAATTTGAAATACCAAGAAACTTCTTTGTTGTGTAGAAGAATATATGAGTCAATAGGGATTCAAACCTAAAAATTTCACTCCTAGATTTCTTGATTTTAGATATGTTGTCCAATAATTGAGTTTAGATAATATCACATAGATTAACCTTTTCTCCCTTTACTACCATCACATAAGCTGCATGAAGAAATCCGAGAGGGACTGAATCTATCCTAGATCCATGGTTGAACTTATATCCCAAAATTTTACTGACAAGTCTTATTCCATCATCATGAATAGAGTTGATTTTCATATTTCTGCCATCAAAACTTGTGTTGAGATTTGTTTGAACTAACTTGCACACATTCTTTATGTTTAATGGATTGCATCCTTCATTACTCAAACCTATGACCTTGTGAATTAGGTCATTTTCAATGCATATGATTGAATCTCCCAACCATAGAAGGTCATCATGAACTCTACTCAGAATGATTACTATCCATTCATGGTTATCAAAGTCCATGTAGAACATATGCTTAACTAGGTTAAGTTGTTCTAGGTATGCATATTCTAGTTTCAATGATAAATCATTGTTGCACATTTTCTCCAATTCCTTATGAATCTCAATATCTCCTATGCTTTCTATTTTATAGTAAATATAACCTCTTATGTCCTCAACATGAAGAACATTTTTTGGTACTTGCAAAAATGCTCCAATGGGGTCATCAAGCAAAGAAACAAATGGGTGTTTCTTGAAGTTATATCTAGGTATATTATTGACATTACACACTTCTTGTCTTTCCATTTCTAAAAATATGCTCAACAAGTTTGAAAAATACCTTAATTTCACATTTTAGGGTTTTCAACGATCTCAAGCATATCTCCAGACTTCTTCAACACTTCAAATCTCTCTTCAATCTTGCACTTATTTTTTTCACACAAGCAAATGATGTTCATAAATCAATTTGCATCCTTTAAATCTTTTTTAATTTGTACTTTGCATTAAATGCATATCTGCCACTACTCCAAAATATTGTCTTTATATAACATACAAGTTATTCTTCTAATATATCCTTAGACTGATCATATTAAGTAATGCACACTTTACTATTGACTCCTCTCAATGTCTAGTATATATTGTTAACTATTCAACTTGTGATATTATTTCTAACATCAATTATGATTAATTGACACACTGTTCTACTAAGAATGCTTAATGCAGGTAAGATGGGTCATAGACAATAAGTGACTTTACTATCTTGTCAGGTACATTAGAATGAGCTTCTTCCTAAACTGTATGAGAACTTCCAGCTTCTCTTGCCTCTACAAATATTTTCTTGAATTCTTCTATCAGCTTCTTCATTTCTTTCTTCAAACTATCATCATTTCTTCTATTGTTCCTTCTATAATTCTAATTCCTATTAAGGTTTTGTCTATCCATTCTGCAAAAATTTTTTGTGTGTCCAAAGTTATTACATAATTGGCATACAAGTACATTCCTTCTTTGTTCATTATTCTCGTTGTCAGGTGCTCTACAATTTCTTACTATGTGTCCAAGATTGTTGCATCTACAACAAACAATTTGTCTTCTTTCTCCACTTTCATTGCTGTGAGATCTTCTTCTATTGCCTACACGGTTAGTGTTCCTAAACATTCTGCTATTTGCATTATCATTATCAAATTTAGGTTTCTTAGAATCTACTGCATAATGTCCATATCCATGACAATTATGACAATAAAGATTTGAAATAGCTTTAAAAGACTTACCTTTGCAATTGTCTCCAGTATGTTCAAGTTCATTACACCAGGCATGAGATTCCTTTCTTCTATTATCGTCATATTGATTAGATTCTTTAGATTTCTCAGAGTGAGTAACATTCTCCTTGTCTTCAGATGTATCATCTATTTTTCTTATGCTTAGATCCCTTTTGACTTTAGGAGTATTAGGTTCTTTTCTCTCAATAGATTTATTGGTGGATTGTCCAAGGAAGAATCCAAGTCCAGTCTTGTCATAACTAGGTCTCTGTACAAATATTTGTTCTTCAATCTTTTCACTACTGGTATATAATTTCTCAAGTTATTGTTTGGTTTGCATTAACTCATCTTTCACAATAGTGTTGTATTTATCTAACTCTGCATGCTCTAACTTGATAGATTCTAATTCAGATGTTACCTTGCTTAACTAGGATCTTAGATCTGCATTTTTAACTTTTATTTTAGAGTCATTCTTTCCTCCATTTTTCTTAAGACGTAGCTTGAGTTCAACTATTTTTAACTCATGTTTGTTTTCTCACTAGGTCCTTTTTGCTTCACGTCATATATCTTGTCCTTTAGTTCACCTGTGTAAGCTTTTGCATCTTTATATATGTCTTTTAGGCCATCTCTTTCATCAATAAGGAGATCAATTTGTTCAAGAGCTTCTTCAAGATTCTTATTCAACTATTCCATATCCATAGGGATCTTATTCAATTTGTTAAGCCTCTAGATTCTAAATGACTAGGCTCTAATACTAATTGTTAGAAATAGATAATACTTAGAGGGGGGCTGAATCAGTATTTTCAACCACTTTTCCCATAATTGGATATTATTGACTACTTCGAGACATGCATAAGGAAGTAAACAAATAATTTTGAACAATATAAACAACCATGCACAAAGAGAGCTCATAACACCATATTTTGTTAACTAGGGAAACCCTGGCCAACGGAAAACTCCGGTGGGGATGAAACCCACTAGATGATTCACTATATAAAAGAATCTGGCTAAGGATATTGACCCTATTAGGAGTCTATGAAGAATTTATAGTTTCTCAAGTCCCTGTTAGGAGGCTAGGCCTTGTTATAAGCCTCAACCCTATTAGGAGTTGGTAGATCATATACAAATACATGAAAGAAGAGCCCACTACCCTAACATGCAACTATACAATAAGTTCTTCAAGAGAATAGATATACATACAATGTTGGATCACTTGCTATACTTCATAATTCTTCTGATTGTCAGTTCTTCATACAAAGAGTGACTACACACATATCAGTTTGCATCATATCTCACATAACATTGCTTTGCATCACATCTCATAATATTGTATTCATTATCAACTTCACAATTGAAGTTCTTTACTTATATCAAACATATCAATAAATTCTTCCTTATTCAGCTCACACAGCATCCTTAGAGTCAGATCATCAAGATTTAATAATCAAAACAATTCTGCAAGTTGTACAAGTCAATTTGCTAACATGCTTTGTTCTACACTGTGAGGTATCTACATCAGTATTTCCTTCATAACTTGAACTAGCTTGCTCGTATAGACTATAATAATCATGACTAAACTGGAAAACATATGTTGCCATAAATGACAATCACATATCTCACCTTTGATCGATTGGTCATATTGCCAACATTCTTGTCTATATAAATTTCTTGAATCTCATGTACGCAAATTGAGTTAGGATTCATGATGCTTAATTGCTAAGATGGTTGGTTGAATCAAAAAAATTATGTTTCTACATTTGATTCTAAATTGGGCAGACTGTGTTAGTATTGTAAATGTCAATTTAGGTTAGTTTATCTTGTTTAGTTGATTTTATTTTAACTTTTTTAGCTAACAAATTAGTCCATTTGTGCAAGAAAGACAATGATATGATCCAACATTTAAGTTTGAATACAAGAGGAAAGGGATGGCTAGGTAGGTTTATTGAATATTTATCATGGCATGAAGCTAAAGAAAGCCTGCCCAGAGATTTAATTCTATTATGTTCATCTTCCTGTTCTAATAATAAATCATGGAAAATGATAATGTGGAAGTTAGTTTTGAACCATCACAACATTCAACAAGTAGAGATCAGTGAATATTACATCTATCTTACTATTTTCTAACAATAGATTGATAGAAGTGGAAGATAAAACATCACATAGTAAAGTTTGATTTATAGACTAAAAGTATTAAATAGTCAAAATTAACTTACTTTATTCAAACTTAAGTTTTTCTTTAAATTTTTTCCTTAATATAAAGATAATCTTAATTTGCAACTCTAATCAACTTGACATTAATGAAGCACCTGCACTTGAGAAACTACTATTATTGCTAACAATTAACTCCCAACTTCACACTTTTACCAAATATTGTACTTCTCCATGGTAAAACTCAACGAGAGTGCTTTCTAGTTATAAGATGTTTTTATTGGTTAAGAGTCTATTCATGTTAGAGGTTTTTACTGATTAGGAATAGATTCATGATGATTCACCCCTCATATTTTTTGTAAAAATGTGATGACAAGATCTTTTTAAATTCTTGTTGTATTATATTCATGTTTTGTGCATTGTTCTTTCATACACCCTTTCATAGCTATTAAATATACATTTCTATCACTTATATTAAGACACTGTGCATTTTAAAAAGATAATAGTGTATATTTGAATAGAAAACAAATTGTATATAACAATAATCTTAATTTTTAATGTGTAGTTTATATTTGTAGATTATTTTGTAAATCTCTTCTCATGTTGCTTCTAGGAAGACTCCTGGACACCCCAATCTAATTTCAATCCATACATAATTAGTAGCTTAAATTGGTTATTAAGTATCTTAAATAGGATATTATACATGTTTAATCTTTTGAGTGAAATAAGAAATGTAAGAGATTCTAATGTGCATGACAAGTTTGTGCCACCAAAGAGAAGATGGTGAGCCATGTGGTAGTTTCTTGACTAATTTTCTTTGTTGTTTTCAATGTTTTCATGAAGTCCACCTACCTCATGTTTTTCTTAGAAGTCATAAACACACACATCAAATGAGAAGGTTGGGAGATATGTTGCAAAGATATCATGGGCTATATTCCTCAAAATATTTGAGGCCATATTTCAAGGTCATTATTAAGAGTTGGTTTAAGCTCTTTGAATTTTCACCTGCTTTTAAGTTATTTTTTTCGAGTATTTTAATTTTTCCTTGGCTAACCGCTAAAACATAGTATCTGAGCCACTTGTTTTTCATGTTGATTTAATGAGTGTAATCACTTGAATAAATTATTTTAAATTTAAACTTTAAAATTATATTTAAATGCAAAGATTAAATATTTTAGCATAAAATAGATATTTAGGGGAAGAGTAGAACTTAAAAAGATATAGTTAATTTGTTGTGTCCATATGTCTCAATATTGGATTAGTACATTTTTTTTATTCTTGTTCATTTAAGCAATCAACTATAAGATTCGTTAAGCATGCAAGGGTCAAACTTTAACCATTTTTAACTATAAGATTATTGTGTGTTAGTGTTATTTCGTAGCTAAGCATTCACTTTAATGTCAAGCATATATGTATATCTATAATGAAATGTATCAATTGTATAAGTGATTTGTGCAAGTTTCTTTCCAAAAACTTATTAGAAAAAAATCTTTTTGTTATTAAGAGATCTATAGTTTTTATACAAAAATAATAATCAAAGGACAAAGATCTTTTATAAAATATTGTCACTTTTTATAAAGTAAGATTGATACTAATTTATAACTTATTATATTTTTTATTTGCATTTTATTTTAGATTGCAACTTTTATTGATTTAAACAATTTAACATCTTTAGTGAACATACTAAAAAAAAATCTTTAATAACAAACTTAGTTGGAAAGTTAAAACTTAATAATGAATTATTTAAAATTTGAAAAAAAAAACAATTCTTATGGAAATTATTTTTTTTCATTTTCATTTTGAATTATTTCTACCTAATCTATTGTAAAAATTATTAAAATGTAGAAAATTATAAAGGAATGCATTAAAAATAATTAGTGAACTCTAGAACTCAATAATTATAATAAAGTTAAATGCATATGTCCCACATACCTTCTAACCCTTGCACAAGATAGCCTTAGAGCTCTTTTTATTGTTGTTTTCTATAGTTTTTAACATAATTTGTGATGCCTTCTTCTTCCCCTTCTCTCTCAACACTAAATCAATATTGATATAGGGGTTAAAGGGAGTGGTGTTATTTTCTTGATGGGTCCTAACCTCTCTTACATTATAGAAAAAAAGATAAATAAAGTTTTATACTTCATTTACTTCAAATTTTTTGAATGTAGTTTTACAAACGAGTAACTTTGTTAAAGCACTATATAGGGACTTTTTTTCTACATAGTTTTAAGAGGTAAGATAATTTTATTTAATTAAAATTATAAGATGAAACAAATTTGTAAGGACTTTTACATATGGAAATAGGATAGAAATAAATAATCAATAAATAATGATTTTGTCTACATTTTATGATTTAGGAATTAAATTATAAGAGGAATAGTATTTATGTTAAGAAAAGACAATTTCTTAATAAATAGATGTTTTTAGGAATAAGGATTCTATTTTAAGTGCAATAGGACTATTAATAGTTTAAAATGAATAAAATTAATTACAATTTAAATATTTAATGTGAAGAATAAGTTATTATAGGGAACATATTATCTAATCAACAATTGATGTAATTATCTCGATGGAGGTATGGACATATGTTAACTTTATATTTTAGTGAAAATAATTATGCTTCATATAGATAGATAGATAGATACACATGCATATCCATATGTATGCATATACATTTGTGTATATATACACACATGTATATATACATACATACATACATATCTATGTATGTATGTATATGATGTACATGTATATGCTTATGTATATACATCTCTATGTGTGTGGATGTATATATGTGAATGTGTACATACATACATACATACATATATATATATATATATACATGTAAATGTATATATATATACATGTACATGTATATATGTACATGTATATATATATACATGTACATGTATACATGTACATGTATATATATATATACATGTACATATATATACATATATATACATATATATAGATATATATATATACATGTACATATATATACATATATATACATATATATACATATATATACATATATATAGATATATATATATACATGTACATGTATATATATATAGATATATATATATATATATATATATATACATATACATGTACATGTATATATATATATATATATCTATATATATATACATGTACATGTATATATATATATGTACATGTATATATATATGTACATGTATATGTATATATATATATATATATATATACATGTACATGTGTATATATGTATATGTACATGTATATATATGTATACAAATACACACACACACACACACACACACACACACACACACACACACACACACACACACACACACACACACACACACACATAGACACACACACAAAAGTGTTGGGTTGTAATTGCTATGACAACACACACAATATCCATCCTTGCAATAGGTGCATTTGTCTCACCATAATCTCTACCAAAATGTTGTTTGTATTATTTTATTAACAATATGTCTTATGCTTATCTATTTTTCCTTTAGAATTACACTTGGTCTTATACACCCATTTCACACCAACAACTTGCTTGTTAGGAGTCAAATTAGTTAACTCCCAAGTTTCATTTCTTTCTATAGCATCTATTTCCTTGTCCATGGTAGAAGGGAGGCAAGACTAGGATCAAAACTCTCACTACTACTATTGTGTTGTGTAGGTTGAATTTTGAGTTGTCTAGAACTATAAAGAACTCTCTTTGTATTAATCTAGAGTCATCCAGAGCTGGTTGTTTGTCTGTGTTTGGTTGCTTTCCTTTCTACCTATTTTTTGTCTAATGCCATCAGTTTCTATTGTTGATTCATCTTGTTAATCATCATACTCATCATCTTCATCAATAATAGACTCTTTCCTTGAAGTACTAGATGATGCATTCACCAATCCATCCCATGGCTCATTCTTTAAACACTCAACATCTCTTGAAATGATGATCTTCTTGTGTCTTCTCTTTTGGTACTATGCATATGCTATAGACTCAAACACTCTAGAGTGCTTAGTTGTCCATCTATGCATAGCGCATGCCTCAAAAGGTATCTTATCTTAGGCTGACTTTGTAAGAATTCTATTTATCAAGTAATTTTTTTTTTCCTCAACCTCTCCCCAATATTTAGTTGGGGGACCTTTTTCTTTCTGATACTTCTTGCTATTTCAATGATAGTTCTATTCTTTCTTTCAGCCACTCTATTTTGTTGTGGACTATAACTAGTTGTTAGCTCCTTCCTTATACTATTTTTCTTGCAAAAAATTAACAAAATTATTGGAGGTATACTCTCCTCCTCTATCTAACCTTAGGACTTTAATGCAATGTTAACTTTCCTTTTTAGCTTGGGCTTTAAACTCTAAAATGTTATTAAAAGCTTTAGATTTATTTTTCAAAAAATGCACCCATGTTCTATGGCTAGAATCCTCATTACAGTCATAAAATAAGTATTGCCTCCTATGGAAGTAACTTTCATAGGGCATACCAAATCATTATGCACCAACTTTAATGGTTCTCTAGCTCTTGTGGAATTGCTAGAGTTAAAGGGAAGCCTATCTTGCTAACCATAATTGCAAGCCTTACACTTGCAACTTGACTCTAAATCACATGGAAAACTATCCACCATTATTTTATTTGATAATAAACTCAAACCACTTTACCCTAGATGTCCATATCGTAAATGCATATCTTGGAGGGGTCTTCAATTATGCTTTTAAAAGCTGATTGCTTTTGTTTTGTTGTACATAAATTCTTGGGAGGTGAAACAACATATTGAGAACTGAAATGTGTCTCAATATTTAATAGAAACATCTTTTTTTTTAATTTGGACAATAGAAACAAATTTCTTGCTCTCATCTTTCTCATGAATGCCACACTTGTCATTTTCTAACAACACTTTGTATCCATTCTAAATGAATTGTCCAACACTCATCATATTGTGCTTTAGACCAGGGGCAAAATAGACATTCTAAATTTCTTTCTTCTCACCTTGCTTGGTATAGATCATAACAAATCATTTTCCCACAACAAGAATAGTTTCATTTCTCACCATGTTGATTTCATAGTTATTGTTCTTATCAATGAAAGAAATAAAACTTTCATTACCATTCATGTAGTTACTCCAACTACTATCAGAATATCAAACTTTAGGGTTGCCTTCTTCACCAATATCACACATACTGAAGGTTTTATTGCTATTTCTTTCTCCAAAATTTACATAAGCTACATTAGTATTTTCTTATGGTTGATCACTCTATTTCTTCTAGTGTTCATTTGCATAATGCCAAAACTTTTGGCAATAATAATATTTACGATGAAGGGTGTGTTGGATATAATTGATTAGTAGAATGTTATCTTTGATGTTACACAAATGTCATATTAGTTATCAATCAGTGCATACTGAGCTCGCTTGTTCTGTGAAGATAGTTTTCCTAGTCTACCAAGCATTCTTGAGTTTACTCCATAGAGAAGGCAGTATCTACCGACCTCACTCGAGTGTCAAAGGAAGTTATGCAGAAAAGAGTGTTAACTGAGCTCACTTGGTTATCGAAGGAAAAGTTGATCAGAGTTAGTATTAACTAAGTTCACTTGGTTACCAAAGAAATTTTGTAAGTTTGTAGTGTTAACCGAGCTTCTATTGGTTAACACAAGAAATCACTTCAGGATCAGTTTCTACTGAGTTGGGTCAGCTGCCAAAGGATTTTCTTGTTTTGGCATGTAAAGCTTAATTATTTTACCTATTGGTTCTAGCTAACTAAGGTGATGAATATTTCTTATTCTAATTTGTATTTGAGCCATCTTGACAATCTAAAAGGTATAAGTAAAAGGTCAAGTTGTGATTTCAAAGTGTGAGATGCAAGTTGAATAAGTTGAAAGAGATAAGAAGAGAGGAAGCAAACTTAAAGGATAAGTAGGTATCCTTGTGAAGTAAAAAAGTATTATTCTATCAAAAAGGATCAAGTATGAACTAGAACAAAGATCTATAATCAACAATTCAGTTGCATCAAAATCAATTCATTTCATTGTTACTTTCTAACCATTGTAGCAGTGATCTAAAATCTCTTAACAGAGTTGGTTTAAACAACCATTTGTAAATCCTCTAACAAGGTGGAAATTCCATTGAATTGTTTCAAGACCTTTTGTAAGGCCACTCCTAACAAGGTGATTAAATCCTTTAATAGGTTCACGCCTAACAGTGTGTTTTGTAACCTTTAACAGGGTTGGCTCCTAATAGAGCTCACTTCAGAAGAGTGAAAAATAGTAACTAGTTACATTGGTGGTTTTTCCCAAATTGGGTTTCTATGTTAAATCCTAGTGTCTTATGTATTCATTTTATTTCTTTCATGTCTGCAAGTAATTATTGATAACATCTTAAGATCTACTAAAGATAATCACACTCTGTATTTATCGAGTTATATCAATTTCTATATGTTTACCGAGTATCAACAACAACTAGTTTTATTAGTCAGAATTTTGTTTAACATCCAAGGGATCTAGGATTTATTTTAGTAGTAATTGATTCACCCCTCCCCTCTTAGTTACTCCTCTTATATTTTAAAAAATTGGTATTAGAGCTTTTGGTGCTTGTAGAGAAGGTTTCAAGGACCTGAGCTAAAGATCTGGATGTCTTACAAATAGAGATTCCAAAGCTAAATAGAGATAACTTTGCAACATGGTAAGGAATTATGAGCCTTCATCTAGCTACCATCAATGATTTAGGTTGAAAATATCTTGATGAAGAATATAAAACTCCCACTGGAACATTATCAGTTGAAGATATTTTTGAGAAGAAGAACCATAACATCATGATGATTGATATTGCATTTTCTCTCAGTTATGCTAAATTTGATGAGGTCAAAGATTGTAAAATTGCTTTTGATATGTGGAACAAACTGAAGGAAATCCATGGACGAGATGACAATGTAAGAAGAGCCAAAGCAGAAAGCCTTAGAGGACAATTTGATCAAATGAGGATGAGAGAAAATAAAAACATTGCAAAATATGTGGAAAAAATTAAGGCTAGTGTTAGTGCAATTAGAGCATCTGGAGGAGAAATCAAAGAAGAAACAATTGTAAGTAGAATACTCAAAACTTTTCTTCCCATCTATGCAATTAGAGTATCTACTATTCAAGAAAAGAGATGTGACCCAAATAACAAGATAGGCTTGGATTCCCTAGTAGGAAGATTGGTAGCTTTTGAACTAGAAAACTTTGATAACTATGTTCCTACTTCTAAGAATGTTGAATCTGCATTTGAAGCTAAACTCTCACTCAAAGAAAAAGGCAAGAAAATAAAAGACAATCAATTAGGAAGTGAGGAAGAAACTAAAGAAAGTTTGGATAGTGATCTTGAAATTGTTGAAGCTCTACTTGCAAAGAAATATTCTAGGAGTAGAGGAAAGTACAAATATAAAATCTCTCTAATATGTTTTTCTTGTGAAGAAATTGGTCATATTGCTACTAGGTCTCCAAAAAAAGAAAGCAAGAAAGAGAAGAAAAACCACAAGTACAAAGGAAAGAATGAATTCAAAGGTCATAAATCCTACAAAGACAAAGGTAAGAAAACTTTTTTTATGGCTAAAGATTCTAATAACAGTGAAGATTAAATAATATATATTGTTGTAAAAGATGAATCTGATGATGAAGGAGAAATAATGGCACTTGTCTCTCATGTTAGCAAAAATAACACATGAATCATAGATAGTGGATGTTCTCACCACATGACCAGAAACAAAACTAAGTTTGAACATTTTAAACACTATGATGGAGGTAGTGTAAGGTTTGGAAACAATGAACCTCATTGCATAAAAGGAAAAGGTCGTATCTCATTAACCAATGAACTTGTATGCGATAATGCCTATTGGGTTAAAGGACTAAAACATAATTTATTGAGTGTGGCATAGCTAAACAACATTGGATTCAAGGTAGAATTCATGAATAGAAAGGAAAGACTACTGGATAACCAAGAAAATGCGATTGGATCAGGCAAACAAACAAAAGGTAACATATTTTATCTTGATCTTGGTGATTGTTCATGCTTCATTGCTCAAGTAGAAGAAAGATGGCTATGGCACAAAAGGTTCTGTCATGTTAGCTTTGATAATATGGTCAAGATTAGCAAACTAAGAAGAGTAAGAGGTCTTCCTAGTTTGAAGAAACCTAATGTTGGATTATGCAACAATTGCCAAATTGGTAAAATGGGAAAGGCTAGTTTTAAAAGAAAAAACTATCAGTCAGAATATGTCCTGGAAATTGTGCATATTGATTTATGTGGACCCATTGGAATAGAAACTTATAGTGTAAATTTGTTTTTCATTCTTTTTTTTGATGATTATTCTAGAATGATGACTATTATGTATCTCAAAGAAAAATCAGAAGCTTTTGAAAAAATTAAATGGTATCTGGCTAGAGTAGAAAAATAAACTGGAAAAAGGTTGAAATGTTTGAGATCAGATAGAGGTGGTGAATTCATCTCAAATGAATTCAACAATTTCTACATTGAAAGAGGAATCAAAAGACAAGTATCAGCCCCTGGTACTCCTGAGCATAATGGAATAGCTAAAAGAAGAAATAGATCCATCATGGATTGTGCAAGGACACTAATAATTGAAAAGAATGTTGCTATCAAATACTAGAAGGAAGCTATCAACACTGTAGTTCATACATTGAATCAAGTTTAGTTCAAAAAGGAATCAAACAAAACTCCCTATGAACTATGGTATGGCTATAAACCCAATATAAGTAACTTGAAAGTATTTGGCAGCACATGTTATATATCTTGAAAGAATCTAGAAAAGGAAAATTTGATGTAAAAGGTGATGAAGTTATATTTCTAGGATATTCCTACAGAAGTAAAGCATGTACAAATGTCTAAATTTATCTACTCACAAAATCATAGAAAGTGCACATATGAGAATTGATGAGTTTGTAGAAAAGATTGAAGAAGAAAGCAAAAAGGAACCAAAAGATTACAAAAGATTTGTCTACTATGAACCTGCACATTGCCAAACACATTTGACAAAAATGATATTTCATCTCCTAAGCTCTCCAAATCTCCATCAATTACCGAGTTACAAAAAGTGCAAATTGAGTCACATTGACTTGAGTCACATTCAAAGGCTACTGAGTTATTGCATACCAAATCTAAAGAACTCGAGCCACAGATAGGACCTGAGCCAGAAGTTGAGATTCAAAATGAAGATAGTGCAATTCATTCAAAATTCAAAGAACTTGTATTGGCTAAATATGTCAAAAGACATCATGCATCTGATCAGATCATTAGAAACCAATCAAATGGAACAATGACAAGGAGAAAACTAAAAGTTACATGTTTACTTGCTGAATTTGAACCTAGAAGTGTTAAAGATGCATTGGAAAATGAAAGTTGGATTGAGGCTATGAATGAAGAAATAGAACATATAGAAAAGAATAAAACTTGGACTCCTGTACCTAGGCCCAAAGATAAAAATGTAATTGGTACAAAATGGGTATTTAGAAATAAGTTGAATGAAGATGGAAAAGTGTCAAGAAACAAAGCAAGATTGGTATGTACAAGCTATTCTCAAGAAGAAGGTATTGATTATGCTGAAAATTTTGCCCCTATTACAAGATTAGAAGATGTTAGGAATTTACTACTTATCTAGCTCACAAAGGATTCAAAGTATATATCAGATGGATGTTAAATCTGCATTCTTGATGAGGAAGTCTACATTGAACAACCAGAAGGTTTTTGGATCCAGACAAAAAGGACATGGTCTACAAATTGCATAAAGCCTTATATGGTCTTAAACAAGCCCCTAGAGCCTAGTATGAAAGACTACATAACTATTTGATACAGATTGGTTTCCAAAGAACAAATGATAATAGTAGCCTATACATCAAGGAAGGACTAGATAAGAAGATTGTGTTGGTAGAAATATTTTTGGATGATACTCTATTCACAAGAAATGATGATTTATGCAAAGCATTTTCAGAACAAATAAATAAAGAATTTGAAATGTCCATGTTTGGTGAAATAAAATTCTTTGTTGAATTACAAATACAACAAAACAAAAATGGTATTTATATCACTTAATCTAAGTATATCAAAGAGATACTCAAGACATTTGGAATGGAAGATTCAAAACTAGTTGGAACCCCCATGTGTACTAGACTTAAGTTTACCAAATATGATGATTCCAAAGAATTAGGTTAGACCTTATATAGATCAATGATTGGAAAATTACAATATGTGGTGCATACAAGGCCTAATATTTCCTTAGCAGTTGGAATAGTAGCAAGATTCTCAACTAAACCTAGAGAAAACCACATGATGGTAATAAAAAGAATCTTGAGATATCTAAAAGGTACTGAGGACTATGGCTTATGGTATAAACTTGGAGGCAACTTTGACTTAAAAGTATTAAGTGATGCTAATTGGGAAAGAAATCTTGATGATAGAAAAAGCACTAGTGGTGGAGCATTCTTTCTTGGTAAAAGGATGGTATCTTGGACAAGCAAGAAGCAAAATTGCACATCTCAATCTGCAATAGAAGTAGAATATGTAGTAGTAGTAGTGAATTGCTCTAACATTGTTTGGTTCAAATAGTTGTTAGAAGGAATGAAGGCTGAAATTAAAGAGCCAATAGTCATGTATTGTGATAACATTAGTGTAATCAAAATATCAAAGAATCTAGTGATGCATTCCAAAATAAAGCACATTGCTATAAAATATCACTTTGTAAGAGAATTAGTATAGAACAAAGAAATTAGATTGGAATATGTGCATAAAAAAGAACAAATTGTAGATATATTCACCAAGAAATTACCTAAGGATGCATTTTTGTATCTAAGAGGTAAGCTAGTGGTCATTCCCCTATTTGAAGATCACTAAATAAAGTTGAGTGATGCATCAATAGGAACTAAGTTGAAGATCAATCTATTGACGTAGTATTGACAAGGACATATTGTAGATGAATCTATACTCAAGTTACATTGATACTAATTAGAATTGTCTTTGGCATGTGTTGTCAAAGAGGGAGAAGTTTACTGTCACATCTTTCTGAATTTTTGTAGAAGGAAGAAGTTTTCTGTATAAAATTAAAGAGGGAGAAAATTTTTGACAAAGGGAGTCTTGTTCTCTAAATTTCATTGTGCTATGACATGTTGTGTTTCCATCAATGCCCAAGAGGGAGATTGTTGGATACAGTTGATGAATTCTGTGTTGTCTTTGATGTTACACAAATGTCATATTAGTTGTCATTCAGTGCATACCAAGCTCACTTGGTCTATGAAGATAGTTTTCCTAGTCTATCGAGCATTCCTAAGTTTACTCTATACAAAAGGCAGTCTCTTATATTGAGCTCACTTGGGCATCAAAGGAAGTTATGCAAAAAAGAGTGTTAACCGAGTTCACTCTGTTAGCAAAGGGAAAGTTGATTGGAGTCAATATTAATTGAGTACACTTAGTTACCAAAGGAATTTTTTAAGTTCACAATGCTAACCGAGCTTCTGTTGGTTACCACAGGAAATTGCTTCAGGATTAGTTTCTACCAAGTTGTGTTGACTACCAAAGGATTTTCTTATTTTGGCATGTAAAGCTTAATTATTTTACCTATTGATTCTAGCCGATTGAGGTGATGAATATTGGTTATTATAATTTGTATTGGAGCTGACTTGACAATTTGGAAGGTATAAGTAAGAGGTCAACTTGTGATTTCAAAGTGTGAGATGCAAGTTGAATAAGTTGAAAGAGATAAGAAGAGAGGAAGAAAACTTAAAGGGTAAGAAAGTATCCTTGTGGAGCAGAAAAGTATTATTTGATAAAAAAAGATCAAGTATAAACCATAACAGAGATCTATAATCAGCAATTTAGTTGCATCACAATCAGGTCATTTCATTATTACTTTCTAACCATTCTAGTAGTGATCTAAAATCTCTTAACAAAGTTGGTTTAACAACCATTTGTAAATCCTCTAACAAGGTGGCAGTTCCATTGAATTATTTCAAGACCTTTTGCAAGGCCACTCCTAATAGGGTGATTAAATCATTTAACAGGATCACACCTAACAGTGTGTTTTGTAACCTTTAATAGGGTTGGCTCCTAACAAGGCTCACTTCAAAAGAGTGAAAAACAACAAGTAGTTACATTGGTGGTTTTTCTTGAATTGGGTTTCCACATTAAATCTTACTGTCTTATGTGTTCATGTTATGTCTTTCAAGTTTACAAGTAATTATTGATAACATCTTAAGATCTACTAAAGATAATCACACTCTGCATTTACCAAGTTGCAACAATTTCTATACATTTACCTAGTATCAACAGTAACCAGTTTTATTAGTCTAATTTTTTTTAACATCCAAGGGATCTAGGATTTATTTTAGTAGTAACTGATTCACCCCTCCCCTCTTAGTTACTCCTTTTATATTTCCAACAGGCTACTACCCTTAATACCATAAACACATAACAAAAACAAAGAAACAATAGTAATTGCCAGAACAAAATAAGGGCTTCTTATTATTGCCACAAATGTGAAATTACATAATTCACAATTACAATATGCTAAACCACATGGGTGACTTCATTATAGTAATCTACAAGACAAGTTGTGAACTATCACCCAAAGTTGTCCTAGATAATGTTCAGGCATTTCTTAAATAGGTAATTTTATGCTGCTCGGGAAGGTTGTAGACATTCAAACTTAATACCTAGGGCTGAAAGACCCTAAAAATACACATAAAGTTGGCCAAATATATTTTTGACATTTATTTTAGACATTTTGGTTGGAAGACCATAATTCTTGAACAGTTGCTCCAATTAACTATTATAACCACTTTTCAAAAACCTTGGCTCATGATCTACTGGCTTGTTTCCACACAAGCTCCCATCCGTTGAGTTTTTGAACCTCATCCGAGCACTCTAAGGCCTCCAATGGTGAGCCTAAATTTTATTTACTAAAATTGTAACCCAAAAATCTATAATAAATCCATGAATACGTATGATATGTCACTGAGCTTTAACTAGTAGGCTAATATATCTAGAATGAATATCCACCTCTAAGATTAGAACATTCCAAGCTCATATGAAAAAATGACTAAAAATAGTAATTTCCCTGAAACAACGACCCCCCTGTCTACTATTCCTTATTAAAATAGAAAAGGCTAAAAATAAAAATATTTTTGGGTGATGCAAGATTGCTCTTACACCCAGGATGCTCCTACATCAATTTAAAATTTCTCTTATTGGAGTTTTTATTTCTTCTTCCTCCTTAGGGGCTATTCTGAGAGTTTCTTTCTCCTTCATGGCCAACTCTTCCAACATTTCTTTGTTTGGAGCTGTCATTTCCTATTCCTCTAGAACAACATGTAGAGTTATATTTTCCTCTCCCCTTGCCTCTTTCACTAGCTTGAGCTCTGAAAGATACCTCTTTAGAGGAATTTATAGATCTATTAATGTGATGTTCATGAGTATGGAATGAACCCATTAACTTTCATCTTAGACAAGTATTTTGACTTTTCAATGGCAATTACAAGTTATCAAACTTTTCATGTAAACTTCTCAAGATTTCTCAACTACTCTTTGCTCTTCAATTGCTTCTCCACTAGCTTTCAACTAATTTATCAAAGTGGAGACTATAGATATGAACTTAGAAACAAATTCATATTCTTTCATAAGAAGATACTCAAACTCTCTTTGAAGCATTTACAATTTCAAAAATGGAATTGATCAGTCCCTTTGAATATGGTTTCAAGAATATTGTAAAATTCTTTATTATAATTAGCCACTATTATTCTCATAAACAAAGCCTCTATCAAGGCTACTTCAATTAAGCTCATGGCTTTGGCATCTTTCCTTCTCATTTCTTTCAACTAAGTCTTTTGATTATTAGTGAGGCTAGAAAACAAAGTAGGGTGTGTAGTATTTGTGAATCCATTCTTCACAAGATCCCATAAGTAATTTTCTATCATGATGGTCTTCATCTTTCTTGTCAAAACATGCTAGTTTTGTCTATTAAAGAATATTGTTTGTTGTAAAAGTCTTCTCTCATCTCTAGCCATATCTCTTGCACAATAACCTCAAAATACCCAATGAAAACAAAATCCCAAACTCACTAGGATTAAGGGCCTATCAGACCTGATACCATCAAAAAATATTTTAGAAACAAAAATTGAACAACAGATACAAAACTATGCTTCTGAAACTAGAAATTATGTTTTTCCCAAACATGGAAGAGTGATGGATTCATGTGAATTGCTACTCTATATCCAACCATGCAGGAAAATCTAATGGAGACAATAGATGTGAGTTGGAATATGGAAAGATTATATTTCTTTCTATTTAATAATTGAAACTAACTAGTAAACATCTAGAACAAAATATCTATTGCTATTGCAAAATAAAAACTATATCATTGTGAGGTTGCAAACAAAATGTTTATATTCTTGGAGCAATCACTTCTCTGTAGAGCATTACAATAATACACTTAATCTAAAACCTCTTTACTAAAATAGAGTACACAAAAAGGACTATTTATTGCTGCAAATATGACTATTGTTTATCCTTTGTTACAAGCTCTATTCTGAGCTATATACTTGATTACATACGCATACATCAAAACTAAAAACATTCCCCTTCATTTTTATCACTTGGACACTTATTAGCTAAGCAATAGGGAGGAAATTTAAAGTTAAAGACTAAGTTATAAAGGGGACATAAAATAATATTCCTAAACAACATTAAATTTCTCTTGCATACATGCTTTAGGTGCTCAAGCTATTGGAAACTCTTGAATAAAAAATGAGTTACTCAGGAAATACTAATATCATTTTGACAAGTCTTGGAAAAAAATAGATTCACAAAATTTGTAAATTCCAACTATCATAATCAATGAAAAAGTATTCAAAACATGGGGGCAATGTATTTGGTGAGTTATATTCCTATGGAGTAATATGCCAAAGATGTCAAGTTGTGTTTGAGGATTTAGAATCTTTGAATGATTGGGATGAAAGTCTTTGAGCTTTGATTGGATAAGGAAGGCATGATAGTTAAGTATACTTTGGATTAGACCATTGAATTGAGATATTGATGGGAACTAATGTGTATAGGTTGAGTTGATGATTTTGAAGAAGACATTGAAATTTTTTATCTAATTTTTTATTTGATTATAAAGTTATTAGTAGATTGAAAGGTGTCCCTAGTATACTTGCATCACAATGTCAAACTGTTGTTCATAAAATCACTAAAGTTTTATAAAAAAAATTTGCATTAATCAATTGTCAACTTGTTCAGATAAGGTATGTTGTGCATGCCGAGTATTTTTATATCTTTTGGTAAAAGTTATTAGTATAATTTCCATATTTAGATCTTTAGTTTTAAATATTGCCCAAAAATATATATTTTTAGAATTAGTTATAATGGGTGCATTTGATAAAGCATGTGGAAGAGGTGGCATGTAAGTAGACATTTTGTGAAGGCATTGGATGTAGTTTCCAACTTGGAAGTACGATGACATTTTGATAGAAAATGCTCTCATTCCCATGTGAGTCATTGGATTTGTAGTGCATAATTCAAGCTAGTTTAAAGAAGTGGGGTTTCCCTCTCTAGAAGTCTTACCTCAACTATCACTTAAGAGTGTCTTTCATTGCACTATCATAGGCTATTGATATTGGCATGCCCTATCAGGAAACCCTAGAAGGACAAGGCTAAAAGTTATTAAGTGTAAAGAATTTTTTTGAGCACATTTAGTTTACACAAATAAAATAACTTTGATTTTCAATGTCCTAAAAAGTTCCCTAACATTGATCTTTGATTACTATAACTAGATTGGTTCATCCAACTATATAGTTAACTACATGTTGGATTAGAAAGGAAAACATTAAATTTGTAACCATATTTTCAATAAAAAGATTTATAGATAAACACTCAATATACTTGAACAAAAATAATATTTACTTTTGATAATAAGTTTATTCATTTCACATTAAATAAAACCATAAGATATAACTTTTTGTTTGAAGTAATTTTATTTCCATTTTCAAGAAAAAAATTTCAACACGAGATGAATAACACAATAACCTCGATCACCAGGCACATAGGAGGGGATCCAAAATGAGAGCGGGAGCGGGAGCGGGAGCGCAAGTTCAAAATTCAAATCTGGAGATAGGTGGGAATTCACAAGGAGGCAGACCTCAATCACCAAGCACGCAGGAGGGGATCCAGGCAGGCATTGGGGAGGAGTCAAGAGATGGGGACCCATGTGAGGACATACCAGGGAATCTCCCAAAGAATTGGGCCTCACTCTTTGGATTCAAGCCATCAAGTAAATCCTCTTTCCCTCTAGTTAAGGTTATGTCAGGTCTGGAAAAGGGATCTTGCATGATCTCTATTCCAAATGAGATTGTTGATCATAGCATTGCCTCTATGTCCTCAACGCTTGTCGAAAAGTTTCTTGGCCCAAGACCAAACATTGATGTGGTCTGGGCCTACACTTTGAAAAAATGGAGCTTGAAAGGTCGGGTCAATGTCACAGCAATGGAAAAGGGTTTTCTCTCTTTTGAGTTCACCTGTCAAGAGGACATGGCTGACATCTTGTGTGAAAGTCCCTGGAGCTTTGGTAGGGCCACCCTCATGTTTTATAGATGGTCATCCCAATTGGACTTAAATGAATTTTTCCTCCAGCAAGCTCTGGTATGGGTTAGACTCTTGGAGCTACCTTTAGAGTTCTTGAATGAGGATGTCTTCAAGGGAGTGGCCAGCTCTTTCAGAGAGCTTCTCTCCATTGACCCAATCACTACTTCGAAGAGTAGGCTAACTTATGCGAGGATCTATGTTGGAGTGAGGGAAGGGGAGGATATACTCGAAGTGGTTTTTTTCAGTCCAAACTTGGTACCCATATCCAGCAGCTGGACTTTGAAAGTGTTTCTTTTGGGTGCTTTCACTGTCTAAGAACTAGTCATAAGGAATTTCAATGCTCGAAATCTAAGATGGCTAGAAAGAAGAATCCCCCTTCTTCTTCTCAACTGAGGATGAAGAAAGTTTGGAAAAAGAAGACCTCTGCACTAGGCCAAAAGGACCTATCTTTAGAGACCCAGTATGCAGTAGAATCCCCAAAGAGGAAAAACCTAGAACTTCAGGGAAAGACTAGTAAAGAAGGAGAACTACTCAAGTCTGGACCCAGTTCCTCTCTACCTTTAACTGAACCCAAGCTGTTAGGGGATGATCTGGTCAAGGAAAGGACCTGCAAGCCTGGAGAAGAGGAAGTTAAGGATGTCTTGCAGAAAGGTCTTCAGGAGGCTGGTGTGGACCATCTCCCCACTGAGGAATAGACGGTTCTAGGCTCCATTGAAGAGATCAAGGAAAGAGAAAATAAGGAAATTATCGTCTTCTAAGACCAAAAGGAAAACTTGGTCTCCACCAGAGATGTAGTGACCAGAACAGGAATTAAGGAGGACTTGGTGAAAGATCAGGACCTTGATCTTCATAGCACCCCAAGGAATGCTAATAAGGCCTCTAGATCCTTAAAGTTCAAAAAGAAGGGAGAGATACTTAGGAAGAACCAAATCAGAGATCTTTCCAAGGCTTCTCTGGTGGTGACCAGGAGTAGTTGCAAACTAGATGTGGTCTCTACAACCAAAGTAGGCAGGAAATCAGAAAGGGAGTCTAGAGAAGAGGAGACCAGAAGGTGTTTGGAAAATGGGTGCCAAAGCACCCTGAAGGACTTTTCCAAGAGTAAAAAATGAAGATCATATCATGGAATATTAGGGGCCTAAATGGTGCCCATAAATAGGAAATCATTAGGAATTTGATTAGAGACCAGAGACCAGATATTTTGATGATCCAAGAAACTAAAATGAAAAAGGATTCTTTGAGAAACATAGAGTTTAGTAACATGATGAGCGGTGAGGCTTCGAACTCTGACGGAGCCTCTGGGGGCCTACTAACTCTATACAAGTCAAATATTTTCAGGGTGGAATTGGTTTCCAATGCAGGTAACTTTCTGTTTTGTAAAGTGTTCGATATTCATTCCAAGGAATTTTGGTTCTTGCTCAACATTTATGCCCCCAATAACAAGAGAGAAAGAAAATCCTACTGGTCTAGGACTGAAGGGCTAGTTCATAATAGTAACCTGAAAAAAGGCATCATTATGGGAGACTTCAATACCCCTCCTCCGGATAAGGAAAAGAAGGGCGGTCTGCCCCAGGACTGGGATAACAAGCATGATCTTTCTAACTTCATCAATGACTTGGCTTTTTTGGATCTGCACCTTATGGGTGGTGATTTTACTTGGTCCAATAAATGATTAGGCAAGGAGTGTATTCATGTTAGACTAGATAGAGCCCTCATTTCTCTTGATTGGCTCTAGACCTCTTCTTGCAAATTAGCTCTTTTGCCTAGAATTGGGTCCGAACACTCCCCCATCTCCCTCTCGATTATTCCTTTTGACCCGTGTAGACCTCCTCCCATCTATTTTGAGAAAATGTGGACCTCCCACCCTGACCTTCTTGAGAGAATTAAGGGCTGGTGGAGTATAGATGTGGAAGGCACTACTATGTTTAGGGTAGCTACAAAACTAAGTAATGTTAAAAGGATGATTAAAGCTTGGAATAAGTCAAATTTTGGTCATTTATTCTCTATGAAAGAGGATCTTTCTTCTAATCTCGCTTCCATCCAAGACTCCATTCAGGCAAATGGGTATGATGCCTCGAGTAGAGATGAAGAATTGTCCATCCTATCTAATTTACATGACATCATTAGTAAGGAGGAAAATTTTTGGAGGCAAAGATCCAAAACCAATTGGCTCAAGGAAGGAGACCAAAACACAAAGTTCTTCCATTTATCCACTCTTAAACATAGAGCTAACAATAGGATTTTTGGCCTGAAGAAAGATCAGAGTGTGCTGACTAAGGAAGATGATATTTCACTTGAAGTTGTCTCTTTCTTCTCCTCCCTTCTTTCTTGGGATCCTCTTCTCTCTAACGTGGACCAGGAAGACATTGTCTCTTGTATCCCTTAGATCCTTCAACCACACCATAATAATCTAATCTGAGCCATTCCTTCTAATTCTGAAGTGAGAGAAGCTCTTTTTTCTCTTATGGGGGATAAATCCCCTAGACCTGATGGTTTTCCTACCTTCTTTTTCCAAATGTACTGGCCTATCATTATGAAGGATGTTGTTAAGGCAGTTTAGGAGTTCTTTGGAGCCAAAAGCATTCTGAAGGAAATCAACTCCACATTCTTAGTTCTTATTCCCAAAGTGCCAAGGCTGACACTCTAGATAAGTTCAGACCCATTAGCTTATGCAATTCATTTTATAAGATCATCTCGAAGGTGCTTACTTTGAGGCTACTTAAGCTTCTCCCCTAGATTATCTCTCAACAACAATCAGGCTTTGTCCTGGACAGACAGATTTTAGATTTGATTATCATGGTGCATGAAGTGATTCACTCTATGGAAGCTGGTAAGAGAGAAGGGATGTTACTCAAACTTGACATGTCTAAAGCTTACGATCAGGTGGATTGGTCCTTTTTGGAGTTAGTGTTGAAGGCTTTTGGCTTTGATGTTAAATCCTGCAAGCTAATTTCCCAGCTGATCACCACCCCCTCGCTAGTTGTACTAGTGAATGGATCCCCCTCTGATTTCTTCAAACCTACTAGAGGCCTTCGTCAAGGGGATCCTCTATCACCGATTCTCTTCATCATCTTGGTGGATTGTATTGGAAAACTCATGGAGAAGAAAAAGAAAGAAGGAAGGATCAAAGGCTTTAAACCTTCTTCCAAATGCACCCCCTTCACACATCAACAATTTGTTGATGATACCATTATGGGAGGAGAGGCTTCAGTCAAGGAGGCCAAGGATTTGAAAGAAACTTTGAACACTTATTCCAGAGGGTTGGGGTAGCTCATCAATTAGGACAAAAGCTCTATTTTCTTTATCAACACTCTGGAGGGAAGACAACAGAGAATCTCCAAAATCTTGGGATGTCAAGTGGGAAAGCTTCCTTCTACCTACCTGGGTCTCCCCTTGGGCATGTCCCCCTCTGAATCCTTCTAGAATGACATCTTGGATAGGTTCAGTAAGAAGCTGGTTGGCTGGAAAGGAGCCTCTCTCAGCCAAGTTGGAAAATGTCAACTAGTTAAATCCATCCTTCAAAACCTACCAATATATGCCCTGAGCCTTTTTACCATACCCAGTAAATATGTCGAGAGGATGGAGAAAATCAAAAGGGATTTTTTATGGATAGGAACTAAAAGGATTAAAAGGTACCCCCTTGTTGCTGGGGACAAAGTATGTCTCCCTAAAAAGAATGGTGGTCTGGGAATCAGGAAACTCACTCATATCAACAAGGCCCTCCTAGCAAAGAAAATCAGGCACATCTTTAGTAGCACGGGGAAATGGAGAGACACTGCGGTGAACAAGTATATAAAAAAGCCCTCTTTTTAGTTCACTCTTTTCAGTAAGGATATCCCCAAAGGTTTAGTTGTTTGGAATGGCTTCTTAAAAGCCAAGAATTTGGCTAAATCTAAGGTCTCTTGGAAGCTGGGAAATGGGGAGAACATTCTTTTTTGGATGGACTACTGGCTTCCTCAGGGCCCCCTCATTAATAACCCTAGCTATGGTGTTTGGGCTAATGATTGCATCAACCTTTTTGGGCAAAAAGTCAGCAACTACAGGACTAAACATGGATGGAAGGACCTCTCTATTATCTCAAAGGACCTTAAACCAATTATGATCATGCTTAATCCTTATCCCTCAGTACCAACAAGGATGATTTGGATTGGAGGGATAATGCCAATGGGTTCTATTCGATCGCCTTTGGGTACTCTGCTTTATGGAGCATTGAAGAGTCCCCCCTTTGGTCGAGGGCTTGGCTCCCATGCCTAATGCCAAAAGTTAACATGTTTTCTTGGTCAGCACTTCAGGAAAAAAATCTCACGGAAGAAAATCTCATTAAAAGAGGTCATATCATGCCTAGTAGATGTGTTTTATGCAAAGATGAGTCTAAGACTGGCAATCACTTGTTCGTTCATTGCTCTTACTCTAGGACAGTCTGGTACGTCCTCACCCAGGACCTTGACCATAGCTGGTGCTTTCCTTCCAACCTCCTAGACTTTTTCTGCCAATGGCATGGTATGTTCAATGGGTCTACTTTGAAGGAAATTAGCTCCTGGCTCCTGCCCCATTTATGTTGGAGCATATGGAAGGAGAGAAATAATCAAATTTTCACAGATAGGGAGGAGCCGGCTTTGGTTGTTGGAAGGAAGATCTTTAGTAACATAAAGGAAAATTTTTTCGTGAGGAAGGGGGGAGCTTTTGAGATAGGAGGCAGGAATAAGGAGAAGGTAAAAGACAAAATGAGAAAAAGATAGGAAGCCAAGTGGCTCCTCCCTCCTGAAGACTGGCACAAAGCCAACTTTGATGGAGCCTCCAAGGGCAACCCTAGATCCTCGGGTAGTGGAGGTGTGGTTAGAAATGAAAACGAAGATAGTATAGCGGCTTTTGCTCTCTCGTTGGGTTTCTAAACAAATCATTTTGCGAAAGCCAACGCCACATGCAATCTTGTTAAACTGGCTTTTGATATTGGGGTCACCAATTTATGGCTGGAAGGGGACTCTAATAACATTATTAAGTGCGCCAATGTCAATTCATTTCCATCTTGGACGATTGCAAATCTTATCAATGAGACTAGAGAGACCCTTGCCAAATTCAAAAAATTCCACGTCACCCATACTTTTTGGGAAGCAAACTCAGTTGTCGATAGGTTGGCAAATATAGGAGTCGACATAGACCAAAAATTGACTTGGCTTCCTGAAACTTCTTTGCTGGTGGATGTCAAGTGTCAGATTGACTTGGATAAAATCCAAGGAAGTACGAAGGAAATCAAGTTGTAATTATGAATATGAAAGGGTTAAGATATATGGGTACTTTTCATAATAGAAGAGTGGGAATTCATAAATGCAGATATCCTTCATTGATTATTTTCCATGCTTTGTGGGTTGTTTATTGCATTCATTTTAGAGGAAACAACAGAGTTATTTTTCTCTTCTCTTTGCTTAATATCGGTGGTCCATTCCAGTCTCACAGTGAAGAGCTTATGAGTAAAGTGGGTGTACAGTGTGCAGATATGGTGGGCAAAAGATGTAGAAAGGAGCCGATGGGGGACTTTAAGAAATGGAGAAGCAGGCCGAAAGTTTGGGAAAAATTGGGTGAGGGTGGGGTAACCAAGTATCTCATGAAGCTGCACAGTTTTGATCAGGAGGTGACCAAGAGTATGGTGGGGTCCTAGAAAGATGGTAGGGTTAAGGTGAATGGCATCAATTTTTGGATTATGGAGGAGGTGATTGCAGTTCTCACTGAGATCCCTATCGAGGGTTTCAAATTCTTCAGGGATAAGAAGCTCTCAGCCAATGCGGTTAAGGATTTTGTGGAGAGTGAGAAGGAATCGAAGGCGTTGAAAAAAATTTACACCTACTATGTCCCCGACTCCATGAAGAAGCAGTGGAGGTATGTTCTGAAAGCAGTTATTGAGTATATCACTCTGGACTCAAGGTTTGATAGAGCCCGTACCCATCACTTAATTATTTTAAATCATTTCTGGAAGAAAGCTAGAATTTCTTTCCCTTTTTATCTATTAACCTCTATGAGTAAGGCGATGGACAGCTTCAAAAACAAGCCCATTGCTAACCCAGCTCTGCATAAGGGACTGCTGCTACTTATCCATGAGCACTTCGAAGCTTAGACTATTAGCAATGCCCCCCCTCAGAAAGAGATAGTGAAGTGTGGAAGTTCCAGTTACTCCTCTGACTAGGATGACATTCAGAGCCACAGTTCTGATAAAGGTGAGATTTCCTCTTCAACGAAACCAGCGACTTATCATGTCAAAAATCCCCCCCCCCCCCCCCCCATTACCCCAAGTAGAAAAAGCCCTAAGGATCTAGGGCAGAAGCAGGGTGAGAAGGCTGAGGAGGGAAGTCGCAAAGAAGAGGAGGATCTAGAGGTTGAGGAGGTTGTGAAGGAGATGTAGAAGGAAACAAAGGAGGACACTGGAAGGAAGACGCACAAGAGGGAGAGTCTAGAGGATGCGTGCTCTCAATATGAGGAGGTGTCTGTGCTACCCCTTTCTCCTGTCCATCTCTACCCTGAGGAGCAAAAAGAGGAGAAAGATGGGTATGTGGAAGGGGAAGTGCAGACCAATAATAGGAGGAAAGCGTGGATCAAATCAAATGTCAAAATAACCAAAATGGGAATCTTTAGGGAATCCATGAATCCCCAAATCCTCATGGATAATCAAGAAGAGCAGCAGTTGGAAGAATTAATTGATCCGACGATTGTGGCTATTTTGGACAGAGCCAGGGAGATAGGGATGAACCTTTAAATAATGCTCGCAATAGCATGATTAATAATTTTATATCAATCAAATGGTTTTTCCAAGAGCTTGAGGAAGTTAAAGACCAGGTGAAACACATTGAGGGTATGTGCAGGATCATGGTGTACCAAACTATGGCCTTAAGTGGCAGTGAAAAATCAGCAAATCAGGTTTATGTCAACTTGACATATAATTTTGAAGTGGTTATGGACTTTATATCAAAAATTTGTAAGAAAATAATCTGTAAGAAATTGAATGTAGTTTCTAAACTACCAGGCCTTATCAAGAGAAAAAAAAAAATTAATTGGTCAAAAGTTTGAATTTTAATGCAGTACTAAGAAAATTTTAGGGCAAAAATAAAAAGTAGGTGTATGTCTGACCACCTTAATAAAAATCAAATCATAATATTTTTTTAATATAATTATAGATATGAAAAGTAGACTCATGCCTGCATGTGACACATATTTTTTGGTATTTTAATTCCAAATAAATAATTAACTATGAATTTTCTACCAAAAATTTTTTGGAAAAAAAAAGTCCTGTCTCTGACCACCCTAACTAATAGAAAATTTTGCCAAATTTAATTTTTTTTTTTTCTTATACTAGTCGAAGTATAGAATGTGACACAACTTTTAGATTTAAAAAATGTTACGCCATTTGAAATTTATAGTTATTTTTCAATCAGTATGTCAATCAACACTTTATAATTATCTTCATTGATAATTAACTAATAAATACTTATCGAACTCAGAATTTGAGAAAAATTATATTTATGGAATCTAGAGATCGATATTAAAAAATCCTTTTCATTTTATTCAATTTCAATCAAAATAACATTGTCAGACAGCTACCCGAAGTCTAAGTATCACAGAAATCCTCTTCAAACACGTCTTTTGGGATGACCGGGTAGGCTTGGTATTTACCAAGCCTAATCAGATATCCAATTTTGAATCAGATATCCGATCATAAATCGGATATCCGATTCAAAATCAGATATCCAATATGTTAGGTGGGCAAATTTAAAATCTCAACCCATTTTGGAGAGAAACTTGGGTTTAAATGTCACAACTTATTATTTCTAAATTATTTCACTTATATTACTATGTAAAGATGTATTTTAATATATATATATATATATAGTGACATAATATAAAGATATAAGATATAATCTAATAATATATACTAATATATTATGTTAATCTTATTACAATCTATAAATATAATTTATATTATTATTATTTTTACTAAATATAATAACATAATTTATATATATATATAAAATATGTATTATATATTATTATATTAATATGTATGTTATTAATATATATATATATATATATATATTTATATTTATATATAATACAATAATATTTTCATTAAATATATGAAAGTAATACATATATATGTTATTAATAGATATGTATATTATTAATATATATGAGTCAAAGGGGGTCATAGGTCAACCATTGACCCCCTTTGACGCATTAAACGATGACATATGTCCTTAGGGGTCCTAAGAGCCCTAAGGACATATTACAATGGTTAATATGGGTCAAAGCAGGTCATAAGGTGACCTATGACCCCTTTTGATCGATTAAATGATGATATATGTCCCTACAGGTCCTAGGACTCCGAGGAACATATTTGAATCGTTCATATGGGTCAAAGGGGGTCATAGGGTGACCGATGACCCCCTTTGACCCATTAAATGATGACATATGTCTCTAGGGGTCCTAGGACCCCTAGGGACATATTCGAATGGGTAATATGGGTCAAAGGAGGTCATAGGTCCCTTTAACCCATTAAATGATGACATATGTCCCTAGGGGTTCTAGGACCCCTAGAGACATATTCAAATGGGTAATATGGGTCAAAGGGGGTCATAAGGTGACTTATGACTCGTTTTGACCAATTAAACGACAACATATGTCTCTAGAGGTCCTAGAACCCCTAGGGACATATTTGAATGGATAATATGGGTCAAAGGGGGTCATAGTCTTTGACCCATTAAATGACAACATATGTCGGTAGGGGTCCTCGGACCCCTAGGAACATATTCAAATGGGTCATATGGGTCAAAGGGGGTTTTGACCCATATGAACAATTAAAATATGTCGCTAGGGGTCCTAGGACCCTTAGGGACATATTCGAATCGTTCATATGAGTCAGGGGGGTCATAGGTGACCTATGACCCCCTTTGATCCATTAAATGACGACATATGTCTCTAAGGGTCCTAGCACCCCTAGGAACATATTCGAATTGGTCATATGGGTTAAACGGGGTCATAGGGTGACCTATGACTCCCTTTGACCCATTAAACAAAGACATATGTCTCTAGGGGTCTTATAACCCCTAGGGACATATTCAAGTCGTTCATATGGGTCAAAGGGGGTCATAGGGTGACCTATGACACCCTTTGACCAATTAAACGATGACATATGTTCCTAGGGGTCTTAGGACCCCTAGGGACATATTCAAATCGTTCATATGCGTCAAAGGGGGTCATAGGGTGACCTATGACCCCCTTTGACCTATTAAATGATGACATATGTCCCTAGGGGTCCTAGGACAACTAGAGACATTCGAATCATTCACATGGGTCAAAGGGGGTCATAGGTCAACCATTGACCCTCTTTGATGCATCAAATGATGACATATGTCTTTAGGGGTCCTAAGAGCCCTAGGGACATATTACAATGGTTAATATGGGTCAAAGAGGGTCATAAGGTGACCTATGACCCTTTTTGATCGATTAAATGACGATATATATCCCTACGGGTCTTAGGACCCCGAGAGACATATTTGAATCGTTCATATGGGTCAAAGGGGGTCATAGGGTGACCTATGACCCCCTTTGACCTATTAAATGGTGACATATGTTTCTAGGGGTCCTAGGACCCCTAGGGACATATTCAAATGGGTAATATGGGTAATATAGGACCCCTAAGGACATATGCTATCGTTTAATGGGTCAAAGGGGGTCATAGGTCACCCTATGACCCCCTTTGACCCATTAAATGATGACATACCCCTTTGACCCATCTGAATGATTCAAATTGTCCCTAGGGGTCCTAAGACTCCTAAGGAAATATTTGAATCGTTCATATGGGTCAAAGGGGGTCATAGGGTGACCTATGACGCCCTTTGACCCATTAAAGGACGACATATGTCTTTAAAGGTCCTGGGACCCCTAAGAACATATTTGAATTGTTCATATGGGTCGAAAGGGGTCATTGGGTGCCCTATGACTCCCTTTGACCTATTAAACAACGACATATGTCCTTAAGGGTCCTAGGGACATATTCGAATGGGCCATATTGGTCAAATGGGGTCATAGGTCACCCTATGACCCCCTTTGACCTATTAAATAATGACATATGTCCTTAGGGGTCCTAAGACCCCTAGGGACAGATTTGAATCGTTCATATGCATCAAAGGGGATCATAGGGTGCCTTATGACACCCTTTGACCCATTAAATGACGACATATGTCTCTAAGGGTCCTAGGACCCATAAGGACATATTTGAATCATTCATATGGGTCGAAGGGGGTCATAGGGTGACCTATGACCCCCTTTGACCCATTAAATGATGACATATGTCCCTAGGAGTTCTAGGACCCCTAGGGACATATTCGAATGGGTAATATGGGTCAAAGTAGGTCATAGGGTGACCTATGACCCTCTTTGACCCATTAAACGATGACATATTACTTTAGGGCTCCTAGAACCCCTAGGGACATATTCGAATTGTTCATATATGTCAAAGGAGGTCATAGAGTGACCTATGACCCCCTTTGACCCATTAAACGATGACATATGTCTCTAGGGGTCCTATAACCCCTAGGGACATATTCAAATCGTTCATATGGTTCAAAGGGGGTCATAGGGTGACCTATGACCCCCTTTGACCCATTAAATGATAACATATGTCTCTAAGGGTCCTAGAACCTCTAGGAACATATTTGAATTGTTCATATGGGTCAAAGGGGGTCATAGAGTGACCTATGACCCCCTTTGACCCATTAAACGATGACATATGTCTCTAAGGGTCTTATAACTCTTAAGGATATATTCAAATCATTCATATGAGTCAAAAGGGGTCATAGGGTGACCTATGACACCTTTTGACCCATTGAATGATGACATATGCCCCTAGGGGTCTTAGGACCTATAGAGACATATTTGAATCGTTCATATGGGTCAAAGGGGGTCATAGGGTGACCTATGACCCCTTTTGACCCATTAAATGATGACATATGTCTCTAGGGGTCTTAGAACCGCTAGGGACATATTCGAATTGTTCATATGGGTCAAAATGGATCATAGGGTGACCTGTGACCCTCTTTGATCCATTAAATGACAACATATGTCAGTAGGGGTCCTCGGACTCATAGGAACATATTCGAATGGGTTATATGGGTCGAAGGGGGTCATAAGGTGACCTATGACCCCCTTTGACCCATTCAACGACGACATATGTTGCTAGGGGTCCTAAAACCCCTAGGGACGTATTTGAATTGTTCATATGGGTCAAAGGGGGTCATAGGGTGACCTATGACCCCGTTTGACCTATTAAACGATGACATATGTCTCTAGGGATCTTATAACCCCTAGGGACATATTTGAATCATTCATATGGGTCAAAGGGAGTCATAGGGTGCCTTATGACACCCTTTGACCCATTAAACAAGGACATATGTTGCTAAAGGTCCTCGAACTCTTAAGAACATATTTGAATGGGTCATATGGGTCAAAGGGGGTCATAGGGTGACCTATGACCTCCTTTGACCAATTAAATGATGACATATGTTGCTAGAGGTCTTCGAACCCCTAGGAACCTATTCCAATGGGCATATGGGTCAAAGACCCATTAAACAATAACATATGTCGCTACAGCTCCTCAGACCCCTAGGAACATATTCGAGTGGGTAATATGGGTCAAAGGGAGTCATAGGGTGACCTATGACTATATTTGACCCCTTAAATGACAACATATGTCTCTAGGGGTCCTAGAACCCCTAGGGACATATTCAAATGGGTAATATGGGTCAAAGGGGGTCATAGGGTGACCTATGACCCTTTTTGACCCATTAAATGACAACATATATCGCTAGGGGTCCTCGGACCTCTAAGAACATATTCGAATGGGTCATATGGGTCAAAAGGGGTAATAGGGTGAACTATGACCCCCTTTGACCCATTAAATGATGACATATGTCCTTAGGGGTTCTAAGACTCCTAGAGACATATTCGAATGGGTAATATGGGTCAAAGGGGGTCATAGGGTGACCTGACTCTCTTTGACCCATTAAATGATGACATATGTCGCTAGGGGTCCTCAGACCCCTAGGAACATATTTGAATTGGTCATATGGGTCAAAGCGGGTCATAGGGTGACCTATGACCCCCTTTGACCAATTAAATGATGACATATGTCGCTAGAGGTCCTCAGACCCATAGGAATATATTCGAATGGGTAATATGGGTCAAAGGTAGTCATAAGTTGACCTATAACTCTATTTAACCCATTAAATGACAACATATGTCGCTAGGGCTCCTATAACCCCTAGGGACATATTCAAATGGGTAATATGGGTCAAAGGGGTTCATAGGGTCATTTATGACCCTCTTTGACCCATTAAACGACAACATATGTCACTAGGGCTCCTCGGACCCCTAGAAACATATTTGAATGGGTCATATGAGTCAAAGGGGGTCATAGGGTGAACTATGACCCGCTTTGACCCATTAAATGATGACATATGTCCCTAGGAGTTCGAAGACCCCTAGAGACATATTCGAATGGGTAATATGGGTGAAAGGGGGTCATAGGGTGACTTGACTCTCTTTGACCCATTAAATGATGACATATGTCGCTAGGGGTCTTCGAACCCCTAGGAACATATTCGAATGCGTCATATGGGTCAAAGGGGGTCATAGGGTGACCTATGACCCCCGTTGACCCATTAAACGAAGACATATGTCTCTAGGGGTCCTATAACCCCTAGGGACATATTCAAATCATTCATATGGGTCAAAGGGGGTCATAGGTCACCCTATGACCCCCTTTGACCCATTTCACCAATAGTACATTTGAGACCATTTTTCGACCATTAATGGTTGAAATTTTGACCCAATTTTCGACCAAACTTTGAACAACTTCGACCAACCCATTGGTCAAAAAAATTTCGGTCAAAATTTTGACCAATCTTATGTTGGTCAAAATTTTGACCAATACGTTGGTCGAAAAATCTCAATTGCCATGTGCAAGTTCTAATAGGAATTGGTCAAAATTTTGACCAAAAAAGGGAGAAATTTCCACCAATGAAAGTCAAAAATTTTGACCAAGCAAGGTAGAAATTTTGACCAACGAGGGTTAAAAATTTTCGTGGATTAAGGTAGAAATTTTGACCAATGAATAAGGTCAAAAATTTTGACCAAGGAAGGTAGAAATTTCGACCAACGAAGGTCAAAAAAGTTTAACCAAAAAGGGTAGAAATTTCAACCAATAAAGGTCAAAAATTTTGACCAACGAAGGTAGAAATTTCTACCAACAGATAGGTGTAAATTTTTTTTCAAGCATTCTATAAAACAGTCACATGTCTTGCGTATGATATGACATTTTGCATGCATCCTGCACTCTGTCATCTGGCTGATGATGGATTACGAAGAGTGATCTGAAACCATGATGCTAAAAAACACACACAATCAAATCCAAAGCGAACTTGCATTACAAATGGATTGTGGAAATCTGATACTGTTAATTTTGCATGCATGTCTACCAGGACAAATATATGTTTAAGTTGTGATTGTCCTGGTAGACATGCATGCAATTTTACCAATATCAGATTTCCACAATCCATTTGTAGTCCATGTTCATTTTGGATTTGATTGTGTGTTTTTTAGCATCATGGTTTCAGATCACTCTACATAATCCATCATTAGCCGGATGAGAGAGAGTGCAAGATACATGCAAAATGTCATATCATATGCAAGACATGTGACTGTTTTATAGAATGCCTGAAAAAAAATTTACTAGTGAGTTGGTCAAAATTTCAACCAGATAAATTTTGACCAATGGGTTGGTCAAATTTGGTCAAAAATTTGATCAATGAAGGTCAAAAAATGAACCCAAATGCACTAGTATACTCGCCAAGTTGACTCTTTGAGTTCGATCATCAAGTCACCCCACCAAAGTGCCTCAACAAGGTCAATCTTTAGGTCTGCTCATTGAGCTTTCTCACCAAGTCAGCTCGCCATGCCACGTCTCTAAGTGGCCTCGCTAAGTCGGCTCGCCAACTTGCCCCACCAAGTTGCCACTTTAAGCCCACTAACCATGTTAGATCGCTAGGCCGGCTCTCAGCCAAGTCAGCTCGCCAAGCTGACAATTGAAGTATGCTCACCAAGTCGACTCTCTAAGTTCGCGCACCAAGTTCGCCCCCTAGGCCAACTCTCCAGGTTAGCTCACCAAGTCACCCCCACCCAGTCACCTCAACGAGTTGACTCATTAAGTCAGCTCACGAAGTTGACTCACCCAATGGTTTTACCACCTTGCCCTAGCAAGTGGGCTCACTCAGTGTTCTTATGAAGTTGCCCCATACAGTTGCTTCTCTAAGCTCGCTCACAATGTAAACTCACTTGGTCGGCACGCCAAGTTTTGTCATCAAGTCACCCCACCAAAGTGCCTCATCAAGGTTAGTCTTTAAGTACACTTAGTAGGTCAGCTCACCAAGTCACTTCATGAAGTCACCTCACCAAGTGGCCTCGATAAGTCAGCTCACCAACTTGCACCACCAAGTTGCCACGTTAAGTCAACTCGCCATATCAACTTGCCAAGCTGACTCCCATAGTCAGCTCGCCAAGCTGACAATTCAAGTACGCTCACCAAGTCAACTCTTTAAGTTCGCTCACCAAGTCCACCCTAGGTCAACTCTCCAGGTCAGCCCACCAAGTCATCCCCATCGAGTCACCTCAACGAGTTGACTCTTTAAGTCAACTCACCAAGTCTACTGTTCAAGTACGCACGCTAGGTCGGCTCGCCAAGCCCACCAAGTCATGTCACCAAGTTGATTGTTCGAGTATACTCACAAAGTTGACTCTTTAAGGTCAACTCGCCAAGCCAGCCTACCAATTCATGTCACCAAGTCGCCTCACCAAGTCGGCTCACCCACATGTCCCACCAAGTCCCCAAGTCTGCTCACCAAGCCGACAATTCAAGTGCACTCACCAAGTTGACTCTTTAAGTTCTCTCACCAAGCCCATCCCCTAGGTCAACTCTCCAGGTCAGCTCGCCAAGTCACTCCCACCTAGTCACCTCAATGAGTTGACTCTTTCATTCAGCTCACCAAGTCTACTGTTCAAGTACTCGAAGCATGCTCTGCCTCAACAATACTCAAATTTAGGACAATACTCTTTGGTCGATTGCTATTGTTATTGTGCTTATATTAATGCTTTTAATATAAGGTGTACAACCCCTCCCCACTACAGATTTGAACTTTTGACCTCTTACAAGAGCACAAGTTCTCTACCATCCACAATTGGCAAAGTATCAATTCATTTTTCATTTTCTATATCTTTCAAAGAATATGATATTAAAATTATTTCATCATCCTAGGGAAAACAATTTGGATTATTGTCATGCTTCATCTTTTCTCCAAGCCTTTAAATCTATTCATCTCAAGGTTTGATGAATGGAGAAACTAACCTTGCCTAGTTTTTGTGTGTGTGTGTCATCATTTACAATTTGATGAAGCAAATTATGTCATGCCCTTACACATCAACAACAATGATTTTAAGTGATTGTCACTATTTTTGTACCAATAGACTCAACAAGACTTTGCATAATAGCATGCAAATCAAAAGCCAACTAATGTTGTCAATCTTCAAATGTATAGCTATGGAAATAGCATGCAAATAAGCTCAAAATGTAAAATCATAAAGTTCACCCCACATGCAATATTCTGATGTGTGCAGTTCTCTACCACTGAGTGGAACTTCGATTCTTTGTGTAATGTGGAATACTATTGGTTATTGTCGTGACAGGCACTCATTGTATTCTCTAATAGCCACGGTGAATTGTAACTCCTTGCATGTGTGCCATACAGTGCCCATTGCTTATTTTATTGCACTTGAACTCCAAATTTAACATTAATCTAAATTGCAAAAAGTATAAAACATATAGATACAATGAAAATTGACACCAATTGATTTAAACTTGAAAAGGATGCCATCCGTGTAGTCCAATGTGGTCTTCAGCTACCAAAGAACTACATATTTAACTTTGATCTACATTACACATTATATAAAACCATAAGGTTAAAATGCCAAAAATAATACAATGATTGATTTCAGCATAAAAGGTGCCACACATGTAGTAACATACAACCATTCAATTTATCAAGAGCTCCTGATTATGGTTTTGTGAGTTATATGTTACAACACATTGCATTTTTATGTTGTGAAATCCATTCTTTAATTTTTTGCAACATTAATGTAATTTTTTACTACCAACCTCATGTGTCAGTTCAACAAGATCTGGAGAGTTGGATATTAACCTGCTCTTTAGAATATTTCCTTGTATACAACCTTCATTTTTACATCCCATTAGATTATACTAATTTGGATCAGAATGCCCTTGAACACACTGCATATCCTTGTGGGTTTTGATTATTCCCTGCATAAGCAATCTGTACTATACTCCTTAAATATTATCCACACCAATATTTTACATACCATTTATTATAGACATGCATCACTACCTCATTAATGCTCAAATCATTGCTATTATCCTGAGTCTTAGTTATTCTAAATCAAAACTATGCAATAGAATTGATAATTTAAATAAAAATATCTTATTCCAGTCTCAAAATTATTATAAAAGCATTGATCAATACTTGCAGTTGCAGCTCATTACTCTATATTTAAAAGTTGCACCTATATTAGGCAGAAAACAAGAAATATAGAGGCAGATTAAAATTATGATTTCACACAGAAGGGATGCCCCATTAGATGAATTCATAGCTTTTTCATTGGCTTATATTTGGATTTTAAGATTTAGCAATTGCAAGGGCGTTTGAAATCAAATATTTACATGTTTGAAATGTTAAGGAATCTAAGTAAGTCAGCTCTACTTATTTCTATTAAATAATTTTGAAGTAATTTATAAAAGGATCTAACAAGAGTGTCCATACAATTTCTCGTCCTATGTTTAATGAAATTTAAAACCCATCCTAGCTTAGCCTCCATACCTCATATTCTTCAAATTCGTGCCCTTCAATCATGACAATGCTAGGTACAGCTTTTGGAGTAGGATGAAGCAAATCCTGAGCTTCTTCCCATACCAACTTCAATTCAAACACATCACCATTCTCCATGCAAAGTCTCTTATTCTTGGAACAAAGATTGTGACTTTTTTTCTTTTCTGGTGTCAACAAGGATTGACTTGAACTATCTTTGGATTTGCCTCCAGCTTTGTCACTTTTATACCAACTAAAGCTTGTGCTTGGAGTATTGACTTGACCTATCAGAGGCTCTGCAAATGATTCTTCTTTTACATTGACTGAAGGAAGTGTATAGCCTGAAAAAATTCTATACTTGCAGAGTTAAGGGTGCTACTGAAAAATGGCCCAATTCCTGATGTTGATGGTTGAACTTCCTAAAATAAGAAAAGATGACATCAATGCATCAAGAAAATTGTTATGTGCTCTACTTTTCTAACAGAAATATTGGAAAAGCACCCAAATGCTATTGTAATAATCAATAAAGCACACAAAATAATAATATGAAAGATTAAATTGTATAATGAACATATAACCCAGTCAGACTTAAGCCAAGAAATATGACATAACTTCACATTTCATTACTTTGTAAGTCCAATAAGCAGGAAAGCCAACCTAGTTTAATATAGTATCAGAAGCCTTTCGATAACCCATGAAAAGCTTTCCTTCTAGATCAATCCGGCTAAATGTTACTAGTACAAAATAGGAAAAACATGTCATTTATCTAGACCAAAGCATAAAATCAAAGAAAAAAAGAGCATTGGAATCCATATTGTCACATATATGAGCTCTAAGTAATGACATATGAACTCTACCATATTCCTGCCTATTATTTTGAGAACAAGCTGCCTATTAGATCAACTAGTATCTATTGGAGGTTTATTGAGACAACTTGTGATGACAACTTAGCACTCTGCAATTGATAGATAGTCAGCAAATCAGACAATAAGTTATAATACAATCTATTGATAGATAGTCAGCAAATAAGACAATAAGTTATACTAAAATCTGTCATAATAGCATCAGCATATTAACAGCAATATTTGAAATTTGAGCTTCTAATATATTCTGATCTATCATTCACCAAGTGGTAAAAAAAAGGTCACCGGGAGATGGGGAGACTTGGAGGTCTTTGGTATTGGTACTGGTACCGGTACGACAATTTTTCAAAAATGGGAGATGGGGGGTATTTGGAGACTACAAATTTTTTTTTTGGTAGTTTGCTGACTCTAATACTAAATACATTTTTTGAGGTCTTCGAAGACGCGAAAAGTCTCCAAAATGCATCTCCGTCTCTGAGACGTGTCTTTTAGGGGGAAGACAGGTCTCCCCATAACCATGGGTAAAAATTATGAGTTTATCATGCTAATTCAATGTAAACATTAACATACATATAGCAATATGGAAAAATGGCAACAACTTTACTCTCTAGACCTGAAAGATAGTATTTACTACTCATATCTCTTTTTTGGTATCCATAAAATAGTTAAGTTCATACAGCAGCACATCATGACCAAAGTAACATTGCACTTGAAAGACCTCCTATAAACCCTGAGTAATCATAACCCATATCATTTTCTATGCGATTTCCTAAGTGTACATACATACATGCATCACAAGAATATTAAGCCTTGCCTTGTATCGTATTAATATATTTGAAACAAGGCTTAAAATTCTTGTTATAGGTTTAGAAAATTTTAGGTTTTCATTATCCTTCTTATTTAGATATAAATTTTTAACCACAATGAGAGTTTCTTTTAACTTAGCTGCCCATAAATTGGTAGGTCAGTCTCATTTCAAAATGGCCTACTGTTTCAAGGCCAAAAGTATGATTATCTAAACAATGTAGCTTATATGTATATGTTCTACTATTGAAATAATTAAAAACAAGAGGATAATTTTATTATCAATGAACTCTTAAATAGAGTTTACAAGTGCTAATAATAGTGTGAACAAAAAAGAAAAGTTTTCTTAATCAAGACAATGTCTAAAAATAGAACTAAATAAGCAAACTAAAAAGAAAGTATAAATGACCATTGACTAAATCTAGCTAAATATAGAGACTAAAAATAGTAAAATTTCTAATTCCCTCCCTTAATGGTCATTCTAGCAATTACATCAAGTTGGCCTCTAAACTTGATAAACTTTTCTGGATTGAGAGACACGGTCAGGAGTTTGCAGTGTTGTCCTTAGTGCATACATACTACAACATCATGATTCCATCTTCAACAAGCTAGCAGATGTAGTGACAATGAATATTTGTATGCCTGGTCCATTCATGGAACTTTAGAATTCCCTCATTATCACAGAACAGGGGAGTAGGGCTTGCTTGAGACATAGACAAATCAGCAAGCATCCGATAAAGACAAACTGCATTACAAGTTTATTTACTATTTTTTTGTATTCAATCTCAGTAGATAAGAGTGAATTTGTCTCATGCTTCTTCCTAGTCCATGTGACTTCACCTGTGCCCAAACTAAAAACATACCCAAAATAAGACTTTCAATCATCAATAAAACCTCCCCAATCCAAATTTGTATAACCAATGACTTGAGCATCTTGACTTTTGCCATACAGAATGCCAAAATCAAGAGTTCCCTTCACATCTCACAGCATATGCTTCACAAAAACCCAATTTTCATCCTTTGGGGCTATTATGAAGCAAGAAAGGTAACTAACAGCACGTCTGGTCTCAAGTCTAGTAGCGGTTGGATAGATAAGGTTGCCCACTAGTTGCCTAAATGTATACTCATTCTCTACTAGTGAATCTAATTTATGGTCAAGCCTAGTTGTCTTTTATAGTCATTCTAGAACGGTCCTCAAGCTATGTCACCATCTCGTTACAACTTTCTCCTTCAAAGGCCTTATGGATATACTTTACTCTATCTATCCATCTTGATAATTCTTAGGAGAGAATTTATCTCTTCCCAATTCTTATGGGAGAGTCTGTGATTAGAATCTTAATCCCTGTGGGAGGATTTCTTGGGGCTCTACTTGTCTCACAATTAACTTAGAGCAGCCTCCAACTATGATATTGTCTCCTCACAACTCCTCTCTCCTTAAGGCCTTAAGTATATCTAGCACTTCTTTAGAAGATTGTTCTACCTCTCCTAGGCCTTGAGAGATGAGATATTTTCCTTGTAGTGGGGTTCCCTCACAGTTCTCCTTTACTCACTATGTAGTAGGGTTCCTAAAAGCATTTCTCCCCTAACTACCACAACAATAGGGTGCCCTTGGTGGTTCTCCCTCATCTACCTCTGCAACAGAATCCCCTCTCAATTCTCCCTTAATCATAGAGTAGTAGAGTTCCCTCGTAGACTTTCTCCCTTAGCTACTAGTACTACAGTAGGGTGACCTAGTGATTCTACCTTTATTGTAGCCTTGGGAACATGCTAGTAAGAGTGTGTTGTTAGTCATTCTCCCTAAATTACTGCAATAACAGAAACAGGAGTCCAAAAAGAAGCTCAACAATGAAATGAATAGATAAAAACATGACTAGTATCACACAACCTGATTATGAAACAGGACCATTGATATCAACAGTTTAACATTAGCTTTCAATTAAGAAAAACATTAACTTTTAACATTTGTTCATGCTTGATTTGGGTCACTAGATGTTGTTGATGTTGATTTTGGTCACTATATGCTGTTAATGTCAATGTGCAGTTAGATTGGCTATTTCCAACCATAGGCCAGAACCCTCTTGCTATTTAAAAAAAAAAAAACATTAGCTTTCAAATTAAGAAAACCATGACTTCAAACTAAGACCAATGTAGAAACGGATGACTAAAAATATAAGGTAAAGCAAGAATTTATCAGCAAAAAGCATCCAGTGACTAAAACCCTTTCAAACAAATGCAGATAAAAAGGGAACCAAAAAATTCAGCTGACCATTCATTAATGAAATTGCATAACCCATCAGAGTAGGCCAAAATTTCAAACGTTTGAGAGCTCTTGAACTGTCAAAAAGTGTAGCAGATCAAGGGAAACAAGAGAAAATGGCTTGCCACCCAATCATGGAGTTGCATAGACCATTAGAGTAGACCCCAATTTCAGACCTTATATAGTTCTTAAACCATTAAAAAACAAAAACAGACCAGGGGAAAACAGAGAAATTGGCTTGCCATCCATTAATGCCATCAGAGTAGGCAGCAATTTCAGATCTTTCAGAGCTCTTAAACCATTAAAACAAAAAAAGTAGATTGGCTCATCATCCATCTTTAGAGATGTATAATCCATCAGAGAAGGGTGCAAATCTGCACCTTTCTGAACTCTTTGACCCTTAAAAGCAAAAGGAAATATAGGGAAAACAGAGAAATGGGCTTATCGTCCATTAAATGAGTCGCATAACACATCAGAAGAAGCCGCAATTTCACACCATTGAGAGCTCTTAATCGCTCAAAAACATAGCAGAGCAAGGAAAACCAACAAAGTTATCTTACCGTCCATTAATGGAGTTGGATAACTCATTAAAGTAGGCTGCAATTTCAAACCTTTGAGAGCTCTAGAGCCCTTAAAAAAAAAAAGCACGTCATGGAAAACCAGGGAAATAGGTTTTCCATCCACCAATGGAGTTGTATAACCCATCAAATCTGGCAGCAATTTCAAACCTTTGAGAGCTCTTAAACCCCTAAAACAAAAGTGGATCAAATGAAACTAGGAAAATTGGTTAATTTCCACCAATGGATTTGTATAACCCATCAGAGTAGGCTTCTTCCAGCCACTTCTAAGGCAATCTAGACTGAGGCATTACTCAAAATTCATGCTAAGACTATAGGCCACTCCTATGCTTCGAATAGAGTGTTGAAATTGGTGATATCAAAATGTATTTCACAAATTCATGTTATGGGCAGCAGTAGTCGTGGATCATTTTAGACCTACCACATGCGAAGTGTCCATTTTATGTTAGTTTGAGCTTCACTTGGTTTCAAGAATACTATAATATTCTCTACTTAACAAGGCCAACCACGTGAAGGTGGAAGCTCATCTAGCCTCACCCCCTTCCCCCTAACATCAATCTAAAGTACCCATTATCATCTAATTACATACTTCATTGATTCATTCATCCATTTATGAACCATAACATTCAATCAATACAATCACATAACATTCATTAATATGATATAAAATTCATTAATACACAATACTAATCAAGACTTCATTAAGAAATAACAATATTCATTAACATAAGATAAAAATCAGTATTAATACGCATCATTCATACATAATTATTTAAAACAAAGTTCTTTCATTATCCAACAAGGTTTATCAAAGAAGATTTTTAAAACAGCATTTCTTCTTTTTGTTTTTATGAGCTCTTTTAAGAAAAGCGCTCATAGGAGCATCCATATCTGCATCATTCTCCTCCTCTTCTAGCACGTGTAATGTCAAATTACGATGGCTCCTTCTCTTTGCAGGAGCAGGAGGCTGCTGCACTAAAGGGGGCTCTATTGCAAGAACAAGTGAATGGGATAAATTGGCATACTCTTTTTCTTTTTTTAACTGTTACCAGTCTATAATTAAGTACTAGTACAACATAACATGCATTTTTCTTACTTGACAATGCCACATCATGTACATTAACATTTTGATTTTCTGCCACATCAACATGTTGAACACTTGGAACATGTTCCACTCCTTCGACATGATGTTCAACATGCTCTGAAATATTCAGAAAAATATTATCATGAGTGATGGATTCATTTTGAGCACTGCACATGAAATATGAGTCAAAAAATTTGACTCAAATACTACACAGTTAAATCATGATAGCAATATCACAATATTTCCTCTATGAGATTTGTTAGAACAAATGATTTATCAAAGTACAGAGTTGGAAATCATAATCAACTACTGATCAAAAGCTTAAAGATCCCTATTTTAAAATAATGAATATGTTTCAACAACTAGAGATAATCTTTAAAGTAGTGTTAGAGAAATAAGAACAAAACTATGTGAATGTTCCAAATCATATAATAAATTGCCTTGCCAATCTATAAACCTAGTTGTCATTGCTCAAGAATACCCTAGATACATACTACAAGAAATGCAAACTACTATGATTTAATAAACAACAAATAGCGAAGAATATATGAGCATAGAATATATGTTTGGATAAGACCATGCTTGGACAATAAATGGAAGGAGAACATTTCATATTTCTAATTGCATAATTAATTTCCAATAGCAAATTAATACCTCCACCACTATAATGCACATTATGGCCTTCATCACGAGAAGGTTCTGTGGTAGGATATGAAGGCTACAATAAAATGTTATGCACATTGTTATGTAGTCAATTTATGTTCAAAACTAATACCAAAAAAGAAAAGGATCAACTATTCAATTTCATTTACTTTTCATCTAACCAATTTACCTGTGAGATATCATTTGGTGAACTAGATTCTTGGGCAAGGCTTATAGATTCTTCGTGTAGGCGTGCAGCCACGACTTTATAGCCTTACTTCAAGGCAAGTTTTCTATCTTCATCTGTGACCTCCACATTGAATTTTGTGCCCTGTATTTTTTTACTTAATATCATCAATTTTGTATGTATGGTTTCACTAAACAAAATTGTTTGCAACATTATATTAAAAAAATTTATTTCATATCATTGCTCCTACTTACAACTCGAGATTGGAGATTCATATAGCCACCAGAGCCAAGATTGTGTAGGCCAAACTTTTCTAGTCTCACTTTTGTAGCCACGGATGTGTCCTGCAATCTATGAACAATTTCAAACATCTTAGATTATATATTTACAAATATGAATAATTAGTGCATGATTACAATGTACTTAATACTATCATGACATACCTCTTTTTGCCCTGTGTTGCTTCATTACCTCTATCTTCACATAGCCTTTTCTCCTTTGCATCTTCTACTATTTCATTCCACTCCATTGGTGGAATCATAGCTGGACGATTATACTTTAGGTTATCCTTAAGAGCCCTTCTATATTGATCCCTCATAGTCTTTAAATGCTTTGCTTCTCTTTTGAGAAGTAGGCCATTGTCAAACATGTCTTTTCCAAATTTCTCGTCAAAAGATGCAATGAGCTGATTTTTTAATTCCACGGTTTGCAAATTCCATCTTTTTAAAAACAAATAGATTGTTAGATCAATAGCTTTAATATATTACAATAAATAAAAGAAAAGAAAAATTATGTAGAAATGATATGAAACTACGTACCTTTTATGTATGGTGGGTCCGAATAGTCTCAATGTCATATGAAAAAGATGATCAAAGAAAACATTATTACCTACAAAAACATAAAGGATTTATTAGTCCAAAATGAGTAATATAAAAATAAATTAAATTTTGACTTTAAATAAAAACAATTTTAAAGCACCTGGAAGCTTTCGTTCTTTTAACGGAAACATAGTTTTCTTATTCAGCAATAATGTCCCTTCATATGAACCAGTACTAATCACATGAACTGCTCCAGGAAATGGATCAACTTCAGCAGTACTGCTCTCTGCTAGTCTGTCAATTGAAACATTGTGACAATTAAAGTAGACACGAAATGAATTAAAGCATACTTATGGATATAATCAAATTGAAGAAATTGACTAGCAAAAATGTTTTTTCATTAGGTAGTCAGATTTGCAAAAATGCATAAAGTTGCATATAAAAGTTGCTGACAACTTTTAAAAATGTTGCTTGGTATTGTTTAAAAGTTTTTATTATTTGTTTTAAGTTGGGGAATGGCTACTTGGTTGTTCCAACGGTCCTATAGGCCTCTATATATATCATGTGTGATCTCAGAAGGTGAGGGAGATCAGGTTGTAGTTGATGCTTGAACAAAACGAATAAAAAACCTCTGATTTACTAGTAATTTTGCTGTTACAGTGGGTTGTAGGGTTCTATTATGATTGCTATGTGTGTGGCTTAGTTGTAGGGGTGTGTTCATAAGTTTTTTGGCTTTGATTTGACATTAATTCAAAAAGTAGCACAAAATCTTGCCTACGTAGTACAATATATGTATGTATGTATGTATGCATGGTGTGTGTATGCATGTGTTTATGTGTATATGCAGGCTTTTGTAGACATCATTTAAGCATTGATATGCTACTTCGTTGTTCATAAACTTGTACAAATACATTACAAAATCTAGCAAAACAAGGTTTTACGAGTTCTAGTGGGTATAGATGAGGATGTTTGCGTAGCCCTTGTTGCCGACAATGCAGTAGGCAAAAGTGGACCAACAACTGAAGGAGGAGTCCACACGTCATCATGAGCTGAGGAATACAATATTGTTAGCAAAGACATTTGCAATGGATAAAGATCAAATGGGATACTAGCTAGAAATGTCCACAAAAAAAAGTAACTGTTATAATGTTGATGAAAACAAACAAAGTGCTACTGACACGAAGGTTGTGCGCAACGACCATCACCATGTTCACCATGTGATGTCACAAATTGCACAAATGTCTATACAAGTACACATAAAATTAGAGATCAAGATCCATAAGATAGTATAAATTATTCATATCTATTGAACTTCTATTATTGCTTTAGTCAAATTATTGCTTACTTGCAAAGATTGGATTCTACGGCCCAATTCTGTTCTCAGTGCCTCTTTCTCCTCACTTTTGTCACCCTTGATTATAATGTTAAAAGTTCATCAGTGTATCTTTGCTTGATTTGTTGGGTGACGAACACAGGGTTAGTACTAAGGGCGATGTTATGTAGATATGAAGCCCGTATTTCAGATCGCATTTGATCAACGCTCATTCTAGCTTTTTCCTATCATTTGTGACATTAAATATCAGTAAAATTTCATCAAAAACAACTCCAAAGCCACAAAGAAATGAACATAATAATATGACATCTGTTTCTATATTAACATTAAAATTTACAATATTTAATGTTTACCTCTACTGAAGGTGTCTGAGATGGTGCATCCATATCGCCCTATGAAAAAAATTAGTAAGTCTTAGAAATCAGCAACGAAATTAAAGTAATAGACTTACCAAAAAAAAAAATTAATAATAAAGTATATTGTATATGTAAATCATTTGTCCAAAGTTAAAAATTTAGTGTAACTAATGTGTATATCTAAAAAAAATTTGACATGTTCTACTTAATGTTTATATGTGCACATATGGTTTAGAAAGAAAAGTTTGGTCGTACAAGACCCCATCATAGTTGACATTGATCCTAGCTAGACATTTCATTGATCATCATGATCTTCATCCATGTCATCATCATCATCATCATCACCATCATCATACTTGTCACTTTGATCATCATCGTCACCACCACCATCTTCATCGCCATCATCATCATCTTCATCACCATCATCATCATCATCATGACCATCATCGCCATGATCATGATCATCATCAAAATCATCATCATCATTATCACCATTATTGTTAGCATGACCAAAATCATCACCATCTTCTTCATCTTCACCACTAGGTAACTATTGTTCCTAATAATCATTTACTTCCTCTTTTGCTTTTTTAATTTCTTCTTCTTCGATCACATTATACTTTACCGACCTTCCTCTTGGGTCATGTTTAACAACAAATGACCAACCTGGTTTCTGTGGAACACCAAAATAAAACACTTGCTCGCACTAGCTTGGAAGAACATAGGGCTCATCTCCGACTGGCTCAAATGACCTTGTATTAATCATAGTAAATCCACTATCATGTTCAATAATAGTCCTATCAGGATCATTTTGATTTAGTCGTAACCTGAACCATTTGATGACAAATAGAACTATTTTGAATGAATTAAAGTCGCACTCAAGTATATCATCCAAAATGCCATAGTATCGATTTTCAGATCGTTGAGGATGTATGTCAGTTCTAGATGAAATATTGGTGACCGCGAAGACAACACTTATCCCAGAATCACATGTTTTCTTCATTTCATCTAACTTTTTTGTGCAAAATTTATAGCCATGGTAGTACATAGCTTTGTGGTGTTTGACCTACAATTATTCAAACATGTCAAGATTATTTGCATCGATCTGTGAGTTGATATTAAACTTATGTGTGATGATTAGTAATCTTATGCGTACCTTTGTATCTCTTAAGCCATATATTAGATCAAGTACCATTTGTGTAACATTGGGATCTCCATTATGATGAGCTTCTTTAACGAATGATACAACACCATCCCATGTTAATGAGCAACCATTTTCTTGAGACTGCTCAATCCATAGCGTCATCCAATCAAGATTGTTTGCAATATACAAGTGTAGTGCATCCCACTCACGACCAACTATAAAGAAGACAATTACACTAGTTAGAATCAACTTATATATATTGATGATGAATAATAATTATTAAACTCCAAAAAAAAAAACTTATAATTACCTCTCACCCTCCTCAATCTACCTTTCCCCCTCAGGTACTCCCCTTCGAATTTGTCATTAGAGTTGGGATCCCAAATGTGATCTACATGGATATCTGGTGCAAACTTTGGAAGATATTCAGTAATGTACACCATGGTCTGGTATATCATATATCCCTCTATCATAGAACCCTCAAGACATTCTCTTTTTCGAACCAAGCCCTTCATAAATTTCAAGTGCCTCTTAACCATCCACATTGATCTAGCTTGTACAGGTCCACACAATTCAATCTCCTCAACTTGATGTATGAGGTAGTGTTCTTGAGCATTGAAAAAGGTTGGAGGTAAACACTTTTGCATTTCACACATAAGCTGTGGAATTTTTCTCTTCCAATATTTTATATCCTTTTTGTCAATTTCTTTAGATGATAACCACCTAAAAGAGATTCAACACACAAAACCACATAAATGAGATTTCGAAGAAAATTATACAATAGATTTAAGAGAAAGCTACAAATCTAAGAAAAAACACTTCTAACCTCGTGTATTTTCCAAGATCATATATAACTTGTTTAATACTGTTGTCAAACTATTGTGGAAGGGATAGAGGTAGGATGAACTGCAATCATTAAAAATGATCATTTCAATATATTATTAAATAATGCAATAGGTAGTACATTCAATCTTACAAATATACTGTAAATAGAGAACATGACTTACCTTGACGAAGGTATGCCAATCATGTGTTTTCAACCCAGGCCCAAAATCACCTTTCTTTGATAGAAGAGTGCTTATATTTGTAGCAAATCCTGTTGGAAATTTTGTTTTTTTATGACTTCTTTTAATGCATCACTCTGTTGCTCCGTTAATAACCAAGGAAGGGTACTTGTATTTATGCAGTCTCCATTGCTATTTGATTCAATGGAAGCTTTTAGTGCATGATTGGATTCATGAATGTCGGTACAAATTTTGGCAATTTGTTCTCTATCACGTCTTCCATCCAACATTTTCCACAGTGTCTCTGTTACATTCTTTCCAATATGCATAGCATCAAACAAATGCGCAATTGGGAGATTGTTGTAGTACGATAACCTACTAAATTGAGTAGGATAACTTTTCATTCCTCTAGGAAGTTGGTCATTGATGCCTTGATGACCTTCACAAGCATCAATTACAACATTAGTAAATATAAGACAATAGCAAAATACAAATTTTAAACTTTGAACGACAAATTGGATATTACCTCGACAATTTAGTCGATCATATTCCAACTTCCATAAATGAGGTGTCATTCTTTGTGGCCTTGATGATGTCTCTTCTTTCGCATTGAAAAGATGTTTTTCGGCAATTCGATACCTATGATTATTGTGGAGAAAGTGTCTAAACTCATCAAACACCTGCTTTCTTAAAGTTCTCAAATGACGAGATTTCATTTTCGGACCACAAACTAGACATGCAAATTTTCCCTTTGTCTGAAGACCTACAAGATCATGTAGAAGTGGATCATGTACAATTATCATGCACAACTTAAACATTTGATAGTAATGTGTAAGCACTATAACAGACCAAAAATATGTGATATTAACAATATAACATACCACAAAAATGAGTTAACCCAGGGGCATCATGTATTGTCCATACAAGCATTGCATGGAATTGAAATTGTCGATGTCCTATCGGTCTAGAGATGTCATACATAGTGATGTCATTCTATAACTTCAACAACTCATCAATTAGGGGCTCAATATACACGTTCATATCTTTCACTTGGTATTTACCTAGCAATTGAATGAACATAAACATTACATTATTATTATGACCATTTTCATGCACTATTTATAAATTAATTTAGATAACTATAAAATGATAAAAATACCTGGCACAATCATTGACAACATTATGTGCTCCCTCTTTATGGGCATCCAAGGAGGAATGTTATTATTAATAACAAAAATAGGCCACACTGAGTAAACAGATCTCATATCTCCATATGGATTGACACCGTCTGCTGCCAATGAAAGCTTCAAATTATGAGGTTCTTCTTTAAAGTGTGACCATGTTTCTTCTATCTCTTTAAATGCAAAACCATCAGCATGCATTCGCATAATGTCATCCTGACTTCTATTGCGTGCATGGTAATCTATAAATTGTGCCAAGGTAGTGCACCTGAATAACCGTTGAAGACGTGGAATAATGGGAATGTACTGAAGAACCTTGTGAGGCACTTTTTTTGTTATTTGATCTGACCGATATCTACTACTATGACAATCAGGGCATTCTGCTGTAAATTCATATTGTTTATGATATAGAATGTGATCATTGGGACATGCATGTATTGTTTGATACTTCATTCCAATCTGATCCATAATGTTAGATAATTCTCGGTATGAATGAGGCAAAATGTTTGATGGTGGTAACAAAAACTCACTAATCAACCTACAACAACAAATATGCATTGTTAATATAATGAATAGTAATTGTATGCTAACATTGAAGATGACAAAAATGACATACCTTAGCATACGTGATATTGCAACATTGGATATACCATTCATAACCTTTAAGTTCACCAACAACACTATAGTCGAGAGTAGAGTTGTTTGGGAGCCTTCGTATAAGGGCTCGTGTACCTTCTCAAGTAAAGGTATATCAAGACCATCTTCATCATCATTATCAAATTTGCTAGTACCATCATTGTGAGCCTCTTCATCACCTGCCCCATTACCATCTTCTTCAATCATGTCCTCTGGCACATTATCATCTTCTTCCATGAGAGTGTTATCCTCAGCTTGGATATTCACACCTCCATATTCCTCCAGTAGGAAATCCACATCCAGCAATGGACAAAAATCATGGCCCCCTTCAACATGACCATGTTTCCTACAATGACTCTGGGCTATTGTGATTAGAATTCTTTGAGTCTTTAAGCCTTTACACTTCTTGCAAGGACAATAACATTTATTAGGTTTTCTTTGGAACTGGATCCACAATGCAACCATTGTCTCATTTTGTTCAGTGTTCATATTTTCAAGCGTGGTCTTTCTTCACAGGAAAATATATCTGCAAATAAATTGGACATGTTGTGATTAATGTTTATATCTGCACATATGGTTTTTCTTGATTAATGTTTTCAAATGTAACTAAAATGATCCTATAATTTCTAAAAGGTGTAGATGTTTGGTATGTATAATTTCCACATGTTCAGTTGATGGTATAAATAGCTATGTAGTTTGTACTTCTAGCCATCTTAAGCTAGGCATTACTTTCTTATGTCAATCATATTGCCTGAATTGGGCATAGCAAGTCAGCAAGAACAAGGCACATCAAAATCCTTTAAGAGCACTCAAAAGTCTTGGCACTAATTGGTGGATACTCACTGTAACAACTTGGTCATCCATTGCTATCTGGGATCTTAGTCATCCATTACTATATTAAGAAAGATATTGGCAAATGTTGTAGTTTGATGTGCACCAATATGAGGAATCAGAAGATAAGGAATCACGTTAAGAAGTCAAATGATATGAAGGTATCATGTCAATACTAGTGATAAATTAATTCAATCAAATAAAACATATTCATATGGAATTATTGACTAAGACCACTCTTAAAGAGGAGAGATCCACTTTTAGAGTAGGCCTCCAGTGTTCATCATTTACCTTGACATCCTAGTAGGTGCTTCCAAGTCTACCAAGACACAAACAAATATGTTTCCATGCATCCTCTTTTGAATCTAGAAATTTTGTATGAACCTAAGATCCACGATTGTTATTATGAAAAAAATGATGGAACGATGTGGAAGCATTGAGAAAACATTTTAACATAGCTTCTTCCCCAAAAATCTCACATTGAACCTCAAATGAAGTTTGAAAAATGTCCTCTAAAACAAATATTTGTACAAAAATAAATAAAAGAATGAAAATTTTGTCATTTAAGTGAAATGATATCACTATAACATAAATGCCTCATAAAGTCCATTTACCACTTTGTTAGGGTATTGAGTGCAAAGATGGCTTCAAAGGAAGAAATTGATGATTCAAGGTTCATCCAAAATATTAAGAAGAAGAAAATCTGCTTGGATAACATTTCGAGTTAAGAGAATGAGGGGAGTGGCGAAGGCTTAAGCAAGTCTCCATACAACAAAGGTAAGGCAATGGCTGCACCAAATGAAGGTGACTTTGGATCAACTGAACCATATGCCAATTGGCTTACCCTTGAAGAAGGCTCATACATTGAAGATGGAACCAGTAAGCATACAGATTTCATAGATGAGGCCAATGCTATAGAAAATAGAGGGGAGGCTTCATCAAGCAGTGATGATGGATCAAACAAAAGACTAGAAGGAAGGGAAGAATTTTTTTTTCCATGTCATATTCCAAAGGAAATCTTGACCTTGATATTTTGCAAACTTCCTCTCCACACTATTCCAAATACAAATAGTTTCTACTTCATAGCAACGTACTATTTTTGGATTTGGTTACTTTCACAATCTATGGGAGCAGGGCAATGCACAAAGGTGGCTGGTGATGGAACTTTATGACGAAACCATTGGATCTTCCAAAGGTCTTGTTTTCTATGATGTCAATGGAAGACGAAGTTACAAGCAGATATTTAATGAAGATTGGAGATGTAGTGACTTGCAGTGGTGTCTAAGAGCTGGAGATGGAGGCCTATTGGCATATAGCTGTAAGAGAAATGGGAACCTTCAAGTGGTCAATCCACTAACTATGCAGTCCCATTATATTGAAGATGTAAGACTGAACAGAGAAACCAAACTTTCATATTACATAAAAGATTATAATGATGATGTGGCTGTTCATCTCAATTGTGATCCCAAGACAAAAACCTATCAGGTAACCCTTATAATTGGAAATCTTTACCTTGTCAGAAGTAGGAAATTTGTTGTTCTGATTTATAAATCTGTGAATAAGAGAAGGGAAATAAGAGATGCTCCCTTCGAGAAAAGAAGGTCTTATGACTATATGCCAATTGGCTTTTTACAAGTATTTTCATGCAGAACTAGAAAATCTATTGGGTTTCTAAAGATGGGACATATGTCTTTGTCTATGATTTGAATAGAGATGGCAATATCAAGTATCTCTGGGTTCTACCAAGGATGCAAGGTAAACTGCATCATATCTTGGGAATTTTAATGTACAACGACAGAATTATAATGGTTTGTAGTGGTGAGACACGATATCCAAATACTCTTATTTTTAATGAGCTTGATGAGCTTGGGGAGATCTGGAGATTTAAATATGAACTAACTATAGCTTCCAAATTTTTTTTTTTTGGAATAACTATTGTAAATCTGTTAGCACTATCAACTTGATCTGTGGCTAATACTTCTTTAGAACTCTCATTCTACTCTAACATTAGTGAAGCAACATAAATCCCTCTAAGCTTGGTCTTCGGCACTGCTTAAATAATAGAAGATGATGGTTCATATTATTATATGAAAAACTGGTCTTTGGTCAAGCTCCACACATTATTATTGCACCCTCATCATAGTCACCACATCAACAACACCTTTGATTTCTGAAAATACTTCTCAAATAGAGGAGTAACTGTATTGTAGATTTTGTACAGTATCACAGAAAAGTTCTAAATGCACTTATGTAGGGCCAACTTTCATGCAACATAAAATGAAGTAATGTGTAATTCGTTGTCTTAGATTCTATCATCAAGATACAGAGTTAGAATAGAAGAATTTTTTTACATCAACATTTAAAATCCCATTTTGTAATTAGTATAATATAGAGTCAGAGATAAACATTTCTAGATTGACATTTTAAATCACATTCTATCGTCAGTATAACAGAGAGTTAAGGGAGAAGAATTTTTTTGCATTGACATTTAAAATTAGATGCTTGTATTGCACTGGCATAAATTGACAATCCATCATCAGAATAATAGAGAGCTTGAAAAGAAGATTTGTTTTTTAATAACTATCTAAAGCCCTATTATATAACTAGGATATTACAGGGGTTGCGAATGAGAACTTTTTGCATCAATGTTTCAATTGTATTGTATTTTCTGTGTCTATACTTTGAATCATCCTCTGATTTTTCATCCAAATAATAAAATCCTAAATAAAATAATAAATCACTTTCTTCCTCTATTCCATCATATGATCCTTCCAAAACTATCTCATAGAATATAATCCTCTTCAAATAATGTTCCAAATTTGTCACAATCATATTAATAGTCTAATGTCTTGTTATTAAGAGATACGAAAATATATGCTTGAACATATTGTACATTCTATTAGATAAACATCACAAAATGTTTAAAATGTAATTAGTTTTATGTATAAAAAGTAAATTAAAAGGAAGCACATAAGTAGTTGCACTACTTACAAATATTTAAAAAATACATTGCTTTTATTTGTGTAATCTTATAATCAAATTATAGGGGCCAAAGTATTTGATTTGTGTATTCATTTGCATTTCCTTATGGCTCAAAATATTTTTTGCTTCTGATTTCCTAAAACCATTAAGATGTTATCAAAGATTGTACATTTCTGCTTTCCCCCATCCAACTTATTTCTGATGGTTTGCAATGCTTGGTGGTGTGATGATTTTCTGCTCTATAAAGTAACTCATAACTGATCTCAATGCTTTCTGGTCAAAAAAGTTACTGTGCTTATCATGTAATTTTTAATTTCTTTTTGCAAGATAAGTCTACTCTATCTTTCTGTCTGTAATGAATGCTTGAATGCCAAACAAGAATATAATGTTTTTGATATGGACCTATGAATGATTGATAAGTGCACAGAAATTATGGGAAGTGTGCGCTGTTGTATTGCCATGTTTTGACTGGGAAAAATGTGGTTGGCACACTACATTTTACACTGATTAATGGACCAGCTGAATGAGAGTACTTTTTAAAATTATTTTGTCTAGGCACCAATGTAATAGGTATCTCACAGACAATTAAGTATTATTCTCAGTACTTGAGATTAATGGAGAGTTCAATCTGGTCTGTTTCTGAGAAGGGAAAAGATTTGCTTTTTCTTTAAGGCACAGCTTGATTTCCATGTCCAATACAATGGTAGATAGAGCACCTGACACAGAGTACCTATTGAAAACATGCAAGGACTCTCCCTTTCTCTAATTATATAGTGTTGATCATTTTCTTGCAAAAGAAGTCTAGTCCATCTTCCTCTCGATGTCGAATGCTTGGATTCCAAGTAAGTGTCAGTGCATTTTTTCTATTATTGTGGGTCTTCATAAAACTTAAAAATAATCCTAATAATTACAAATGGGTGGGAGAAAAGGGAGAGACCTTCACTTCACCTCCATGTCAGCAGGAGAAAGACAAGCAGTGTTAGGTCAAGGACACCCAAGTGACTCCTGAAGGTGAAAACCAGAAACAAGAAGAGAACTATCTCACCCTAAAGAAGCTTTAAGAAACTACAGGAGAGGCAAGAGATTATTGAACAAAGATTTGATGATGTGGCCAAGTTTGTGGTAGGGTTGTGCACTCGATAACTGGGAATCTTCACCTGCTTCATGCTGAAAAATAAGGCCTCACTACTACAGTGGGGGTGGACATCACTAATTCTATATATATTTTCTTAGCTGATGATTACTTGTAGCTATTGTTAGACAAGCAGGAGGGAAAGGAGACAAATTAGAAGAAATATCTCTTCTCTTCATTTGGGATTTTGTTATATGTTTTTTACTGCAGCACTTGGCACAAGTGGGCTATGTTTGTGGTACTATATATCTCAAATGAAAATCTACACATCAAACAATATAAAATATTGACTAAAATCTTTATGAACTTAAGAAATTTTAAAAATTTAAATGCATTATGTGTCACTTTAATGTTTTATGGTATTTTTGCCCCCACAAATTTCATCATATCCCTAGCTAAAACAGTTTAGTAGATGACCACTATAAAACTCCCTCACCACTTTGTTAGGGTATTGAGTACAAAGATCACTTGAAGGAAGAACTCCATGATTCAAGGTTCAAGCAAATGAGAAATGTCTAGTACAAAAAAAGTCAAACATTGTATAGGGTGCATATAAATATATTCAAAACAAGGCAAGAAATGTCAATCTATAAAAAAAAACTTCAACTCACCTTTGTAACGCTAGGAAGGAGACTCTTCAACGTTTCCAGTTGTTATTTGATCCTTTCACGCCACCTTCTTTCTGAAATCTCTTTCAATGTGATGCTATTAAACCCTTTTGCCACGTACTCCTGGCCACAAATCGCAGTGGTAGAAAATGGTTCAGTGAAACACATAAGGAACATTTAATTGGAGATCCACGAGACATTCAAATCCATGCCATAATCTATGACATCAAACAATTATCACCCCACTACATTGGAGTCATTTCACACATTTACATCTAAGAGCCAAGTTCCTTGGTCAACCATTGTATACATTGCTCTGAGTCGGGACTCATTGATACAATCTGAGCTAAATGTCATGTGAACACATTGGCATTGCAGTTTGAGTATTGTGATCTACTCTTAATCAAACATTGGATTGCCAATTTTTTGCATGCACTTTAAAGTCCGACAAAATCGCTTTCAAGCTTAAGCAAATGGGTGACATAAATCTTGATACTTCTTTGAAAATATTTTACTCCTGCTAACTTTGTGAATCCAATAAACTGTAGATCTCTCTCAAATCTACCAAGGTATTATCGGCAATGCGTTTACTTCTGGCATAAGCCTTGTCCTTCTATCAACCTTTACATTTGCATCCAGAAAGTAATGTGCTTGAAAGATAGGTGGGCTGAAGTTCGCTCTTATAGATCCAGGAAGAGAAGATTAAATTTCCTTAGTGGGAAAAGGAATAATCCCCCAACTAGGTTTCTTATGTGCAATGGAGGCAGGCTATCAAGGAAATGATCTAACTCCTTTGACCCACTCTAGAATGTAGAAATATTGGATAATAAATCTCAACTAAACCCATCTTCCCAGAACTGCAAAAAGAAGGAGTCCCCAATGCATGAGTCTTCTGGGTCGCGCGGTAACAATAAGATTAGGGCGGCAAACATAACATTTTTTCAATTTTTTCTTAGTGTGAGCCCATGTTGGTCAAAATTTTGACCAACACGGGCTCATCTTTAACTAAAGCCATCATAATTCAACCAAAATTACCCCAAACTATTAGATGGTCGAAAGTTTTGGTCAAAAATTTGAGTCAAATGTACTAGTGCTAGACAATGTATGTTAATTATTTCCATTTGAATGAGTATGTTAATTAGAGAAGGATAACTTATCAACAAAATCAAAATTTTGAATACAAAATATCTACACAAAAAATATCCAGCAGTGTATCTACAAAAATTAGAATTGCTATAATCTGACAAATTTAAACCTAGAATATACTGACTACAATTGCATTCAAACTAGTGAAATATTTCAATGCATCCTTGGTCTTTTGGTGAAGTTGAAAGTTGAAATCATCCATAACATAAAAAAGAAAATAATAAGTGATTTCCTTCTTATGATAAGTTTGAAGTACTCACATTTATTTTAGTTATCTCTAAAATCATTTATTTTCTGGAGATCTCCCTATGTTCAAATGATTTCATATGGAATGTGGGGATGCCGGCTGGCGGCCCTAAAATTCTATGGCATTAGATATTACAGGGCTCATATGATCAGCATTAAACATTAAATGATTAAGCAATAAATGATTGAGCAAAGCCATTGGATTAAACTAAAATGTTTGTGTTTGTAATGAAGAAAAGAAACATGCACCCACATGCTTCGACTAATTTTGTACCAACAAATGCTTTGGTAACTTAGCACTACCACATGTAATACAAAGGTGACATTATTTGTGATTTTCTTGGTTTGTTCAAGGGATTTCAAATAGAGATGAAATATATGCATACAATACCTAGGTTAGTTGTGGAGAAGTATATAGATATAAATTGCTTTATGGTTGAAACTAATTTGGCATGCATGGAGGTTATTGATCCTAGAGAGATATTTATTCACCATTCTTAGTTATGAGGTTAGCCAAGAATTTCTTGAAAAACATGCTGAGGTTATGTTGGTCTCACCTAGAGATAAGGAAGCATAAAAATGGGGGACTTATAACGAGAAATTTAGACAAGGGAATAATTATACAAATGATCTAGAAAAATGAAGGTAGAGAAATTTGTGGAAAATATTAGAAAAAAGGAGGGCATTATCAAAAAATAATGGGAAGTGATGAAGAAGGGAAGCAAAGTTTCAATAAAGGTTCAATTGGGAAGCACAAGCATAAAACCAATCAAGGACAACATTACAAAGAGTGTAGAGGTGGTAGACACACCTGATATTTTGGCAATAAAAGTTGAGGTTACTCCTCAACCTCAAAAGGTTACAAGGAGATTGGAATCCTCCTACTGCTAAGCTAGAAAAACTAGCTAAATAGGGACCTACAAGAGCTACAAGGAAGAAGGCAAAGGCATAATGATATAGGGGCATCCAAAGATTCCAATTATTTTCAAGATCTGGGATTCTAATGCACTTTAAATGATTATTTTAATAATTTTGGGATGAGTCTTAGTTTTATATAGTTAATTTAATGATGTAATTGGGGGTTATAAGTTAAGAGTTTCGAATAAACTCCAAGATACTTTACTAGTATCTTTGATATATTTAGAATTATAAGGAGTCGGGTGTGGGAAGTTAAAAGTCAGTTTTAAGAATTAGTTATTGGGTTACCTTCTTTTGAATATCTTTAGATATATGTAATTAAAGAAACCCAAGAGGAATATATATAATTTTTCTGAATAGTAGTAGTATGAGAAGATTTGAGAATCAAGGAAAGTGGAGAAACAATGTAATCAGGAATGGAATAATGGTAGAATTTAATTCTGTTTAGATCTTTTGTTTCTTCATTGTTCTTATGCACATTTCTATGTTCTTAAATTTTTGAATCATCATAGATGGAGTAAACAAATTTTATGGAACTATATTGTATTCAAAACCTGCGCTAATTGCTATTTGGTTTGAAGATACTAAAGCTATCTATAATTTCTCTGTTCTTACCTTGGTGGCTGGTCACGATGAGTATGAAATGGTTTAACAATAGTTTAAAAGAGAGTTGTGATTGAAGTCATCACCAATTACAATACAATTTCAAATATCTCAATTTTGTTTTGCTCCAAGTCAATTCTTGGTATCAGTTATTGGTTTCAAGAAGTTAAATGTTTGAATATGAAATTGGGGTATGCTTTATGATACCGGTTTCTTTTTCAAGATTTGGTTTTAGTTCTACATCAGATTTAAATAGTCCCAATTTGGGAACAGTAGCAGTCTAGGTTGATTTGAGATCATAAGAGTGTTGTTATCTAATGAAAGAGGATTCTCTACACATATTAAAAGAGACAAAACCCATGACTACACTGGCAAGGGTCTGTAACTTTATCAGCATTAAGTGATCTGGCGTGAATGCCACCAACATCAATGTGAAGAGGTTCAAACTTGTGAGGACATTGGATAAACAAGGGTACAATTGATGTAGATAAGTTTTATTTGTGAATAGAATCTGTATTAAAGAAAATGGGGTACATAATTGTTGTATCAGTTTACACAAACTCTAGCATAGTTTTAATTGTGTGAATTATTTTGAACTGTCTCTTTTCTATAATTTTTCCATTCTTTCACCTATTGGCTAAATTGTTTCTTGAAGACTCTACAAGCTTAGTTTTTATGAAAACAATTAAAAGTGAAACATAGGGAAAAGAGGCACTAAATAATTGAGGAGCTATAGTCAAAAGAGAAGCCAATATAGTGGGGCCACCAGTATCACAATTGCTTGAAGGCTTGTTCAAACTGGAAGATTCTCATTTTATGGATAAGTGTTGAATAGATATTATTATGTAATTGTGAGAAGCAAAGAATCCATTATCAGCTATCTCAATAGCTTTTTGCATTATGATGTAGGTGATGGATGCTTAAATAGGGGAATAGAAATTGAACAAATGTTAGATGAACTGGCAAACTCTCCGGAAAACATTAAAGCTATGGTGATGGAAAACTAGTGCAAGCCAATGGTTGATTGCCTTTGCAAGGGGTCAGCTGAATCAAAATTGGAAAAGGCAAAAGCTCTTGCAAAATTTGATCTTGATGACAGCCGTAGAGAGTCATTAATTGATGCACATGTAATAGAGGCTTTAGTTGACATCCTGAAATCGAGGCAACTTGAATCAAAGCTTGCATATCTTAAAGCTTTGGAAAACCTTTCATGCCAATCCAAAGCATCAAACCCACAGTTGGGGAATCCACCATGAAGCTAGCCAATGGCTAGAAGATCACAGCTTAAAATAGAGGTGTCTAGCAGTGAAAAGAAAACTCCCAAACCAATAAACAGAACATCCATGCAAGGAATGTAAGGTAGGAGCCGTTGAGGAAAATTATATGTTACAAATTCCAATCACATTGAAGATGATGTGTTGAACAACGAAAAAGAGGAGATATAACAGAGATAGAACCTTACTATTCTAGCAGAGGTTGCACTGAAGCTGCCAAATGTGGCACGTAATCTTCAAACCCTTCCTCTGCATGTAATGGCACCACAAAATGCAGTATCCGACCAACATTAACTGCAAAGCCTTTCTTCCGGTCATGCAAGACTGAAATTAGGGTGCAACAAAGACTTCTTTTTAACTCTGGGAAAGTGTAAGTTCGTGTTGGTCAAAATTTTGACCAACACGGGCTTCTAGTTAAAAATTTTATATACATTGGCGCAACAAAGACCTTGTTTTTAATTTCAGTAAAGTGTAAGTTCATGTTGGTCAAAATTTTGACCAACACGGGCTTCTAGTTAAAAAAATTATATACATTGCTTGCATAAAACGACCAATTTGACCCCTTTTTTTAGATGGTCAAAAATTTTGGTCTAAAAATGGGGTCAAATGTACTAGTGAATGACATAATACCCTTTTGACCCATCTGAAAGATTTGAATATGTCCCTAGGGGTCTTAAGACCCCTAGGTAAATATTCAAATCATTCATATGGGTCAAAGAGGGTCATAGGGTGACCTATGACGCCCTTTGACCCATTAAATGACGACATATGTCTTTAGGAGTCTTGGGACCCCTAAGGACATATTTGAATCATTCATATGGGTCAAAGGGGGTCATTAGGTACCCTATGACCCCCTTTGACCCATTAAACGACAACATATGTCCCTAAGGGTCCTAGGGACATATTCGAATGGGCCATATGGGTCAAAGGGGGTCATAGGTCACCCTATCACCCCCTTTGACCCATTAAACGATGATATATGTTCCAAGGGATTCTCGGACCCCTAGTAACATATTCGAATGGGTCATATGGGTCAAAGGGGATCCCCTTTGACTTATTAAATGATGACATATGTCTCTAGGGGTCCTATAACCCCTAGGGACATATTCAAATCATTCATATGGGTCAAAGGGGTTCATAGGGTGACCTATGACCCCCGTTGACCCATTAAACGATGACATATGTCTCTAGGAGTCCTAGAACCCCTAGGGACATATTCAAATTGTTCATATGGGTCAAAGGGGGTCATAAGGAGACCTGTGACCCTCTTTGACCCATTAAACAACAACATATGTCACTAGGGGTCCTCGGACCCCTAACAACATATTTGAATGGGTGATATGGGTCAAAGGGGGTCATAGGGTGACCTATGACACCATTTCACCCATTAAACGATGACATATGTTGCTAGGGGTTCTCGGACCCCTAGGAACATATTCGAATGGGTCATATGGGTCAAAGTGGGTCATAGGGTGACTTATGACCCCCTTTGACTTATTAAATGATGACATATGTCTCTAGGAGTCCTATAACCCCTAGGGACATATTCAAATCGTTCATATGGGTCAAAGGGTGTCATAGGGTGACCTATGACCCCCGTTGACCTATTAAATGATGGCATATGTGTCTAGGGGTCCTATAACCCCTAGGGACATATTCAAATCGTTCATATGGGTCAAAGGGGGTCATAGGGTGACCTATGACCCTCTTTGACCCATTAAATGATGACATACCCCTTTGACCCATTTTAACAATTCGAATATGTGCCTAGGGGTCCTAAGACCCCTAGAGAAATATTTGAATCGTTCATATGGGTCAAAGGGGGTCATAGGATGACGTATGACCCCTTTTGACCCATTAAACGATGATATATGTCTCTAGGGGTCCTATAACCCCTAGGGACATATTCAAATTGTTCATATGGGTCAAAGGGGGTCATAGGGTGACCTATGATACCCTTTGACCCATTAAATGATGACATATGTCCCTAGGGGTCCTAATACCCCTAAGGACATATTCGAATCATTCATATGGGTCAAAGGGGGTCAGAGGGTGACCTATGACCTCTTTTGACCCATTAAATGATGACATATGTCAGTAGAGGTCCTCAGACCCCTAGGAACATATTTGAATGGGTCATATGGGTCAAAGGGGGTCATAGGGTGACCTATTACCCTCGTTGACCAATTAAATGATGACATATGTCGCTAGGGGTCCTATAACCCCTAGGGACATATTCGAATCATTCATATGGGTCAAAGGGAGTGATAGGGTGACCTATGACACCCTTTGACCCATTAAACGATGATATATGTCACTAGGGGTTCTCGGACCCCTAGGAACATATTTGAATGGGTCATATGGGTCAAAGGGGGTCATAGGGTGACCTATGACCCCCTTTGACCCATTAAATGATGACATATGTCTCTAGGGGTCCTATAACCCCTAGGGACATATTCGAATCGTGCATATGGGTCAAAGGGGGTCATAGGGTGACCTATGAGACCCTTTGACCCATTAAAGGACGAGATATGTCTTTAGGGGTCCTAGGACCCCTAAGGACATATTTGAATCATTCATATGGGTCAAAGGGGGTCATAGGGTGCCCTATGACCCCCTTTGACCCATTAAATGATGACATATGTCCCTAAGGGTCCTAAGGACATATTTGAATGGGCCATATGGGTCAAAGGGGGTCATAGGGTGACCTACGACCCTCTTTGACCCATTAAATGATGACATATGTTCCTAGGGGTCCTAAGACCTCTACGGACATATTCAAATCGTTTGTATGTATATGGGTCAAAAAATGAAAGGATATATATATAATATTTATACTATTTTATGATAATGTAAATAAACATTAAATATTAATATTATCATATCTATAGTAATAATAATAATACTATTATAGCTATAATAATAATATATATATTAATACTATATTGTAGCATAATAATAATAATAATATAAATAAACACTAAATATTTACACTATTATATCTATAGTAATAATATTAATACTATTATGGGTATAATAATATTGATACTTTAGCTATATTAATACTATATATTAATATTACTATATAATAATACTATTATATATTAATACTATTGATACTTTATATTAATACTATTATACTATTAATACTATTATATATTAATACTACTATACTATTAGCTTAGTAATAAACCAAAGTTGGATAATTATAGCAAGTTTTCCCTCCAAAAATTCACTTTACAATATCGGATATCCGATTTCAAATTGGATATCTGATTTAGGATCGAATATCCGATATGAAATCAGATATCCAATTTTATTGGCACCAATTTCCAATAATTCCCTGTCCCTGTAGACTCGACAACATCACTTTTCCAAAAAAAATTTCACGGGTTTTGAAAAAAGTCGCGTTTTGGGGCCCAACTAATCAAAAAAATTTCAAAAATATAACCTTAGATGTTTGAATTTGTCATCTGAATGGGGAGCAATAGTCGTCGAAAGGATAAACGCAAAAGGAAGATATCCAATGAAGACATTGTGACATATAGAGAAAGGGACAAAATGGAACACCGAAGAAAAAGACAAGGTATGCTAAATATCAGTCAAGTTGACGATGAATTAATCGAAGGTGAAATCATAGAATCAGATAATGAATATGTATAGTTGGGGAATGAAAATGTACCTATTGAAAACGATAATGCTGAAATTGAAAATTTGGAGAATGAAAATTTTGAAGAAGAAATGCCACCAAGTCATAATCCAAATTGCATAATTGACCATGTTGAAGATGACAATGCACAGGAACCTAATGCACAAGAACCTTACATATCTCCTAATTATAATCGGCATGAAGGTTTTAAAACACCAAAATGGATAATTGAAATTGATGAAACGATTATTGCTAGTTTGGAAGGAAAAAAATCAGAAAGAACCATTCGGTTATGGGCTTCAAGACTATATCAGATATTTTTTGGCAACAAGACAGTGGTAGAGCAATGTCAGCTTTTCATGCACTTATTAAAGATGCAAAAGATGAGACCTATGCTTTTCAAATTGAAGATTCGTGTCAATAAAAAGTTGGAAAGAAATGCCATTATCATGAAGAATCTTTTCAGTGCTCTCAATAGCATTGGGAAAAATAGCAGAGAGAAGGATAATAGAGTTGCTCAAATGGTCATTACAACCTCTTTGGTAAGTCATCATTTGAGAAAGGGTAGATATATGAGAAAAACTTGTATTGATTTGAATCTAAATCATACTACTTTGAGAAGAGCACTTAGTCGACGAGAGAAAATTGATGATCCTCTTCAAAATGAAACATGGGCATTTGGTGGGAGACTTCCATGTTTTGATAAGAAGCTATCCGACGATGTGAAGGAAGAAATTACACAATTTTGGCACTCTAACTCACGAGTATCACCCAATGCTAAAGACGTCTTAAAGTTGAAAATTGGCATCAGAGATTGCACGCCACATCCTAAACACCATTTAGAAGTAAGTCAAACTATGTTGTTCAAACAATTTAGAGAGATTCATCCAAGTCTTCATATATCACAAAGGGCTTTTGAATCTTTGAAGCCATTTTATTGTGTGCCACTCAAAATTCAAAATACATGTTGTTGCAAATATCTTAGTTTAGAAAGTTAGGGAATGCACAAAAAACTATAGTTTGAAATTTGAATTTCAAATTCAAATGGTCATATTAGTTTTGGAGGGAAAGTAGTAATTTGGTATTTTTTTGATTAAATAAACCTTTGTAACCAACTTGGTCAGTTGGATAGGTGCATATAAGCCTATTTAAGTTATAATGAACATATGCAAGACATGAATCATTATTGGTATGGAAAAAATCACAGAAATTGTATAGAACAACAATCATACTTTCATCTGCATCAATTAAAAAAAAAAAAAATTAAATGATACTTATACATACAATGGGGCTCTCTGTGCGAATGAAAATCCCTGATGATCTAGGACGCCGAATCTGTACAAGCTCATCGCCAGTAGCCACACCCTATATACAATAAATAATGTAATCAAATGAGATTACCACAAAAAATTTACAAGAATGCATCAATATTTAATCAATTAGAAAACATCTAATTACCTTTTCTTTCTCAATGCATGTTGGCTCACGCCCCACACTTTGTCCCCCCGGGGCAGGTGATATCTGCAAGATAAAAGAAAGATTGGCAACCATATATGCTATAATATCAAATAGAAAAAATAAATGCGAACACAACATAATGTACCATAGATGTCTCAAGGCCAAATGAAATGGCCGAGAGTGTAGCATCATCTATCTATCTGAGCTCATCCTCGGTCATCAACTAAACATGAATGAAGATCACATACATGTAAAAATCAATATGGCTTAAAAATTAAAATTACTCTATTATAAAAATTAACTTTAAATCACATGTCATAACAAAAAAATTTATACACGTACCGACACCGAAGGAGTCCATGCCTCTGCATTCCCCTCCTCTTTCGCATCAGGGTTTGTAGCCTTTGCACGTGCATTTGATGTATCCTCATCTAATACAAAATGATACTCAGGAAGATCACCTATGGGACCCAGGAAAATATTCTTGCATGTAATGCAAGTGTGAGGCACACAAACGTGTGATGAGCTAGCCGATGATGAACTGGCACCAACATCATCAACATGAGGAGGTAGGACTGTCCTAGCCTGAGATATCATTAGGCTACTCAGCCTATGAATGGCTCTAATGGTCTGAGAGCTAGCCTCTACCATAATATCTGGATGTTGCACTTGAGGAGGGAGGCAGATATCAGGGGGGGTGGGGGGTGACAAAAGTGCCAAGTTTCTTCCGCTGGGAAGAGGGTCTATCCTGAGGAGCTCCTAGTCCTAAGCCCATGTTGGGCTTCATGCTCCAATAGTTCACTTTAAGTTTCAACACAAATTCTGCATATAATTTTCTAAGGAAATAAAATGGTATGTCTAAATTATCATGTGGAGGGATATCAAAGACCATCCACCAACGGTCCCAAAAATTTGCACGTATGGCATCATTTGTGCACCATTTAATCGATAGTTTCATTTTTTTGGGTCAACTGGTATACTCATTTTTGGGTTAGCAAAAAGGCTTGCCAAATCGTCTTTGGTTATGTTGAGGGCCGCGACCTCATCATAATCAAAACCATCATCAAACATTTGGTGCATTTCATCACGCCAACGAAGAGTGGCATTTTGTTGGTTTGTAAGGGTTTCAATGTTATCCACTATGGTGTTTAACATGGATAACATAGGAGCTAGTGTAGGTACATTATTGTATGTTCTATGCAAACCTCTCAACTCAGTGAGATTTTCATTTATCAAATCCTTGATTCGAGGAGGGTTTTGAGGAGGTAGAGGATCATTTGGTGGTGGGTTGCGAGGAATATTATTCCCTTCCTCAATGTCATCATTTTGATCAACCATTCCTATTGAATTGCAAAAGGTAATATATATTTAAAAAAATCTAAATTTTAACCATTTTTGTCAAAAAAACCCTAGATTCAACTAAAAAAAACAAAATCATGTTAAAATCTATTAAATTTAGGTTAAAAATGAGTCAGGGGGGGAACATATTTGATATCTGATATCTGATCTGCGATGGCAATACTGGCCCAAATTTGCATAAAATAAGGGCCCGCGGGTCTGTGATTTTATTTAATCCAATGCACAGGTATCAGATATCCGATACAATATCGGATATCCAATATAACATCAGCGATCCGTTATGACATTACAATATATATAATATAACATATAATATATAATATATATTACGTTTTATATATTTTTATATTATATTTTATATTTATTATATTAATTTACTATATATTATAATATAAAATATTATTATTATATTATATTATTATAATATAATATGTTATTATAATATTATTATTATAGTATAATATTATACGATTATAATATAATAATAATAATATTATATTATAGTATAATAATAATATTATTATATTATAGTATAATAATAATTATAATAATAATATTATTATAATATAATAGTATTATATATTATTTAGTATACTAATAATAATAATATTATATTAAATAATAATATCATATTAAATAATAATAATATCATTAAGTAAATATTAATATTAAATAATAATATTAATATTAAATAATATATCATACTATTATATAATTTTAATTATTAGTCAGATATTTGATTTAAAATCGGATATCCGATATTATCAGATATTCGATGTCAAATCGGATATCCGATATGATATCGGATATCTAATAAGGCTCGGCTTAACCTTCCAGGTTTGGTTCTTGGATAGGTAAAAAAAAGTCAGAGCAGATTTTGAAGCGCTTTTAAGCATCTTCAAACTCTTTTTTTTTCACATTGCTACTTTTTGGCACACCATGATCCTACACATACCCTTGAGGCAACAAGGAAAGGAATGGATGCCAATAGGAAGATGTATGCGGCTGATAGGCTCACTCTAGTGAAATAGAGGCTACACAATCTGGAAAACTATAATCACAACCTTGCAAACCAGATGTTTTCCTTATTAAGTTCCATCAATAACAACATCATCTCTCTCATGGGCTAGATCAAAGATAGAGAAATGCAAGATGATGAGGATGGAAATGACAGGGATAAGGCCAGAACGGAGGACGACCCTGAAAAGGACAACTCCACTCCTGCTTAGGACTAGGTGAATCAAAGGGCACAAAAGATGGATGATGAGGAGAATCAATAGGCCTTTGAGGCTGTTGAGGTGATGCATGATCTAGAGCAAAAGAATGAGGAATAACTCTTGCCTGTTCTTTTGTTTATCGTTGTCTTTTGGCTTTTTGTTCTGGCTTCTGGCCGTGGCTTTGTTTGTTTCCTTTTCCTAGTCTTTTCTCACTACTCTTTCCTTTGGCTGGGCTTAATGCTTATTATTAGCCTTTGAATTTATACTTTTTTGGCTGGGTTGTCATGCTTATTATTAGCCTTCTTATGTACTAACTTTCAGGTTTCAAGTTCCCTATAAAACCTGTTTATCTTATCAAAAAAAAAAAATTTCCTTCTAATTTCATCACATTAGGGAGGAATTATATAGACATAGTGCACTTGTTCATAAGCCAATTTACCATTTTCTCCTACATTAAGCTACCCTCCCATATTACATCACTTTTGATTATGTATATACATAAATATGTCTTTTGGCTTCAAAATTTACAATGCTTTGACATCAACTAAATTTAATGATGACATATCTATGCCTTCATTCGGGCTTGACTTGAAACATGAAAAATACCTCAAAATGATTTACCAACCAACCACATGGACCATAAATGATCCACCCCATGAGCTAGTAACAACATAGGTTCTAAGCTGATATAACGCATAGGGTTAATCCATAAAAAAGAAGGGAGAACATTCACATAGAGTTCTAGATGCAATTAAGCAATTGAGTGAGGGCTTAGATTGCAACTAGGTGGGTATCCACACAATTTCCTTAATATTGGGATCAACCTCTTGAATTGATGAAAATTGTCACAATTATGCCTTCTATAGGATGCCATGTAGGAGCAACACTCCAACAAGATGAGTGTGGCTAAAATATCACTTATCTTCATTAAAGAGTGAATCAAAAAACTCCCAAACTTGTTCATTTAATTAATTTTTCTACTTTCTTGCAACTCACATGTAGAGCCAACCTACTCAATGTTCTAGCCTCTAGTATGTAGGATCCCCTTGGGTGCGACTTCTGGGTCCTAGCACCAATGGTGAGCCACTCACCTAGGACACAAATCCCTATGCCACAAAAATTCACAAAGAAGGTTAAAACAAAGACTGTTAAGGTAATACTTGCTTAGGTTTACCCCAAAATCTTCAATTTTCACCTAAAATACTCAAGATACATTGAGGAAGTTAAACCCCAATACAAAGCATCAAGATTTTAAAAATATACCACAAATAATAAAGGAATCATATAAGAATCCATAATTTTATCTTTTACATCTACTATCAATACACAAGGAACATACAAGTGAACACATAATAACATTTAAAGACTTTCTCATGGAACCAAAAAGCCCCTAGTGACCTTGAAATGATTCTAGGTTTCACAAGAACATTAAACATAATGTTCACCAAGGAAATAAATCCAAGGATTCCATTGACAATGCTACTCACTTAATCAAAATAAATAAGTTGTTGATATTATAATATGGGTGAATTTGAGTGAGGTGACCAAATTTTTCTTTCAAAAGCACATGTGTGGATATAAACATTAAGTACAACATGTCCAATATTTTTGTAGATATACACATTAATTACACCAACATTTTATTTCAAAACCATATGTGCAAATATAAACATTAAGTACAACATGTCTATGGAACATAGATTGACTGCATAACAATGCACATAACATTTCACTATAGTCTTCAAATCCTATCATAGAATATGTGCATGATGAAGGCCATGATGTGCATCATAGTGGTGGAGGTATTGATTTGATATTGGAAATAAATTACACATTTATGAATACAATTTAACATCTTCAATTGTAATTTGACATGTAACCTTTTGTTGAATATTTTAGAGTATGTTGAACATCATGGTGAAGGAGTGGAACATGTTCCAAGTGTTCAACATGTTGATGTGGTGAAAAATCAAAATATTAATGTACATGATGTGGCATTTTTGGGTGAGAAAAGTGCATGTTATGTTTTATTGGTTAATTAAATACTTGTAACAATTAAAAAAAAGAAAAAGAGTATTTCAATTTAAACCATTTACTTGTTCTTGCAACATAGCCCCCTTTAGTGCAACAACCTCTTGCACCTCAAAACAGGAGGAGGCATCATAATTTGACATTACATATGCCACAAGAGGAGGAGAATGAGGAAGATATTGACACTCCAATCAGCATTTTTTTAAGAATTAAGAAAAACAAAAGTATTGCAATGATTTTTTTTAAATGCTCTTTGATAAACCTTGTTTGATAAACTTTTTTGGATAATGAAAGAGCATTGTTTTAAGTAATTGTATATAAATTTTGTGTATTAAAATTAATTTCTATTTCATGTTAATGAATTTTTTTATGTGTTAATGAAGTTTTGATTAGTATTGTGTATTAATGAATTTTATATCATATTAATGAATGCTATGTGATTGTATTGATTGATTGTTATAGTTCATAAATGGATGAATGAATGAATGAAGTATGTAATTAGATGACAATGGAGAATTTAGATTGATGTTAGGGGGAGGGGGGGCTGAGGCCAGATGAGCATCCACCTTAACATGGTTGGCCTTGTTAAGTAGATAATATTAAAGTGTTCTCGAAACCAAGTAAATCTCTAACTAACATACCAAAGATATGTTCCTAATAGTTTCTTTTCTTTGAAATAGAGTTCTATGTCCATTCCTTTATCAATCACTACCCTTTTAGGCTTCTCAATTTCCTACTTTATTCTTTCTTTTGCTTCAAAACTATTACCAAAGTAGCAATTTATTCTTGATCATCTTTAGCGTAGTTACCAAGAAATATAATTTTGTTCCTGATACCTTTGCTTCCTTCAACTACTATTCTATAGTATTCATTAGTTTTTAATCCCTCACCTACATTTTTTCAAACTTGAAAGGACATTGTTTTGGGAGTGAATCCTCAATGATATTCAACTGAACTACAAAGTGGTTTGAACTAGAATGAGGGAGGATATGGGCAGAGATAGTAAATTGAAATCAATTGTTATTGAGATTCTGTGGTGATTCTCCACTATTTTTCTCTAGGATTCATTATAGCATTGAATTCACAACCTATAATACAAATCTCTATGCATTATAGATTGAACTCCTTATAGCGTTAAATTTAAAACTCATAATAATTTTGTTTAAAAATATAATCATGTCCAACACATGCTTACACTAGCCTTTCATACTATGATCACCATTGATTCTAAAAAATATCTCACAGTCTATTCAAGAAGAGAAAATAATTATCTAGTATAGATTTTGTAAATCTGATACACTTTAGTAATTAAATCTAATACATATGTGACATAAATAATGATTAGTGGCAAAAAGGGGCGAGATTCAATAGCTTATAAGATTCATCATTTCTATATGAAATATATTCTTATTTATTGGTTCTTTCTAATACTTGGTGAAGAGAAGTACTATATATGGATTATAAGGGTCTATGAGATCATATGATGTTAACTTAGTTGGGTTGTTGATACAAGTCTATCAATGGAAGAACCTAATGGAGATAACAATATGATTATTTCACAAAATACCTATATTTTGAACCTAAATATGGGCAATGATCATGTGTTGCTACTCCAAAATACCCATAATTTGAGTACTATAGTGAGTGGGCTAATGAAACTACCTGATAATAACAACTAATGCAGTGACCTCTACAAGTAGTGTGGCAAGTTTCTGCTACATGTTCAGCATATTGCTAAGGAAAGAGGGAAGAAATGTCCTATAAAGGTATTTGTTTATAATGCTCAACAATCACCTCAAAAATATAGTGCATTGAATTTAAAACCAAATATTGCTTCTTTTATTCAAATAATATTAGAAAACTCTACTATATTGACATTGATGTCTACAATATTGAATAGTTTCATAGATCTCCAAAAACCATAGGTAGAATTTGATGGAAAACCATGTGTTGCTATTGAAAAAAGTGGTCTCATGGCTCTATATGATAGTTTATTTAGTTATGTTTACAATAGCATTAATCTTATGTATGATTGTCATATTTCTAACCCTCAATATACTTTCCTAGGAGATAAATAAGAAAGAGGATTTAGTTCAATACTTTACACAAATTAAAGTATGTCATGTTGTCATGAAACTAGATGTTGCATCATCTTAACTTCTTGCAACTGATAATGAATTCAAGGATTTAGAGCTCAAAAATAAATTGAGTGAATTGTAGGTTCTTTATTAATTAGATAGTGGTGGGGTGTGGACTTTACTTTTATGGTTATAAGGGAGTAACAACTTAATTCCTTTCATAGAGCTTTACAATTATTATTTTGATATGTACTAATAAATATACCCTAATACATCATTCTCCACTATTCCACAAAGTTTCTTTTCTAACTAATAGATCTAGGGCTTCTCACTACATCAAAAGCTCAAGTTATAGTAGGAGGCCTAAAAGGGGCTCAATTCTAGTAGCACTATTTTACCTACAAAAACTCTAAACTTACAAAAAACATTCCAAATAAATTGTATAATATTTTAGTGCATAAAATACCATATCTAAATCCAAAATATGAGTTTAGGATCTCAACCCTAAAGCCCTTTCCTCTCGAGCTCTAGTTTCTAGGCTTTATGGCTTCGAATTGTTGTTTAGCCTTGTAGGCTCACAACCTTGAAACACATGATGGAATTTTGTCTCCCATTACCATTGTAATCATAATTTATTTTTTTCTACTAAATTTTCATTCTCCATATCTCATAAAATGAACTTTGTGCTATGTTCTTGGTCAATTAACATGTTAAAATAGAGATAATAGTCCTAACATGTGGCTATTATATCTCAATCTGATAAACAAAATCAAGAACTTCACCATGCACATCACTTACACATCCAAACCTTCTTTCAAAACATACTAGGAAGTTTCACCATGGGTATTAAGATAAAACAATATGTACACACAAATCCTTATATTAGTCTAAGATAAACAGTAGGTAAAGAATAAGCCAAAACTAACTATTACCTTATCACATTTGAACAACACAATCATTTCCTTCATTTAAGAAGAAAGATAAAACTTTATAAGAATGGATTTAGTCACTTACTATCACCCTACAACCAAATAAGGAAAGATGCTTGCTAAATGTACATAAATTGATGCAGGAGCATCCAGAGGTATAAGGGCAATCCTATGTCACCCAAAAAAATGTACTTAGACTTAGTTTTTGTTTCATGTGTTTTCATTTTTGGACACCCATTTGGGTCAAATAAAGGTTCCAACTCTCACAGTTCCACTATCAGTGTGCTAGTAAATCTCAAAAAAATAGGAGTATGTAATTGGGCCATCATTTTGGTAAACTAGAAGGTGTGAATTGGCCAGATGAATGTAATTGTGATTTAGAGCATTCCAGAAAAAGAATCAGGTCAAAAGGCCCCATGGTTTGAAAGTTATTGCAGTTTTTCGAGTTTTGGAGACCTCCTAAGAATGCTTCAAAGTTAGGTTAGGGGCATTAAATGACCTCAAAAAGGGCCAAAAATGGGGGATGAGCAAAGCTATCCATAGGGCTATAGAGCACTTCGAGAGCTTTTTGAAAATGTAAATGGTTTGTCAATTGGAGCTACGGTTCAAAAGTTATGCCTCCCGAAAGTTTGGCTACCGTTTCTGGATTCTTCTAGATTTGTGCTGACCTCTAACGCAGCTTCTAGAGCCTTCTATTTGGTCGGTGGATTCCTACTAGCACTTTCTAGAATGTATTCCTAGTCCTTAACCCTCCGGGATCTATTTAAGGAGATTCTTGGCATTGTAGAAGGTAGTTCGGAGTGGAGTTTGAGAGGAGGTACTAATAGGAGAAATTATCTCCACATTTATGCTATTGTAAGCCCTTAGGGCATGTTTTGAAGTTTATTTTCTCTGTACTAAATGTACTAGCTTATTTTTTAGTTAATACAATTTTCCTTCTTCTGTTGTGTCCATTCTGTTCTTGGGTTGTGTCCCCATCATAAATTCACTTCAAAAATTTTATATTAGCCACTTCAAATCCATACATTGTATATCAACCCCCTCTAGGTGGAATATTATATATATATATATATATATATATATATATATATATATATATATATATATATATATATATATATCCCTTAAATTTACCTTACAACTTCACCTACCCATTTTTAATCCAATCAAAGCTCTAACTGTTGAGCTTCCAAACTTTTGCAAGAAAAGTTGCATGACAACTTTTATTGCAATTTTAACAATTCTTACATTTTCTCCAAACCCTTAACATAGAAACTTTACAATGAATACCAAACTATACCAAAACATGAAAAAGGTTTATTAAACTTAAAAATTATAATTTTCAGTCAACTCCTAATATTTGACCAATCACTGACCACCCTTTGACTTTTCTTGTAACCTTAGCATAACATGAAATCAAATTGCCTAAATGCAAAATAAACATTCCTCAACTAACTTGTGTCATCTTGGACATTTATTGACCTTATATTCTCCTCCTTGGTGTTTGACCACCTTATTTAGGACCTAGGGCCCCTGTACCATTTTTGCATGTAATTTGTCCAAGCTAATTATTTATGGATCAATGAAACTCTGGGTATTTTTGTTCATTTTTTGTAGTTTTTAAGATGGTAACTACACATCATGCATTACTCATAGTCTTATATATGCTTTTTATGAAAATTATATTTCTCATTAAAGATTTCTAAATACTTTATGCCACAAGTCTCTAACTTCTTCTATTGATACATTGCCTTTCTTGGGTGCATGCAAGATATTTCAAGACTTCCAAAATTTATTTTGCACCTACTTGAAGCTCCAATTCCTATAATAATTTTTTCTATAGCCTGTCTAGTAGTTCAAAATATGCAACATCTATCATTTATGTTATCTGTACCCGGCTAAATTTTCATTCTATTGGTGTAGGGGTTGAGTGATCCAATTCTTTACATTGGAGTACTTTTTAGCATGTTTGCAAGGAATGTTGAAGATCACTACTTATACAAGTAAGTCTAATTTAAAATCTATACTAGTTTTTATTCTTTGAGGATCATCATATTTGAAATGATGATAGGCACTATTATGAATTTAAAATTACACTATTTTTTGGAAATTAATTTATTTAACTATTCTATTTTCATGGCAGAATTAACTATCATCATTATGGTGCATCCAAGACATGGTATGGTGTTCCTGAACATGAATCTAATGATTTTGAAAATGTAGTTGTGGAACATGTGTATGGCACAAAAATGGCCATCCAAGAAGAAGAAGATGTAGCTTTCATTTTTTTGATAGGAAAAACAACAACGTTTCCACCAAAAATATAATGTGACCATGGAGTTCTTTTTTATAACATGGTACAAGAGCCTGGGGAGTTTGTAATTACATTTCCTTAGGCATACCATGCAGGCTTTAGCCATGGTAAAGACATAAGAAAGATTTTTTTTTGAGTGCATTTTGTTAGCTGTGTCTAGTTGATTTCTTAAAATTGTTGATTGCATTACTCAAGTGAAGTAAATTCTAATTGACATATTAAAATATTATTGTAGGTTTTAATTGTGGTGAGGTAGTAAATTTTTCATTAGTTGATTAGTTTCCATTTTGGGTAGCAACCTATAAACAATATGAAAATTTGAATAACTTGTACAAATAATTCCTCATGAGCAACTACTATGTAAAGAGGCAATGCTTCATGCAAACAATAGACTAGGTTCTGGAGGAGTATAACACTTGATGAAGATTGCATTTGTTCACCTTATAAGACATCAACATCAGTCATGTTGGTTATTGAAGAAGCAATAAGCACATATATTTTATTGTCTAGGTTATGAAAGAAATGTACTATGTAGTGTTTGCAATCATAAGTGCTATGTTACATTTGGCATATGTTAATCCAACATGCACACTATGTGTTTAAATCATGGTATGGCTTTCTTTTTCATTGTTAGTTTTGATCATTCATCCTTTATGTTTCATTGGACATTAAAGATGATCTTGAGAAATATTTTACTCATAATTGTTGGTTTACATCAAAATGGATTTTATTTCATGAAGTAGCAATTTGATTAGTAGTTACAAATGCATTCTCTATGTGGTTATCCTTTGTATACATAATATTTCTTTCAATGACAATTTTTTTACCATGAAAATTGGTATTAACTATATATTGGACTCTTTTAGTGATTTTCTACATGCCTTGGTATTTTTTAATTTGCAACAATAAAATGTGGATGTGGTTACATACTAACCATCTACTTGGAGATGATATATCTATAATGGAAGCAGTGGCCCAAGAATTTGAAAAAGAGGAAGTGGTGTTGGAAGAATCTTTGAAAGATTTGTCTATCTTGCTTGATGAACACAATGATTATGTTCCATACTCTAGTGTCATTTCAGAGAAAAATCAAAATTGTGTTCTTTCTTTTTCAGGTGTTGCAGCCAAAATAATATAACATCCTCTGGTTCTAACAAGGAATATTCCAATGAGGTTGGTTTGGTATTTTTACTATTCAAATTACTTGCTTACAAGTTTTCTTTTTTCCTTTCATTCTAGATTATGAACAACATAGATTATGAATATTAGTACTAAGAAACATCTTGATTGCAATTCAACTTTTTGATATTTATTGCTTCTTCTCTATAGAAATCTTACTATTGAGCCACTAAATGGCCACAATAGAGTTCTTAAGTAGGAACTTTCATTCTCTATTCTATGAAATCATGGTGAAAAGATTTTTTACAAGATAGATGATATAAAGGGAGTTCAAGACATCATAATTGTACTAATCCAATTTTAATTTGATTCTTTGAAATTCATGTTGATGATCTTTTTGGTAAATAAGCTTGATGTTGTCTAGGTTGAAGGGGAAACAGATAAACTTTCCATGGAAGAACCAAGGTATAAAAATTGCATTAGTGTACCCAATCATGCTCCATCCAAGGTTTCATTAAATGATTTACCACATCTAGGACAAGTTTTTCCTACCATGTAATCCCCTTAAATATTAAATATTGATAACATATATTTATATTAATCTAATAATAGGTCAGCATAGGAAGTGTTTTCATAATAGGTTCTAGCTAAGATTGTTAAGATAATGATTTTTTCTTGAATAAATTTAATTGCAACTAGGTGTTATATATAATTTATTTGGTATTAAATTTCAAGTTTTTAACTAATCAGTGTTTAAAATTCTTTACATTCATCCCTCAACATGGGCTTTAATGTTGTCCTATCATATCATAGTCATTATCTTATCAAAATGTTTGGAAGAAATTTTCAAGGAAACAAATAAGGATGCAAAAATTAGGATATGTAGGACCATGATTGGCTTGCAACCTATAAAAAGCATGACTGCATTTCTTTTGATTAGGCTTTGAATAGATTTTGACACTATTTTCTTGTTCATTGGACCGAGTTATTCCTTTTGAAGCCACCCTTAGACTAATTTCATGTAAGCATATCCTTTTGATCTTCTACTAGGGTATGTGCAGGATCATGGTGTGCCAAAAAGTGGCGATCTGAAAAATATGTAGTTCTGAAATGCCTCAAAAAATTTCAAAATCTATTCCCACTTTTTTTCCACCCATCCTAATACTAAATGAAAAAAATTAATACATTTATAATTCCTACTATATCTTTCAATACCAACCTTATATGGTCATCTTTAAAACATCCCGAAAATGTGTTTTTGGCATGTTCTTATGTGTTTTTTACTTCAAGCATGTAGCTGATGACTTTTTTTAAACCAAAATTTGATGTAATGAAAAGGGTTTCTTAAGAATGTTCTTAGCTTTCCATAAATGTAAGTTTTGTCAAATTACAAGTTCAGTAAGTAATTATTACTTATTTTCTAATGGAGTTACCTACAAAGTGTTGATTGGCATACTGGTTGAAAAATAGCTATAACTTTCAAATTGTATAAGATTTGTGAAATCCAAAAGATGTGTCACATTCTATGCTTTGACTATTATAAGAAAAAAAAAAAAAAAAACTTAATTTTGATTTTTTTTGAACTAGTTAAGGTGGTCAGACACGGGAGTTTTTTAATTCTGAAAATAATATAGTAGAAAATTCATAATTAATTATTTATTTGGAATAAAAATTTTCAAAAATATGTGTCACATCTAGGCATGAGTCTACTTTTGATATCTAAAATTATATTTAAAAATATTATCATTTGATTATTATTAAGGTGGTTAGACATACACCTACTTTTTATTTTTGCCCTGAAATTTTTGTAGTATTGCATTAAAATCCAAACTTTTGACCAATCAAATATTTTTTTCTGCAGATAAGGCCTTGTAGTTTAGAAACTAGATTCAATTTCCTACAAATTATTTTCTTACAACTTTTTGATATAAATTCTAGAACCACTTTAAAATTATGTGTCTAGTTGACATAACCCTGATTTGTTGGTTTTTTACTACCACTTAAGGCCATAGTTTGGTACACCATGATCCTGCACATACCCACTACCATTGTTAAGCATCACCTCAAAAAGTTGTTAACAACCATAGGATTATCTCTTTATTCTTCACTTATCCACTATGACTGTTGCACACATAGATACTTATTAAATTTGTCTTTCTTTATGACTTTCATTGTCAGTATGCTTTAGGTGCTTTATGGCTTCTCTTGATTAGGTTTAGTAGTAATATATTAAGATTCAAATGCTCATGATACTAAATGTTTTAGTCAATAGGTCATTTGAATATTTTTTCTCCCTTGTTGCTACTTAAGATGTGCTAAGAAGCTCCACTGATCTATAAAATAAAGATAAAAATTAAAATACCAACCCTATTTGCATAACTTTAATGAGGAATGATCAATTTGTTTCTATCATGGGACTTCTACAATTATTAGAATCTAAACCTAGAGCATGTAGCATTTATAGAGAATGGGAAGAGACATATATCAACTTCTCTTGCAAGAAAACAATGAAGCACTTCTAGAAGGATTAACAATCCCCAAATCACTCTGTGATCTTATTATAGATATAAAGGTGAATCCATATGATGCCAAGACATTCACGTTGAAGATGAGAGAAATGGTATGTTTTAAATTATTTTGTGTTACTTTTGGAGGTTTTCATACATGCTTTATTTTCCAAGTTCTTTGATAATTCTAATATTCACATTAATGACCAGGATATATTCTATATTACATATTCAATTTAAGGAGAGAGATTCCCTTTGAACCTTCACTATTTGGAGTGTCATTTTTCTCCATCAATTGAGTTGATACTTATAGTTTGAAAAGTAATTGTAGACAATTCATTTCCAAACAAGTTTTAGGAGGTCACTAAAAGGCTGATTGTGTATACTCATGTCATCATTAGTGAACACAATTTAATACCAAATAAGCTTTACTAAACCACCACAACATGAACAAGAAGAAGCTCATTCCCAAACCCACAACCATTTTCATCTCTATCTTTTACCACCACCATAGCTGGACATTGCACAGATCAACACCTCAACCACCAATTTCATTTGGCATTTCATCAACCACAAATCTTCAACATTTATCACTACTACTCTCTCCTAAAATAATTCTCCAACATTTTTCATCCCAATTGGGATTTTGTCATTCCCTTTCACCTTTTCTATATATTTTTTAAAACAAATGAGATTGGTCAAAGTTTCAACCAATCTTTGTCAATATTTCCACTAAGTTTTGGTCAAAATTTTGACCGATTCTTTGGTCGTGAGTATGGCATCATGGTCATTGATAGACCTGAGTTGTCAAACTATCAACCATAGTTTGCTATCCATTTTGACTAATATTGGTTAAAATTTTGATCAATTCCTTGGTCACAACTATGGCTTCCTAGATGTTTATAGACTAGAATTGGTCAAACTTTTGACCACACTTTGGTGGCCATTTTGACAAAGTTTGGTCAAAATTTTGACCAAATCACACCTATAATGCTCATACAAAATATAGCCTATTTTGATCAAGTATTTGGTCAAAATTATAACCAATTGGAGGCTTCATCAAAATTTTGATAACAAAAATTGCAACGCATCATTTGGTCTCAAATTCGACTAACATGGGTGAAAATTTTGACCATTTTTCATCAAAAATGGGTCAAAATTTACTAGTATGATCTCTATATGTGTGTGTGTATGTATCTATTTACATATATATACATATGGATATGTGTATATATGTGTATATGTATACATATTTATATAAATAGAGAGATCTTGGCACAATAGAAAAATAATACAACTCACTCAATAGGTAGCATGGCCACAAATGCAATGGAAACACCTATTGGTAAGCAGATTCCTCTTTTTCACTCTCATTTTTCATGTGTTTATTTCACTTGAACTATTATTTCTTAGGGGGCACTTTGTAATATTAGATTCATGTTATGCAACAGGCAATGAGGACATTCTTGGATGTACCTATGTGATGAATTTCTAATAAGCAATGAAGATGGACTTCCCCTAAGAGTAGCTAGAGGTGATTAGGATATTCTAGGTACTTTAAAGATTGATCTCATGACATTCCAAGTAACTTATGATACTTATACATATGTGGATGTTCAAGCAATCAACCTTACATTTAATAAAAGGAATATGTGCTTCAAAACCAACTTTTAATCATAATTATATAAGGAGTGGGTTAGGACATATATAGATTAACCTTACATTAACTATAAATTACAACACAAAGGTTGCACCAGGGTATTATTGTATTGTAATTATAAAGAACCACCTGATTCACCCAACTAGGTGTATGATGGCAAAAAGTTGTATTAGGTGAGTAAATATCACCAGTAATCATAGGAATACAACTACATCAAAATAATTAGAAATCAAAACTACATATTCATTAGAGTGAGTAGTTCAAGGGTATTGATCTCAAGGATATGGGTATGTAGGCATCCTGGTGGGTGAAGTATGACTCTAGTGTGCAGACACCTTAGAAATAGTTAGGCAAAACCTAACTATTTTTAAGACATTATAGGTTAACTCACAAGGCTCATTCCCTTGTAGAAGCTAAGTTGACACAATGACATTACCTCTAAACCATGCAAAGGATGTTGAAGGGGTTCCCAAACTTGAAACACTCTTATAAGAAATGGCAAAGAAAATGTAGATACAATACATATATTACTATTATTTAATATATATGTATGTATGTATGTATGTATATGTATATGTATATATGTGTATATACACATATAAATCTTGGTACAATAGAAAAATTGATCTAGAATCCAACTAATAAAGAATTCTTAAGTAGGCATTTGTTGGCACTAGGTGTGTGAAGGCTCCATGTAAAAAATGTAGAAGCAAAAAATGTCATGAACATTTTCGATGAAATGCTTTCCAAAAGCATACACAAGTTTCTCAAGGTGATTTCGTTTATTAAATTTTCATATACATTTCTCTTGTTATCATTCATTTTTTTATTAGTTTTATTATAAGAATCCATTTCATTTTGTATTAAGTGATGTAACCTATGGGTATGGTTATATGTTTAGAAAATGGGACTCAAAAGGATTATCATTTGGTCTTGTGGGTTATAAATGGAAATCTCTTTATTGACTAACTATGGAACTGACTTTGAATTGGTGGCTATGTTATATTTTCTTTGTAGATTCAATAGAGATTTTGGTAGTGTGGGTTGTAAAGGGATTTCATGTCTAAGATCTACTAATGGAGATGAGTTTCTTAATTGCAACTTTATTTGGTACACACACGTGTAGGTTATGAAAGGATTAGAAGTTCTAGATGATCTAACAAGGAGATGAGTTTCATACAAGTTGAAATGGTTCATATGTAAATTATAAATCTTTTGGTATGGTGAAGTAGATAGAGATTTCATTTTATGATTTGATGTGTATGTTGTAAATTATCTTGTAGATTTTGTTTTTGTGGTCTCATTATGGGTCTAAATTGCATATATGTTGGAATTCTAATGGAAATCATATATAGACTTTTTTGGAGTTCTTTATAGTAAGGAACATATTAGATGGTTTTAAACCTAATTTCAAGAAGCATAACACATAGAAAAGCCTAATGATTAGCTAAATCCTATATTCAGCTGGGTTAAATCTTAGTTCTGGGCCAACATTAATAGAGTCCTTAGGACTCACTTCACTTTAGGCTTTGTAGGGCCAAGACAAGAAAAAATTAGGGATTGATCTTAGTTACTTGATATTCTTCTCTTCAAGACTATCCCCTATAGTAGAAATCATTAGTTTTACTCTATGATTTTCTTATAAACTTCCTAATCATAGTAGCTAACTATATTAAAACGAAAGAAAAGCAAACAAGTAGCGACCAATGCTTCTAGATCATCATTAACAAAGATGGTAGATTAATTGTATATACTTTGTGTATTTAGAAACTATGTGAATCATCAGTTTGCAACTTAGAAATTAATAACCAGTGTCTTATCCATTGGTATATAGAGTCAAGATTAGCAGCTTAGACCTATTTAGTCAACTTGTAACTAAATCTATCAATAGTAAACTCTAAGTTTCATTCTTACAATATCCTTCTTATAAACCCTAAAGCTTATCACTTGCAAAAAGCAATTACTTAATTCTTTGAATTAATAGCAATCAGTAAGAGATACAAAATTCATTCAAACTTAATTAAACTGAAAGGAACTTGTTCATTTCAATCTCAAGCTCAAAGATATATAAAGAAGGAGACAAAACTCAAAGACATAGATATATAGATAATTCCATTTTTGTATTGGTTTCCTTTGAAAAATTTTACAATACTAACACAGATTCAAAAAATAAATCAATGCTTGATAACTGATATTTGATATTTACTATATTTTGGAGAATACAAAATTGATTACATTAAGATAATTACCAAAACTAGACGGACTGCAGAAAGGGGGCATAAAATATGAAAATTTCTACAGAATCTTGACCTCTACTCCACATCTTCGGAATCCTTATATATAGGTTTGCAATAAACTTCGGATGGGAGGGCAGGTATCAAAACTATTTAGTCAAAACAAAAACAAAAGACCTTTTTAAAAGTTATATTAATATATTTGTTGTAGTTGGAGAATAGACAAGAAAGTGGGTGCATAAAGTAGATGTCATTTATGGAAATGAACCTTTTCTTTAATTGTTGCATCCTCTTCTATCTCCTTCTGTCTTCTTGTAGAAAATTCATAGCTCTCTATGTCTAGTCATCCTCCTAGGATGGTAGAGCCTTGATGTCTGTAATCAATTCCTAAATAACCAAATATGATTCTACTTCTAGCCAAGTAGCATCCCTTACTACATTTTATTCTTCTACATATTTGTTCCACTTAGAATTAGTAATAGCCTTCACCTTTCTGAATACTTTACTCATATCTAATTCATTTCTAAAATGGAAATCAACTAAATCATATACAACATTAATATTAGTCTCATTATGAGAATATGCTCAAAACCTTGGATGCCTCAAAATATCTTCACAAGAAGAAGACCATTCTAGCCATTCCTTAAGATCTCCATTACTATTTATTATACTAGGAATGAAATTTGGTATTCCCATAGCAATCAACTTCATTTTTCCTTGGATTAATTGAAACTTTCCTATGAAGAAACCATGCAACTCCCTTACCCTATTTATCATCTTTCTAGTATTAATGATTACCAACTTGGGTAAATCCTTTTTTCTATGATAGAAGAGGGACTAATTGAGCATAGGGACCCCAAGTTGTGAATAAAGGGGATAAAAGGTCTAATGCCTTTGAACATTGGTATTCAACTCCTTATAGGATTATGTAGCTATTGTGCATAATTTGTGAAAGAATTTATAAGGCACCAATTTTGTGCATGAGGAAATTCTGCATTGACTTTATATCTACCTCCTTAGCACCATCCCATTCATCAATATCCATGTGTTGGTCCTCCCCTACAACTACAATATTAGCTTTAGTTTTAATTTCACTATCCTTTACCCCTATAACAAGTGTAATTACAACCCTTAAGCTCCTTGTTTCTTCTTCCATGTCATCAATTTTCTTTTCCAAGACATAAGTCCTCTTCAACTTCTCTTCCTATTTTTTCCTTGCATCAATGGATATATGATATGTTGTGTAAAACTATTCTTTCAATGTACCAATACTTCTCTTCCCTTCTAATGATGATGTATTCACCAAATTGTGGATTTGGTCACTAGATATAGTAGAAACAGTCCAAAAAATAACATTTCCCTGGGGTGACTTCTTTATTTCCATAATAGTTGATTTATTATCATCTAGAGCCATGATCCAAATTGCCATTATTTTGTTGTCTATGTTGAATTCAAAGCCTTGCAACTCACCAATGATATTATTGTCTTCAAAAGAGACTGATCTTTCTTGTTTTCTTATCTAATCCAACATAAAATAGGAACTAAGTTCCCAACCAAGAAAGAGAAACATTCCACTTCTTGCCACTAATTCTCTTGCCTCCTCAACTATGAGATTCCCATTGTTGGTATCATAACCCTACAACCTTTGTACTCTGCAATTTCCTTAGGTGAATCCCCAAGTTGCAACTGCAAGGCAAGTTCATTCTATTTTACCTTATAAAATAATGACTTAAATTCATCAAAATTTACAAAGTTGTCATCCTTAGTGAACTGTTCAACCTAGATTATTCTTTCATCCAACATTTGGATTTGCAATTCAACCATGTTGGGGATTTTTTTATGCTCACCTACCTATTTGATTAGGAAATTATGTCTAATTGTATCAAAGAATGTTGATTCTTGAGGCATAATTTGTACTACCTTTCCTCGGACCTTATAAGAGATATGAATCATCTTCTATTTCTTTCTTCCTTTATCCTATAAAGAGCTCTATGGTTGATCATATTAAACCTCTACAATTATAACATCCTACTATTGAGGAGGTGGCATTTCTACTCTAACTCTAAATTCTGCAGGGACTTGAGTCATTAGCTTATCAAAATTATCTAGGCACTTATTATATTTATCAAGGTATGGCACATCATGATGGAAACCCTTGAATGATGGATCTATATCCTTCATGGATTCTTATATCTTCATTATCCTTCTCTAATTCTAAGTCCTCTCCCTACATACCTCTATTTGCAAGTAGTTCATGATGCAATCTTCTAATTCCCAGATTAGTTTGATATTAGGAAGGGTATATTTCCTCATTTTTTTAAGAGTAGTCCTCACCAAATAATTTAGATAATAGGTCCTAGCTAGGGCATAGGGAAGTTTGAATTTAGTTAAATATTGATCTATTTCTTCTATGGCATCTTTTCCAATCAAAAAATCACCTATTTTAGTGTTTCTAGCTACAAAAGTGTCTTTCTTGATAGCAGGGCCTAGATACTCTCTATTCATCATTACCAATTGCTAGAAGAATTATAACTAGCCTATGTTTCAAGTACATACCTAGGTAACACATGGGGAGACTAAGGACAACCAAACACTCTAATAATTGAAATTTTTTAAAATAAAAATAAACTAGCCCAATCATGGCTAAGTACCTTATCCTTATTGGGGCAGGCATGTAATGCCCCACCCAGAGATCCTTAGAACAAGGATTCAATTCAAGCTAAGATATTTTTTTTACAAGTATGAAATCACATGAAAACATCATATAGGGATCTCAAAGATCACAATAGAAGACTTCATCAACAACCTGAACAATAAATGAATCTCCAAATGCCACAACCAAGAAAAAATGACTAACTATGGAAGACACACAACCAAAATCAAATCAAAGATCCTAAATATGAAATTCAATGCCAAAGGATGAAAGAAAACCTAAGTGGGTAGCCAAAACACTTCCCAAAAAGTTTGGGTAAAACTGAAAAGTTCTCGCTATCCACTTAGACAAGTTTTTCCAAAACCTAGATGATACTTTAAAACAACACGATATGATAATTTCTAGTATAATACAACCTTTCTCAAGAGGGGGTGTGGCACTTTTAGGGTTTGGGCAACACTTCTCTCAAGGATGTGAGATATTTTACAAGTGTCATATGATACTTCTTCAAAGGGGGTACAATATTGGAAAGTATCACACAACATTTCTCTAAGAGACATGCGATACAATCAAGGATTGTATGATAGATCTTTATTGGGTGTTTGACACTAAATTGTATCACCCCATGCTGATACATGGTCACCCAGGAAAGAAATATAAACTAAAGGACAAACTAAAATGATAAACATAGTTCAAAACCTCCACCCTAGGGAATATTGGATCCACAATTTGAGGCATAAACACTCAAACACAATACTAAAATATGGAAGCTGCATCTAACCATCTAATCAAGTAGTAAAGGGAAAGTATAGAAGGAACATCATAGTGTACTAAAACAACATCACAATAAATAGAAATAATATTGCAATTAATAGTATAGCCAAACTAATTACACAATTCCTCCCAACCATAATAGCATCATAAGACCATTGTGGGCCCTAGCCATCTCTCCCACATAACATCCCAAGCTACTAATCAGATCAATACTATCATATAAGGAAATCACTACTAGAACATGCTAGAAGTAAAGCATAAGATAATCCTACAAATATGGATAACATCATCTATCATATGCTAATCAACATAATAAGGAAATGCATCAACAACCAACACCATCTAAACATGTTATACAAGCATTCCAATGAAAGCATAAATCACAACAAAGTATTCTCTAGATCTCAAAGTACCAAGTGAAAACATCTAGCACTAGTTAGACTAGGGCAATAGACTATCTCTATATACTAGTCCCTAGTAGTGGTATGGGTAGTTATGCCTCCCAACCATGTGGAACTAGTAGGTTCATGCCCGCTATGCTAATGAAAATAATGATCCAACCAAAAACACACAAAAAGCACAATGTCCAAGGCTAACACTCACACCAAACAATATGATGATTGAAACCAAGAACATAGACAATGCATGAAATAAAGGTCCTGGTTAGACACTTAATGGGTGACTAAGTAGTGGCTAACATCATGGATATTCACTTGTCTCTGTGTGGACTCAACTTCCCAATGGAAGGCTCTCACATTGAAGCATTGTTTTATTATCTTAAATTTTATTACCATTGACACATTTTATTTATTTATCACTTAAAACTTCCTCTACCAAACCTTTGGGCAATGGTCACCAAGTTGCAAGATAGAAACCCCCTCCATATGCTACCCTACCCTACCCTACCCATGCTCATCCTATGACAAGTTACCATAGGCATGCATATTCCCAACCCAACCCCAATGATCATAACTTCAAGAAACACCATGTAAAGTCATGACTCACAAGTTGCTTTAAAAATATATGTGCACATACTCATGTGTGGTGCACCACCATCATGAAGATCATAACAAAAGGACTAGATGTGAACACAAGAAAAATATCACTCAACTGAAAACAACTCAAGAGGACAGATTCTATACAAATCCCAAAGACAATAACTCCATACATCATGATATCACTCAATTGGCCTCAATTTGGGGCTATGGATTCTACATGAATCCCAATGATGCAATAAGACCAAACATCATGAACTCACTCAACCGGCCTCAATTTGGGAGTATGGATTCTACACAAATCCTAGTGTCCACAAAACAATAACAAGGGTCCAAAAGAAACAATAACATCAAGTAAAAAATCCCTCAATTAAACACAAAGTTAGGAGTATAGATGTGGCACACATCTCAATACAAAGATAAAAGTGTAACAATGGTCTAATTGACATCCTACCAATAATCCAAGTCCATGACCAACATCATGCCAAGAAAACCCAAGAAAACTAGGTAAAACACAAATCGATGTAAAAACCCCAAAAACTAGAAAACTTCAAAATTAAAACTCATTTGGTCTTAGGGTGAAAAAGCCACAAATATTAAATAAAATTTGGGTTTGGAGTTCATATGCAAAAAGGATGGCATAATAGTGCAAAACCTCTTCTTGGAAAATAGGGAAATGCTCATACCCACCCAACTAGTAGATCTAGCATACAAAAATGAAGTGGGACACTAGTTCTCAACCTCCTAACAAATTGCTACCAAAAAAAAAAGCCAAAATGGAGCACAAACAATAAAATAGGAAATCCCTACCTCACAACCAAAAGGGAAAAATGGGAATCGAAGCCATAAAACAAAAATCTTGTAGAAGTAGCTAAAAATTGTAGCAATCCAAGGTCTCCCCAAGCTAGATCCAATGAGATCAACCTTGTGATGATCCCACACTCGTAGCTCCCACAAAAAATAAAATAGTAAATCCTCATGAAAAGGATTTTGGATTTTACTTTCAAGCTTTTTAATTCAAAAGTGAGAAGTGAGGAATTAAACTCCTTTTTAGATACTTATTTACATTTAGAGTGAATAATCGATTAGATCAATTAACTAGCCAACCTAGTTAAACTTCAAATCAACCCAAATAGAAATAAGCTATTCCTAGAAATAGGAATTTATCTATGGAAAAGTTACCAAAAATTAAATTAAATAAAATTAATTTCCACTAGTCTAAATGCACAGACGTGCTCACTAGTCTAATCACATATTGCAAATGAGTTCAAAATTAATAATCACCAAAAGGATTAATTAAATAATTAAAATAATGATACATTGACCATACAGGGATGACATTGGTAAAATATTAATAGATGAATCATTAACTCCATATGCTACTACCAAGGATATAAACCATGTACACTAAACAACATGATCAAGTGAAATTACATATAATAACATAGTCAAAGCAATAAATGTATTAAATAACTATTTTAACCATTTATTCAATTATATCAAAATAGTATATTTAAATCACTCATGTTTGCATATATCATAATGAAGTAAGAATGAAGTAAATAACCATAGCATTAAATCCATCACATAACATAAATAGAGGTATGTCCAAATAACGGATAACCAGATATCATCATGAAACATATTGTCATATCAAAATGGCATCATCATGCAATTATGATAAATTGAATAGCATAGTAGTCTAACATCTATGATACTAAAATCAAGTATAATACCTAACCCTTAGTTCATCTCAAAGGTAAAACATAACATGAGTAACAAATATCTCTCAAATCAATATACAATAAGGTAAATATCCACAACACATAACCAATGAATCCAACATGGACAATCCATTTTAATTATTTAAGCATTTAATAATGGTAGTTTACACAACATTAAAAAGGCACTTAAAACATATAAGTGAACATAGTCATAAAAATGGCTTACCATTGCTACAAGAACCTAGTCCAATGTAGTAGGTAATAGTACATAGTGCAATCTCTACACACATCTCAGGGTAATCACTAAATAACATCATGATACCATATCAATCCTGGTAACCACTAGCACAAACCTCGATGAACCATAAATCACATCATAATCTCAGAAATTGGCCAAAGCATAATCAAAGAAACTGATACAAAACATAAATCCAACCACCTCAATAGTGTAGACCACTCATGGTCACAATCATGATCCCTTCTCAAGGAGAGACCAACAAGGTTGCATCCATCAGACTGACTTATAAAAGTCAAATGGGAGAGGCACTACATCATCCCCCCTAAGACTAGGCCTACTCTTGGAAGCCTGTAGTCCAAGAATAGAAACCAAAACACACCAAGAGAAAAATCAAAACCAAGTAATAGGGATAACTCATAGAATTCTTCACAAGTCCAACCAAATCACTCCCACATTCTCAAACCATCTCATTAACCCCCATATAGGTTAACCACAAGATAATAGGTGTCACACTAACATAAGGTCCTCTAACAAGGAACTTCCTATGTGCTAGGAAAACCCATGCAGTCATAAGATCAGCAATACAAAGTAAGGGGAAAAGCCACTCTACCTCGTCAATAGGTTCCCAACTACAACATGACCCTACCATGTGAGCACAACACAAGGTAAAAACACTACAGTTCTAAGAAGATTCAGAATCATGGGGAATAACCATCCCAAATTCCCAAGAATACCATCATGTCACACATGAGCATCCTTGAAACCATGTAAACTCACCTTTTGAAAAAAGTAGATGATAGTTTACTAACCAAATTACACACTCCAAAGGAAACTCACCACTACTAACCACCAAGCGTAGGAGCACATAGTCTTTATGGTACAAAAAGCTCAACTACCACTATGAACTAGGGTTGCATAACCAAACTAGACAAGATATCACCTTTCTAAAAGGTTGCAAAGAATTTTATTAATGGAAAAAATCATGCAATATATTCATACCAACTCATAATATGGAAATGTGTATCCAATGATACCATGTCCCTCTAGAAACATGCTAGGAATACTACACCCAGCCTACCACTAAACTCAATCTCTAGCCTTAAGTCAACTATTAATGAGAAACCTGACTAAGACACTCCTCTAAAAAATACAAGGTTAGAAGAGAAGGAAATTATAGAGTATTAGGATTGAGAGGGAGCCACTCTTAACCTCTACACTAAATCAGCCCAAGATGTGTTAGGGAACTCATAATTCCACCAACCATCAATATACTCATCCAACACTAGTAGAGTTAGTGGTAGAACCACACTATCGTATTTTCTCAAGAGAGAAAAGAATATAGAGATGCACCAATGACAATGTCCAAAAGGAGGATCTAGACTCACCAAAAGACTAAGTCACTATCAAATGACAAGGCAACATCCACCTCAAATAAGAAATGCTCACAAACCATACTTCATCGTACAAGGGTGGGTCAATGCAATAGGAAACACACAAACCCAAGCACAAACCCCAAAAAGTACCTAGTAGATTATGAAAATTTGTTAACACCTCCCTAATAATAACTAGAAGGGTTGAACTTCTCCAATGGCCATAAATATAATATGTCATGATTAAATTGGACTCTACTCAATAAAGGGTACTCCAAACATTGATATGCACCTTTAGGAGTGCAAAAGAGTTTCTTGTTGTTCCCCAGGTGAAATTTTGCATTAACACAATCTCACATGAATTTTATCACTAAAACAAGCAAGAAAATGCAATGAACCAGGTGAGAAAGTGCATGATCACTTGATTCTTATGCAAAATTTCAAATCAGCATAAAAATTGGCTTCACTTCAAAGGCCATAACTTTCATGTTTGAACTCCAATTGGCTCCATTCAAAAATTGTCAAAAAGATATTAATGAGCCCCACAAAATGATGGAGCTTAGAAAGACCTAATATCTAAGAGTCTTCATCATAACTCAAGATAAAATATATATAGGAAACTCAGACCATCTCAGTTACCAAGACAAGTGATGGATAAACATCCAAAACAAATCAAGAGCACATATGCCCAAAATGAAAAAAAGGTTATGAAAATTTAGGTTATTCACACATTGAAACCATGATTACTTTTTTTTCACAATTTAATTAATTAAACATAATGTAAGCACTAATGCATAATGAAACTAAAAGATTTCCAAGCAAGGGTTCAAGAGTCACTTTCCATATAACAAGTACCTATCTTTTCAAATTTCTTTCTAGTGGAGTTCATTAAGTTTAATCACTATTTAAACCATCCAATTATATTAACAAATTTATATTTACTACAAGCACACTTGTATGTTTTCTTTGATAATATCCCTTGAACATACTACTAGAGGTTTGAGATGAACATGATAGAGTCACAAAACACAACTAGGAAGTAGTTTAAAACACATTTCAATAGTCATAATGAACCAAAATAGAAATCCAAAATAGGGAATTGTCAATTCCAATAGTAAATATCAAAAAGTACACATTTCAATGATACATCAAATGTGAAAACTATCACAAAGAGAGTGATATATAAAATTTGATGACTATTTTGGAAGAGGGAAAATACCAAAAACCAATGCTAGCCCAAAAACATGAGGAATGTACCTCTATCCAAATAAAATAAGGCACCAATTAAATCACATTACATGTGATGAATGATAATAGTCACACAAGAGGGATGGATCACCACACAATGCTAAGGAAAACATCATCCTAGAAGTGCTAGAGAATAGACTCACTCACATCAAGCAGTATACCATTAGTAACCTCATGCATATGTAGAAAAAAATAATTTCCATGTAATGCAACATTTATATAGCCATCAATTCCATAATATTTTGAAGCAATCATATTGGGAACTTAAGTCATTAGCCCAAGGATATAATTTACAAAACCTACTTCTTGCAATGATTCTCAATAAACACTCATTTCTTAATGAAGGGAACCATTTCATTACTATGATGATAAAATATAGAATCACAAATAAGATTCATTTTTCTACTTAAAAATAGGAGAAAATAGGTAAAGAAGAAAAAAAAGAGACAATCAAAGCCAAATCATGGACACCAATCAGTGGTTCCATCCAAAAAGGGTCACATACACAACCAACCAAACAGGGCACATTGATCCCATCTATGAATGAAGGAAAGAATCACTTCCTTCTCCTCACACTTCTCTAGTGGCATCTATTGGACAAGAAATCGTATCACAAGTAGATATCAAAGAAACAAAACTAACAAGCTCTCAACAAGACAATCACACTCACACAATGCAACAATGATCATATGGGCAACATATACACAAAGATACCAATGTTTGAACATGGGCTCTAATACCAAATGTAATGCCCCTCTTGGACATCCTTGGAACAAGGATTTAATTCAAGCTAAGACCTTTTTTTTTTTTTTACAAGTATGAATGCACATGAAAACATCATACAAGGATTACAAAGATCACAATGGAAGACTTCACCAACAATCCAAACAACCAATGAATCTCCAAATGCCACAACCAAACAAAAATGACCAACTATGGAAGACACATAACCAAAATCAAATCAAACATTCCAAATGCAAAATTAAATGCCAAAGGATTTAAGAACATCTAAGAGGGTAGCTAAAACACTTCCCAAAAAGTTTGGGTCAAATTGAAAAGTTCCTGCTATCCGCCCAGATAGGTTTTTCCAAAACCTAAGCAATACTTTAAATCAGCATGGTACAATACTTTCTAGTATCATATGACCTTTCTCAAGAAGGGGTGTGACACTTTTAGGTTTTGGGTGACACTTCTCTTAAGGGCATGTGATACTTTACAAGTATCATACGACACTTCTTTAAAGGAGGTATGATACTGGAAAGTATCACATGACATTTCTCTAAGAGATGTGTGATACAATTAGGGATTGTATGATAGATCTCTATTGGGCATGTGACACTAAATTGTACTGCCCCATGCTAACACATGGTCACCTAAGAAAGAAAGAAAAACTCAAGGACCAACTAAAAAGATAAAAAAAATTTAGAACCTCTACACCAGGGAGTACTACATCCACAATTTGAGGCATAAACACTCGAACACAATATTTAAAGATGGAAGCTACATCTAACCATATAATCAAGAAGTGAAGGGAAAGTACAGAAGGAACATTAGAGTGTACTAAAACAACATTGCAATAAATAGTAATAACATTACAATGAATAGTAAAACCAAACTGGGTACGCAGTTCCTCCCAACCATAATATCATCATAAGACCATCGTGGGCCCTAGCCATCCCCCATGTGTAACATCCCAAGCTACTGATCAAATCATCAATACTATCTTATAAGGACATCACTACTAGAACATGCTACAACATAAACATAAGGAAATCTAACATGCTAGAAGTAAAGCATAAGATAATTCTACAAATATGGATAACATCATCTATCATATGCTAATCAACATAATAAGGAAATACATCAATAGATAACATCATCTAAACATCATATAAAAGAATTCCAATTAAAGGATAAATCACAAGAAAGCATACTCTATATCTTAAAGTACTAAGTGAAAACATCTAGCAACGGTCGCACTAGGGCAATAGACCATCTCTGTACATTGGCCCCTAGTAGTAGTATGGGTAGTTATTCCTCCCAACCACTTGAAACCCATAGGTCCACTCGTATCATGCTGATGGAGATAATGATCCAACCACAAACACACAAAAAACACAACGTCTAAGGCTAACACTCACACTAGATAATATGATGACTAAACCAAAAATATAGACAATTCATAAACTAAAAGTCCTAGTTAGACACTTAATGGGCTACTAAGTAGGGGTTGACATCATGGAGAGTCACCTGACATCGACAAGCCCAAGCTCAGATTTGTGTAGACTCAACTTCCCAACAGAAGGCTCTCACACTGAAGCATTGTTTTATTATCTTAAATTTTGTTACCATCCACACATTTTATTTAGTTATCACTTACTTAAAACTTCCTCTACCAACCCTCTGGGAAATAGTGACTAGGCTACAAGATAGAAGCCCACTCCATATGATACCCTATCCTACCCATGCTCATCCTATGACAAGTGCACATAGGCATGCATATTTGTAACTGAACCCAATGATTATAACTTCCAAAAATACCACCAAAAGTTGGGACTCGCAAGTAACTCAACAAATGTATGTGCACATACTCATGTGTGGCACACCACCATCATGAAGATCATAACACAAGGACTAGATGAGAACATGAGAAAAATATCACTCAACCAAAAACAACTCAAGAGGATGGATTCTATATGAATCCCAAAGATAATAAATCCATACATCATGAAATCACTCAACTGGCCTCTATTCAAGAGTATGGATTCTACATGAATCCCAATGATGCAACAAGACTGAACATCATGAACTCACTCAACTAACCTCAATCTAGGAGTACGGATTCTACATGAATCCTAGTTTCCATGAAACAATAATAAGGGTCCAAAAGAAAAAATAACATTAGGTATAGAATCCTTCAATCAAACACAAATTTGAGAGTATGGATATGTCATGCATCCCAATGCAAAAATAGAAGTGCAAGAATAGTCGGATTGACATCATATAGATTATCCAAGTCCATGACCAACATCATGCTAAGAAAACCTAAGAAAACTAGGTGACACACAAATTGAGGTAAAAACCACAAAAATTAGAAAACTTTGAAATTAAAACCCATTTGGTCTTGGGGCACAAAAGCCACAAATATTAAATAAAATTTGGGTTTAGAGTTTGTATGCAAAAATATCCAACATAACAGTGCAAAACTTCAAATCCTTATCTTGAAAAATAGGAAAATGCTCATAACCCCCCCCCCCCCCCCCCCCCAATCGAGTAGAGCCAGCATATAAAAATGGAAGTGAACACTAGTTCTTGGCCTCCTAACAAATGGCTACCAAAAATAGAAGCTGAGATAGAGAAGAAACAATAAAATGAGAAAGCCCTACCTCATAGCCAAAAGGGAAAAATAGGAATCTGAGTCATAAAATAGAAATCGTGTAAAAGTAGCTAAAAATCATAGCAATCCAAGGTCTCCCTAAGCTAGATCCAACAAGACCAACTTAACGATGATCCCACAACCATAGCTCCTACAATGAACAAAACAGTAAATCCTAATGGAGTGGATTTTGGGTTTTACTCTCAAACTTTCTAATTCAAAAGTGAGAAGTGAGAAATTAAATTCCTTTTTGGATACTTATTCACTTTGTGAGTGAATAATTGATTAGGGCAATTACCTAGCCAACCTAGTTAAACCCCAAATTGACCCAAATGAAAATAGGCTATTCCTAGAAATAGGAATTCATATATGGAAAAGCTACCAAAAATTAAATTCAATAAAATTAAAATCTCAAAAACCCAAAAACACAAAAATTTCCTTAACAACTTTCATGATGATGCGAACCTCTAAATGCACAGACACACTCACTAGTCTAATCACATAATGCAAATGACTTTAGAATTAATAATCACCAAAAGGATTAATTAAATATTTAAAAGAAGGATACGTCGACCATATGGGGATGACATTGGTAAAAAATGAATAGATGTGTCACTAACTCCATATGCCACTACTAAGGATATAAATCTTGCACACTAAACAATATGATCAAGTGCAATTAAATATAATAACATAGCCAAAGAAATAAATGTATTCAAGAACTAATTTAACCATTTATTTAATTATACTAAAATAGTCTATTTAGATCACTCACATTCGCATATGGCATAATGAAGCAAGAATGAAGTAAATAACCATAGAATTAAATCTATCATATAACATAAATAGAGATATTTCCAAATACCGGATAACCAAATATCATCATGGGACATATTGTCATCTCAAAATGGCATCATCATGCAATTATGATAAACTAAACGACATAGTAGTCTAACATCTATGATACTAAAATCAAGTATAATACCTAAACCTTAGGTCATCTCAAAGGTAAAACATAACATGAGTAACAAATATCTCTTAGATCAACATGCAACAAGGTAAATATCTGTAGCACATAAACAATGAATCCAACATCAATAATCTATTTTAATTATTTAAGTATTTAATAATGGTAGTTTACACAACATTAAAAAAACACTTAAAATATATAAGTGATGTAGTGCCTCTCCCATTTGACTTCTGTAAGTCATCCTAATGGATGCAACCTTCTTGATCTTTTGTTATGATGGATCATGATTGTGACCATGAGTAGTCTACACCATTGAGGTGATTGGTTTTATGTTTTTGTATCAGTTGCTTTGATTATTCTTTTGATTGATCTCTAAGATTATGATTTGATTTATGGCTCACTGAGGTTTGTGCCGGTGCTTACTAGGATTGATGTGGTATCATGAGGACATTTTGTGATTACCTTGAGATGTGTGCAGAGATTGCACTATGTACTTTTCACCATGTTACAGTGGACTAGATTCCTGTAGTAGTGAGTAGTCATGTTTATGACTTTGTTCACTTATATCTTTTAAGTGCCTTTAAGTGTTCTTTAAACAATCATTATTTAATGCATAAGTAATTAAAAATGGATTATTCATGTTGGATTATTTGGTTATGTGCTGTGAACATTTACCTTATGATATTTTGATCTGAGAGTTATGTGTTACTTTGTGATGATTTACATTTGAGACAACTCGAGGGTTAGATGTTATACCTTGATTTCAGTATCATAGATATTAGACTACTATGATGTTCAATTAATCATATTGCATGATGATGCCATTTTGAGATGATAGTGTGTTTTATGATGATATTTGGTTATCTGGTATTTGGACATACCTTTGATTATGTTAGGTGATGGATTTAATGCTATGGTTATTTACTTCATTCATACATTGTTATGCTTTATGCAAACGTGAGTGATGTAAATAGATTATTTTAATATAATTAAATTAATGGTTAAATTAGGTGATTTAATGCATTTATTACTTCGGCTATGTTATTAAATACAATTGCACTTGATCATTTTGTTTAGTGTGTAGGATTTATATCCCTGGCAGTGGCACATGGAGTTAGTGATTCAACCTTTCATATTTTACCAATGTCATCCTTGTATGGTTGACGTATCCTTAATTAAATGTTTAATTTAAACCTTTTGGTGGTTACTAAATCCAAACTCATTTGCATTATGTGATTAGACCAGTAAGCATGTCTATGCATTTAGAGGTTCGCATTGTCGCGAAAGTTATTAAGAAATTTATGTCTTTTTGGGTTTTTGGGCTTTTAAATTGATTTATTTTAATTTCTCACAGCTTTGCCATAGATGAATTCCTATTTTTAGGAATATCCTATTTTCGTTTGGGTCAATTCGGGGTTTAATTAGGTTGGCTGGTTATTTTTCCTAATTGATTATTCACTTGAAAAGTGAATAAATATCCAAAAAAGAATTTAATTCCTCACTTCTCACTTTTGAATTAGAAAGTTGGAGAGTAAAACCCAAAATCCTCTTCATGAGGATTTACTATTTTGTTCGTTGTGGGAGCTACGTGCATGAGATCGTTGCAAGGTTGAGCTCATTGGATCCAGCTCGGGGAAACCTTGGATTACCACAATTTTTGGCCACTTCTGCAAGCATTTTATTTTTTGGTTCAAATTTTCATTTTGCCCTTTTGGCTGTGAGGTAGGGCTTTCTTGTTTTATTGTTTTGGCTCTGTTTCTTTTTTTCTTTTTTTGTAGCTATTTGTTTGGAGGTTGAGAACTAGTGTTCCCCTCCATTTATGTATGTTAGTTCTACCCGGTTGGGCGGGTATGAACATTTCCCTATTTTTTGGGATGAGGGTTTGGGATTTTGCATGTTATGCTAGCTGTTTTTGCATATGATGTCCGATTCCATTTATTTTTGAATTTTTGGGGGTTTTGTGCTCAAAGATTAAATGGGTTTTAATTTTGAAGTTTTTCAAAATTTTGGAGTTTTTACCTCGTTTTGCATGTCACCCTGTTTTCTCAGGTTTTCTTGGCACAATGTGGGTCATGAACCTTGATGATCTTTTTGGATATTAGTCAGACCACTATTGCACTTTTATGTTGCATTAGGTTGCATGTTGCATCTGTACTCTCGATGTTGTGTTCAGTTGAGTGATTTTATACCTGTTGTTATGATTTCTTTTGGATCTTTGCTTTTGTTTCATGAGCACTAGGATTCATGTAGAATCCATACTCTGAATTGAGGCCAGTTGAGTTAGTTCATGATGTTTGGTCTTGTTGCATCATTGGATTCATGTAGAATCCATACTCTCAAATTGAGGCCAGTTGAGTGATTTTATGATGTATGGTTTTTATTGGCTTTGGAATTTGTGTAGAATCCATCCTTCTTGTGTTGCTTTCAGTTGGGTGTTATCTTTTGCATTGTGTTCTCATCTTGTCCTTGTGTTATGATCTTCGTGATGGTGGTACGCCACACATGAGTATGTGCATGTACATTTTTTGGGTGACTTGCGAGGCCTGATCTTCTGTGGTACTTCCAAAAGTTATGATCATTGAGGTTGGGATGGGAGTATGCATGCCCACAGGCACTTGTCATACGATGAGCATGGGTAGGGTAGTGTAGCATATGGAGGGGGCTTCTATCTCGCAGCTTGGTGACCTCAGTTCCATAGGGTTCACAGAGGAAGTTTTAAATAAGTGATAATTAAAGAAAATGTGTGACACGTATTAAAACTTAAGATAATAAAATATGTGTGTGGGGCCCTCCATTAAGGAGTTGAAACGGAAGATCCGAGCTTGGGCTTATCGATGCCAAGTGACTCTCCATGATGTCAACCCCTACTTAGTAGCCTATTGAGTATCTGACCAGGACCTATACTCCTTGCATTGTCTTAGGTTCTTGGTTGCAACCATCATACTGTCTGGCATGAGTGTTAGCCTTGAATGTTGTGTTTTATATGTGTTTGTGGTTGGATCATTATCTCTATTAGCACAACACGTGTGGACCTATGGGTTCCATGTGGTTGGGAGGTGTAACTACCTTCACCACTACTAGGGACCAATGTACGGAGATGGTCTTGTCCTAGTGCGACCATTATTGGATGTTGTCACTTGGTACTTCAGGTTTCAAAGTATGCTTTCTTGTGATTTATTCTTTCATTAGAATGCTTGGATATCATGTTTAGATGATGTGAATTGCTATAGTAGCATATCTATTACTTATTGATGTTTAGCATGTGATAGGTGATGTTATCTACTGTAGGATTATCTTATGCTTTTCTAGTAGCATGTTAGATTCCTTATGCCTATATTGTTGCATGTTTTAGTAGTAATGTCCCTATTATGATAGTACCGATGATCGGATCAGTGACTTGGGATGTTACACACGGGGGGATGGCTAGGACCCATGATGGTCTTATGATGCTATTGATGGTTGGGAGGAACCACGTACTTAGTTTGGTTTGTTTTTTTTTCCTGTGATGTTTATTTTAGTACATTCTTTTCTACTATAGTTTTAGATGGTAGATGTATCTCCTTCTTGATCTTGGCATCTTGTTGATTGTGCACTCGAGTGTTTTCTTGTCAATATATGTGGATCTGGTACTCCCCGGTGTGGAGGTTCTAAACTCAATTTTTAACTATTTTTCCCCTTTTGTGTTTTCCTTAAGTGTTTTTGTGTTTCTTTGGGTGACATTATATCAGCATGGTGTGACATAAAAATGTATCGCATGCCCATAGAAATTGTTTTATACGATGCTAGAAAGTATCGCATGCCTCTTGGAGAAATGTCATGCGATACTGGAAAGTATCGCACCTCCTTTGGAAAAATGTCGTACTATACTGGTAAAGTATCACATAGTGTTGATAAAGTGTCGCACAGTTTCTATGAAACCTGCGCGGGTGGGCAGTGGGCACTTTTTGGTCCTATCCAAACTTTTTAGGGATGGTTCTGGGTACCCTCTCAAGTGTTCTTCAATCCCTTGGCAACACAATTTGAATTTCAGTTGTGTCTTTTTTGTAGTTCATTCTTCAGGGTTTAAAATATACCATTAAAGTATAAATTGACATATATTTAATTTGTTATACTTAAGATATATTTTAATATATGTGACAAATATTTTGAGATAGGTTTTAGATCTCTCGGAGATAAGATAAAGATTCTATGAAATTCCAGGGCTTCAGAAATCCAGACTTAGCCAATTTTTAGGGCTTTGAGATTTTAGGCTTAGCCAAATTTTAGGTTTCTACATTCTAACCCAACTTGGTGTTTTGTTGATGAGTGATCATTTCTTGAGCCCTCATCATGTGTGTTTGTCGTTGTTGGCTTTGTTTGTGTGAGTCAGTTTGGTAGCAGTGTTTGGAGATTCATTAGTTGCCAAGATAGTGGTGAAGTCTTCTATTGCGATCATTGTGATCCCTGTATGTTGTTGTCATGTGCATTCATACTTGTAAAAAATAAATCTTCGCTTCTATTTCATCCTTTTTTCCAAGGATCTCCGGGTGGGGCATTACAAGGGAACATAATCATAAACATGGCTTACCATTGCTATAGGAACCTAGTCTAATGTAGCAGGTAATAGTACACAATGCAATCTCTACACACATCTCAGGGTAATTATGAAATAACATCATGATACTACATCAATCCTAGTAACCACTAGCACAAACCTTAGTGAAGCATAAATCACATCGTAATATCAAAAATTACCCAAAGCATAATCAAAGCAATTGATACAAAACATAAATCCAATCACCTCAATGGTGTAGACCACTCCTGGTCAAAATCATGATCTCTTCTCAAGGAGAGACCAACAAGGTTGCAACCATAAGTCAAATAGGAGAGGCACTACATCATCCCCCCAAATACTAGCCTTACTCTTCGAAGCCTACAGTCCAACAATAGAAACCAAAAGACACCAAGAGAAAAATCAAAACTGAGCAATAGGGATGACTCACTGACTTCTTCACAAGTCAAACCAAATCACTCCCCATTCTCAAACCATCTTATTAACCCCCATATAGGTTAACCAAAGACAATAGGTGTCACACTAACACAAAGTGCTCTAATAAGGAACTTCCTATGTTCGAGGAAAACCCGTCAAGCCATAAGGTCAAGAATAGAAGGTAAGGGAAAAAGCCACTCTACCTCATCAACAAGTGACCAAATACAACATGCACCTACTACATGACCACAACATAAGGTCAAAACACTACACACTTCCAAGAAGAGTATTCTTTCATTTATATCTATTAACATATTCATGATTGGAAATACAAAATCATTATAGAAAACAATAGTACTAGCATAGGGATAAAACCTTTTCCATAAGCGAGTCCATAATTTCATAGGTAAGGTTTCTCCATTCTCCTCAATAGCCTCGATGAAGTCTGGACTGATGTGCCCTATGTTCTTGAAAAGGATGATATGTATCAATAATGAATAATGGAAAAACCTTAAGTTTCCCATGTCCCCCTTTTGAGCTGCTTCAATTTCCTCATGCATTCTATCAATGATGTATTCCACAAAATCATAATAGACATTATGATTTGGATCCTGGATATCCAAAGCTATGATATACTCATAACCTAGGGCATTCATGGTACCATCAACTCCTAGTACCTTCTCAATATCAAAGATGGTGTTTCTAAAATATTTTTAGAAGAATTTTAATGGCATTAGTTCCCCTACCTTCTTGGGGAACTCTCCCTTTTCTTTCTTTGATTTAGAAATGTGCCTCCTCATGACAGTTCCAGTCTAGAAATTTTGAGAATTCTTGAAGGTTTTATTCATTTTTTATTTCTCAATTTTCTTCATGAGGAGCCCTCCTAGGTGAAAAAATTTAGCAAAGGTCTCCCTATCCAATCTGCATAGGATACCCATATATTTTCTATGAAAGGCCTTAGTAGTCAAATTGTAAGACTTAATCACTTCTTTCACCAAATCAATGTCAACTATCACCTCTAGCATTATTAAGTTTTCCATGTTTCTGATCCATCGGTTACAAATTGGAGACTTTACATACCTATTTTGATAAAAATGCCATAATAATTCATTCCCATTAGTCTTTGGTACAATGGCATCCTTGCTAAAGGAGTATATATCTTTGAAGAAATGGGCATTCAGAGTTTTAGCATGTGAGGACCCCAAGACAAAATACACCCACTCTGATGCATATAAACTTGCCAACTTTAGTTTTTCTTGCTCTATGGCCTATGAAGATCCCTCCACATCAACATATGCTATCATATTTCCTTCCTCTTGTGCCATGATCTTTGTAACTAAAGATTTTGGAACAATTATCTATCAAGATTAGCTCTGAGAACTTTGAAAATTCTTGCAAATTTTTTGGCGTTCAAATTCTTGTTCTTGACTTATGCAAAATATTGTAACTAAGGAATTAGTTACATCAACCTTTTAATGAAAATAAAAATTTAGATGAGCATTTATGTATCTTAATGTTGACATTTGTGGGAAATCTCAAAATTTGCAAAAGTATAGAGCCATGACATATTCAACTAATTTTTTAATTCTTTCATGGATCTTTTGATAGGACATAATCTCTAAAATCATAATGGGGTTTTCAACAATCAATTTTCACTTATTATTTCCTCCTTACAACTAGGTGACCACAACATCTTATGTTTTCTGCCACTTTGCAGTCTATTCTCTATTGTTGACAACTAACTATGTGATCAAGAGGCCATAGGTTCTGATACTTTATTTTGCTTCAATCGTGCAGTTGCCAACTTATGTTAGCATTAAAACCTAACATCAAGGACCCGAGATCACCTTAAATTCATGAAGTCATGGCATTGCACACGATTAAGAATTTTTATAACTTTGTTCTTGTGACCTAGTGACTCTTACATTTAGCTTAAATTTTTACTACATCACATTGTCATGGTCAAACTTCCTTTTATTTTTACTGACCATGTGACAATTGATGAACTCTTCTAACCATCTTCAATAGATCACTATGTAAACATATTTTTCCTTTTTGCTGATGTGACTAGGCAAACAAACACTTATGTATCTTTTATAACAGTGATCATTAGGTTTCTACTTACTTCTTTTACTAGTTAGCTAACATCATGACCCTGCGATCACCCTCTTTCATATCTTTCACCATCTTGCAGTTAACCATAGACCTTTATTAACCAAATGCTTGACTAAGGAATCAAAATAATCTCCCAATCACATCCACACTTTTTTATGGAAATTGCAAGATCAAGGTAACCTTACTTGCCTCACTCAGTTGCAGTTAGGAAAATACTTTACCATCAACCCACTACAACTCAAAAATCAAAGGGAAATCTTGACTTCACTAGGTCGCACCCTTTATAGTTGTAGATTTATTAGGGTCCTTGACCATCCGACTAACCATATTCACATGGTCATATTTTTTAAAACAAAAGAGCCTTTATCAAAAGATAAAAGATATAAAGTAAATCACCACTATTAGGTATTTGAAAATTAAAATTAAAAGTGGCAAGCCCAAAAACAAGGTTATTCTTAAGGTAAAGCATAATTATGAAAATCTTATAGAAATCCTAGGTAGCTCACATAAACAATTAATCTCAAAATAAAGCTTTTTGTAGGGGATGAAAACATACTAAAATTAACTCAATTTGCTCAAATGTTTGGACAATTTGGTGACATAACTTGGGCAAAAAGGGTTATTGGAAATAAGGGCATTGTATCTGCAGACTATATCTATGAGAGGATTATATTTTTCCACTAATGGCAGATGAATAAACTTCATTATTTCAAGCACACTTTGTTATTCCTCTAAATGTAGATGCAATACATGAGAAATTCCACAACTTGTAGTCCTCACTATATTTGGATTGTAAATTCTCAAAGACACTTGCAAGTGACTCCAATATTAGAGTAGCTACCACAACACTTTCCTAGATATATTGCTATAGACTCTCTCTTGTGCCTTAAATTTTGATCAAACTTTTGAATACCTGCCTCTACCATATCTAAAATCAACTTCACATTGTGTTATGACTTTGGCATAGGTATTTGATCCTTGATAGCTTTCCTTTCAGCATTTTAGCATTCAAGTTTTCTCTACATTATATGTTTGATTTATCATTGATTTCTTCTAGTTTGATCATGGTGCATCTCAACTAGCTACTCCAATGATGCAATCACCTATCTATCTCTACATTGTTCAAGTACTTGTTGTTTCATAAAATCGGCTACCACTTTTTAAAAAAATATGGCTCCAACATTGAAACCATATGATAAATGGGAATAATAGATATAGTGCTAACCACAAGATCAATTTTGAGCCATCTAAAAAAGGAAAATTCAATGTAAAAGGTGATGAAAATATATTTCTACAATATTCCTGAAGAAGTAAAGCATATAAATGTCTAAATTTATCCATTCACAAAGTCATAGAAAGTGCACATGTGAGAATTGACGAGTTTCCAAAAAAAACTGAAGAAAAAAGAAAAAAGGAGCCAGAAGATTATAGAAGATTTGTCTACTATGAACCTAATGCATTGCCAAACACATTTGACAAAAAGGAGACTTCATCTCTCAAGCTAAGCAAATTTGCATCAGTTACTGAGTTGTAGGAAGTGCGAATTGAGTCACAAGGACCTGAGTCACATTCAGAAGCTACCAAGTTAGTGCATACTGAGTCTACAGAACCTAAGCCATAGATAGGACACAAGTTTGAAGTTTAGATTCAAAATGAAGATAGTACAATTCATTCAAAAGTCAAAGAGCCTATATTGGCTAAATATGTTAGAAGGCATCATGCACCTAATCAGATCATTGGAGACAAATTAGATGGAACAATGACAAGAAGAAAACTAAAAGGTACATGTTTACTTGTTGAGTTTAAACCTAGAAGTGTTAAAGATGCACTAGAAAATGAAAGTCAAATTGAGGCTATGAATAAAGAAATAGAACAGATAAAAAAGAATAAAAATTAGACTCTTGTACCTAGGGCCAAAGATAAAAATGTGATTGGTACAAAATGGGTATTCATAAATAAGCTGAATGAAGATCGAAAAGTGTCAAGAAACAAACCAAGACTGGTATGTAAAGGCTATTCCTAAGAAGAAGGTGTTGATTATAGTGAAACTTTTTCCCCTGTTGCAAGATTAGAAGGCGTTAGGACTTTATTGGCTTATGCAACTAGCAAAGGATTCAAATTATATCAGATGGATGTTAAATCTACATTCTTTAATGGAATTCTTGATGAGGAAGTCTACATTGAATAGCCAAAAGGCTTTTTTGATCCAGACAAAAAGGACATGGTCTGCAAATTACACAAAGCCCTATATGGTTTTAAACAAGCTCCTAGAGCCTAGTATGAAAGACTAAATAACTATTTGATATAGATTGGTTTTCAAAGAACAAATGATAATAGTAGTTTGAACATCAAGGAAGGACCAGATAAGAAGATTGTGTTGGTAGAAATATTTGTGGATGATACTCTATAAATAGGAAATGATGACTTATGCAAAGCATTTTCAAAAGAAATGAAAAAAGAATTTGAAATGTCCATGTTTGGTGAAATAAAATTCTTTGTTGGATTGTAGATACGACAGAACAAAAATGGTATCTATATCACTCGATCTAATTATATCAAAGAGATACTCAAGAAATTTTGAATGTAAGATTTAAAACTTTTTGGAACCCCCATGTGTACTAGATTTAATCTTACCAAAGATGATGAATCCAAAGAGGTAGATCAGACCTTATATAGATCAATGATTGGGAAATTATAGTATGTAGAACTTACAAGGCCTAATATTGCCTTAGCAGTTGGGATAGTAGCAAGATTCTCAACAAAACCCAGAGAAAACCACATGTTGGAAATAAAATGAATCTTGAGATATTTGAAAGGTACTAAAGACTATCCAGCTTATGGTACAAACTTGGAGGAAACCTTGACCTAAAAGTATTTACTGATGTTGATTGGGAAAAAAATCTTGATGACAGTAAAAGCACTAGAGGTGGGGTATTTTTCTTGGTAAAAGGCTAGTATCTTGGACAAGCAAGAAGTAAAACTACACATCTCAATCCACAATAGAAGTAGAATATGTAGCAGTAGCAGTGAATTACTTGAACATTGTTTGGTTCAAACAGTTGTTAGAAGGAATGAAGGTTGAAATCAAAGAGCCAATAGTCATGTATTGTGATAACACCAGTGCAATCAACATATCAAAGATTTGAGAGATGCATTCCAAAATAAAGCACATTACTATAAAATATCACTTTATAAGAGAATTAGTACAAGAAAAAGAAATTAGATTGCAATATGTGCATACAAAAAAAAAATTGCAGATATATTCACAAAGCCATTACCTAAGGATGCATTTTCGTATCTAAGAGGTAAGCTAGGGGTCATTCCCCTATCTGAAGCTCACTAAATAAAGTTTAGTGATGCATCAACAAGAACTAAGTTGAAGATCAATCAGTTGATGTAGTATTGAAAAGGACATATTGCAGATGAATCTGTACTCAAGGTACATTGATACTAATGATAATTATCTTTGGCATGTGTTGTCAAAGAGGGAGAAGTTTGCTATCATATTTCTTTGAAATTTTGTAGAGGGAGAAGTTAAGCAGTTCATTCATAGAGGGAGAAATACTATAGGAGAAGTTTGTTGTATAAAATCAAAGAGGGAGAAAATTTCTAATAGAGGGAGTCTTATTCTAAAAATTTCATTATGATATGACATATTCTATTACCATCAATTCCAAAGAGGGAGATTATTGGATACAATTGATTAATTGTGTGTTTTCTTTGATGTTACAAAAATTTCATATCAGTTGATAATCAGTGAATGTCGAGCTCACTTGGTTAGTGAAGACATTTTTCCTAGTCTACCGAACATTCCTAATTTTACTCTATACAGAAGGTAGTATCTACCAAGCTCACTTGGGCATCGAAGGAAGTTACGCAGAAAAGAGTGTTAAGTGAGCTCACTTGATTAAAAAAGAGAAAGTTGAATAGAGTTAGTATTAACCAAGTTCACCCAGTTAGAAAAGGGATTTTGTGTCATGTCCCCTTTTCAAATAATTAAAAATAATAAACTTTGCTAAGGCAGGCAGGCTCCAAAAGGGTGAATTTTTGGCAAAAAGGGCTAATATTTGGAAACTAATGGACTAATTAATTAAAATTATTATTAAATTATATTTTATTAACCCCTCTTGGACGTGAGTTAGGGTTATGCCCACTTTTAAGGGGTTTGGAGGCATTTTGGGCTCATTCCAAAACTTGATTTTTGCTCATTTCTTTGTTGTTCTTTAGAGGCTGCCAAACCTGTGGAGAAGCAGACCCAAGAATGGGAGTTTTTAGGTTTCTAGGAAGGCTAAGGATGGGAGCTTGAAGCCATTCCATGTGCATGCTCATACAGAGTTTGCTTTTGTGCTGAATAGTGCAGATTTGTGAGTTTTCGGGTGTGTTTTTTTGTATGAGTTTGGTGTTTTCAGTTGAGTATTTCATATTAGTTTGGGTTGCTGCTATATTTCAGACTTTAAGATGTTAAAATATAGCTGAATATATTTATTGGGACGTGATTAAACTTATGAGATAGATTATTAGTTTTTTTGTGGTGTTTTCGAGCATTTTTGTGTTAATTTCGGGAGCCCAATGTGCATAGTTTTTGTCCTACATTTGTGAACTATTGTGTAAAGGCTATACAGATCTGAAAATGTCATTTTGTAGGCTTTTATGCTACTGAAATTTCTGTAAAAATGTCCATTTTTAGATTTATTAATAATTTGTGAAGTTGTGAAGTTTTTTTTTTGGCACTATTTTAGACATACCTGATTTGGGTTTTATTGAGGAATTGGTGGATCTTTGTAATATTGGTTGTTTGATTTTAAAGATTTGATTTGAGGCTTGAAATATCATACAAAATTAGTAAAGAGACATTCCATTTTGTAAGTTTACAGTGTTAACTAAGCTCCTATTGATTAACATAGGAAATCACTTTAGAATCAGTTTCTACCGAGCTAGGTCAGCTACCAAAGGGTTTTTTTATTTTAGCATGTAAAGCTCAATTATTTTACCTATTTATTCTAGCCAACTGAGGTGATGAATATTGGTTATTCTAATTTTTATTTGAGTTGACCTGACAATCTAGAAGGTATAAGTAAAATGTCAAGTTGTAATTTCAAAGTGTGTGATATGCAAGTTGAATGAAAAGGATAAGGAGAGAGGAAGCAAACTTGAAGGATAAGAAGGTATCCTTGTGGAGCAAAAAAGTGTTATTCAATCAGAAGGATCAAGTATGAACTAGAATAGAGATCTGTAATCAGAAATTCATTTGCATCACAATCAATTCATTTCATTGTTACTCTCTAACCATTATAGCAATGAACTAAAATCTCTTAACAAAGTTGGTTTAACGGCTATTTATAAATCCTCTAACAGGTGGCAATTCCATTAAATTGTTTCAAAACCTTTTGCAAGGCCACTACTAATAGGGTGATTAAATCCTTTAATAGGGTCATGCCTAACAATGTGTTTTGTAACCTTTAATAGGGTTGGCTCCTAATAGGGCTCACTTCATAAGAGTGAAAAATAGTAACTAGTTACAATTGTTGGTTTTCCCAAATTGAGTTTCTACGTTAAATCCTACTGTCATATGTGTTCATGTTATTTCTTTCATGCTTGCAAGTAAATTATTGGTAACATCTTAAGATATACTAAAGTAATATACACTCTACATTTATCAAGTTAAAACATTTTTTGTATGCTTACCGAGTATCAATAGTAATCAGTTTTATTAATCTAGATTTTATTTGACATCTAAGGGATCTAGAATTTATTTGAGTAGTAACTGATTCACCCCTCCCCTCTTGGTTACTCCTCTTATATTTCTAACACATTGATCTAACTTTAGGATCTTTCTTGGTCTTAAGATAATGTATATTATCTTTTGGCTTCCCAATGTAGTCTTTAGCATCTTCATATTTGTCTTTCAAAGTATCTCTTTCTTTAGTAAGAATATCAATTTTCTCAAAAGCTTCTTCTAGGTTTTTCTATAATTGTTGCATATCCATTGGGATCTTACTTAAGCTGTTAGGACTTCTCTAAGTAATTGTAATCTAATACCAATTGTTAGAAATAGTAAATATTGAGATGGGTTGAAAGGGGGGGGGGGGGGGGGGAAGGCGAGATTGAATTTGTATTTCAAGAACTTTTCTCCAAAATTGGATATCATTAATTAATGTATAACTTGCATATGAAAGAAAATTAATTATGTTGAACATTAAAAACAACCATAAAATAATGAAACTTATACCATTGTATTTTGTTACTTAGGGAAACCCTAACTAGGGGAAAACCCTAGTGGGGATGGTACCCACAAAATTATCCACTAACCAATAGTATCTTGTGAAAGATATTGACCCTATTAGGAGTATGTTACATATATATAGTGTCTTATTTATTATTAGAGGACATAGGCCTTTTTAGAAGCCTCAACCCTTTTAGGAGTTGTTTTACATTAAAAAAAGGTATACAAGATGAGCCTACTTACCAAACATGCAATATACAATAAAATTCTTCAATACAAAAAAATAGATATTAAAACCTCTTTGTTGTTGACATCTTCAATATCTAATTTAGCCTTTCCTACTCTTCACAAAAACTTATCACAACTTGCACATATTTGATCATACATAAAATTTCACATCAAAATTCATAATACACTTAGAAGTTCACATTCAAGTTTTCTTAATTGCTCACACAACTTCATATCCAAAACATTTTCCTTTATACCATATTTATTTGACTAGTGACCTTCAAACCATCACATGTTTTCCAAAATACAAAATTGATTCTTGATAACTTAGGGTTAACATCTAGGATGTTGTCCCTAATTAATTATTTATTTATTTTTATAAACAAAAAAATTCCTTAATACAAAATACTTGATCTCATATTTGTTACCTTTTCTATCTACATAACACTCTAACTATAAAACCAAAATATCTTTGCACATATTGTCCATACAGAGTTGCACTCTTGTACATGTCATCTTTACATACTTTCCTTCCTCTAGGTAAGTGCGCACATGCTAGAAATGCCTTTGTGAATCTTGTTGACCAAAAAGGTTCATGTGCAAACATATGTATTCTATGACACTTCAACAATTTTTTAAGTTTAAATCTCAAAAATTTATCTTCAAAATCTTCTAACTTAATCTAAGCTATATGTTGCCATAAATGAAAACATCATAACCTATTTGTAAACCTAGCCAAATTGTCAAAAATAATGGTTAGGTTTATAGTTAGACTTAGGTTTGGAAAAATAGTTCTTGCTTACAATTAGAGTTAGGTTTAGAGTTACAATTAGCATTATGAAAATGTTTAGGGGTTATAGTTAAACTTGGGTTTAGTGAAAGGGTGCGTAATTTTAAATAGGGTTAGAGTTAGACTTAGTGTAGACAACTAAATTTGATTACACCGCTTTAGTAATCCTATTTAGTTATTTCTAAAGGCATCATTAATTAAATTTCTATTTAATGAATCCTTTGCCATCCCCTAGCTGATTAATTTAATTAATAATCTATAGTCCTAATTGATCAATCAAATAACCTATTATTTATCAATTAAATCCTATTCTTCTATCTAATTCCAAAAATCCCCATTTATTAAATAAATCTATTTGATAAATAAAATCCTCAAATCCAAAAGCCCCTAACCTATCCCTAATCTGCCATTTAGCCTAATCCACCCCATCCAACCATACTAACCAAGCTTAGCCACTAACTCACCCACCCTCATTAATGCCATCCACTTGCACATCTCTAACATTCCTAATCTAATCCTAAACCCAAGCCTAATCCACCCCTTAATATTGTCACATTCCCTAAACAAGTTTAAGACTTTCCTAAACCAAACCAAAGTCCCCCTTCAAAAATCTCAACCACCAAGTCATGAGTGCTCTTACAAACCATAAAAGACTCTTACAAGCCCACTCATGACTCTTATATCCATCTTCCACACTCTTCCCTCTTCCACACTAATTCCTCTTAAATCCCTCTTACATACTCAACCCCACTCATCATGCCTTTAACCAACCCTTTACCCTACCCTCTCACACTCATCCTTCTTGTGACAAGTGTCACCTTCCCATTGGTGCTAAACAAACACAATCCATGTGCTCCCCTTTGAGTGCATCTTAGCCCTCCTTAACCATCTCCCCATCCTTGCATCTAAGCCCTCCATCCCTCTACCCCTTGGCCTATAAATTGAATTCCATCCCAAGCCATTTCATCAACAATCTTTGAGCTAAAGTTATCATACCCTTTTGAGAGCCAAAATCCATACCCATACTCTTATAATGCCAAATTGAGAGCTCACAAAGCTACCAATTTACTATTATCTATCTCCACCATTGAAGCAACTTTGAGCAATTGAGCATACATCCACATCAAAGGACACATCTAGAAAATCAAGAAAGCAATGAAGTGCTTCATCCTTTGAGGTTTGCATCTCTTGTTTGTTTTCTTTGTCTAAGCATATATGTGAACTTAGTTTTGGTTTGTGAATGCTTTCCTTAATGTTAATGTTCTTTGCACACTAAAATCTTGTTCTACATTTTGGCACGCCCGATGGGACCCCACTATGGGTCATTTAATCGTCAATTTCTATCTATATGTTGTTTTAAACTAACCATCTAATGTTTGTTGTTGTTTGAGTGTGTTGTGAGGGTGTTTTTCTTATTTTTGTATGTTAAAGAACGCACTTGGGAAGAAGAAATACCCTCAAAAATCTGAAAATAACAAAAAATTAAAAAAAATTTAGAAAAAATCCACATTTTTCAGCTTTTTTTTCGCGCAGTGTTGTCTCTACAGTTTGGCGTCTGGGCCTGCAAACTGTCATCTCTGCTAGCTACTCTATTGTCTTCGCAACCAAATTGTCATCTTTGCAGTTTGGCATCTCTGACTGTCGTCTCCGCAGATCAGCGCCTCTGTTGGCTACTTTGTCGTCTCTGCAACTTGAATTGTCGTCAACCATCAAACCATCATCTCCGCTGCCGCCAGCCATCAAACTATCATCTCCACAACCTAGACTGTCGTCTCCACCACCGCCAACTTAGTCTATCATCTCTGCCTCTTCCTTTGTCATCTCTGCAGATTAGCATCTCTGCAAATCAGCATCTCTGCAGTTTGGCGTCTGCGCCTAATGAACAGTCATCTTCGCCTGTCTCTATTGCACTTCTATTTTAAAATATTTATTTCTGCACTTTGTAGTTAAAAAAAAAAAAAAAAAGTATAAATCAAAATTTGACTTTTAGTGGTTCCGTAAGATTTAGACCATTTTAAGCATTTTTACGTGTAGGAAAAACAACAAAAAAATTTTAAAATTTTTTTCCCATAGTTAAGCTCTCATTTTTGAAGATTTTGGGTAACTAACTAAATTGCTTTTTTTTGTCTCATTGCAGGTTGGAGCACATATGGAGCCACTAACCATGTTTCTTGTAGGTTCTCATGTTGATAAAAAATGAACTTGAATGTTTAACCATTTGTCTTTGAATGCATGTTGCTAAAATGAACTTGAATGGTTAAACACATTTTTCATTGAATGAATGTTGCTCAAAACACACTCTTGAATGCCATGGATTAAAATCAATTTTCCTTGGAATGCATGCTTAAAACAAAAAATCCAATCTTGAATGCCAAGGATCAATTAACCATTGCAATATCAAATACTTCATTTGGATCTTCTAAAATTGAACAAAACAAATCTCTTTTTCACATGCAACTTAGGTAAAGTTTGATTTTTGGACAATTAAGAAACTTTGTTAAGTTAAATACAAATTTGCAAAAATCAATTTGATTAGTTCCTTGGACTCACCTCTTTTCTAATCACCCATCAATTCAACCATTGGTTGCAATCTCAACGCTATTTATGGGGATGGGTCTACTTGAAAAAGGTGTTAAATGTTTCACAATCTAACTAACTCACTTGGTCTTTGAACGTTTGCTTTAACTTTACCAAAATTCTTAAATAACCAAAACTCTAGATTAAATTGATCACACTTCAAGTTTGGGCACTAAAATTGAACAACAATTGACATGGAGAGCCTCCGGGCGCGCGGTTGAAATTGAATCTCACACACTTTTGTTTTGGGCTTAAAACAAACTCACACTCAATCTTGAATGTCTTAAAGAAAATTAATCGATACTTGACGTGGAGGGCCTCCGAGCGCACGAGTTTTCTTTTGTTGACCCTAACTCTTCTTATTGTTTGCATTCTTCAATCGATTTAATTTTGTTGGCACTTCAAGTTGGAATTGAACATTGTCTCTTAAACATGAGTGCTTGCAAAGTCTAGATTAGCACACATAAGAGTCAGTTGGTAAAAGAAGAAGCGTGTCTTTTAGCCCAAGGTCATCCAAGTCTTCTCTGCCCTTGTCATCTTTCGAGGCCATCTTGGGTGCATAAGATTAGGATCCAAAACCTTATTTCTTTTTAGGAGGCCTACTTGGGGATTTCATCACCCCTTGAATGACCTCAACTCTAGCGTTCCGACAGAGTATAAGAATCGGGAGGTGAATCGAAAGACACCTCTCTTGGGATCAAGATTTTGTCACTCGGGCTAAGCCTCAAAGAACTTTATACCCTTGAGAAGTGAAAGAGGAGAAGTGGGTTAGTGCTCCTCTCAGCTGTGTGACATCTTTTTGGTCTAATCTACAGATTTGGGCCTCACGTACCTTGCGTATATCGAGGACTCCCTAGCTAAACCAACTATCAACCTTGTAGACAACCAGCTAGGATGTTAATGTGTTTGAAGTGACTGATTGAAATGTTTGTAGAACATACACACTCCTCAACACAAGTATCAAATTCTGAGAACCACAAACTTCTATCTGGGTGTTCCTATCTATTGCTTGATTTTATTTTACTTGTTAAATGAATGTTTGCCAAACTTGGTCAATCCTAGCTTAGGGCACACTTAGCGTAGTCACTGCCTATTTTAGAATTTGAACGAGTCAAAGCAAAACAACTAAGATCTCTCAAAGCCAAGCAAATTTAGGAATTTATGTCAGAACAACCCAAACCCAAATAGAAGTTTTAGAAAGTCAAACTCAAGCCATCTATGGAATACCAAGAACTTTCAGCCAAGAGAAAAGAAATAACACCAAGCCCACAAATTTTCAAACTCCACAAAGCAGAGGACAAAGCTACCGACGAAGCGCTTCAAGAGGCCTGGTTAGAGAACACCATCAAATTTAGCCAATGTCCAAGAGTTAATCCTGCTTATGCCTTACCAACTAGGCATGATTTCTATGATTAGACACCCTTGTTTCTCCACATCTTCTTGGATAAGCTTCACTTTAGAGTCATCTTTGTAGAAAAGCCAACCATCTTAGTTTATCCCCGTAAGCATTATTAGCTCATCCATCTCATTTAGAATCAAACCATCTAGCCAGCAATCCAAAATCTTCACATCCAAGCCTTCAAAATTTGTTGTCACTTTGCCAAAAGTTTGCCATTCCTAAAATCTTCCAAGTCCACCAATCTCACCAAGGTTATCCCTTTGATAGAGCTTTGTCTAGGGTAATCTAGCTTTGTCACTTGTTATCCATCATCACCTTGAGCTAAAGGTTGGGATCCACAAGTGGTCAATCTCATGTTCTTCCTAAAGGATCATTAGTCTATCCTTAAGTTGACACAATCACCACCAAGCTTGCACATAGGAAAGCAGACCTTTTGTGCTTTGGAAACATATATTTGAAGTTAGAATCCCCAACCCAATCCTCCTTAGGTTTTTTCTTATAGCTTTGCCTCAACCTAGGAAATCATTTGCATAGAAAAGCCTTCCCCCCTTTTGCATCCACCAGCATTTGTTGCTTCTCATCCCTAGGAGCATTTTTCATGCCATCCGTTACTCGCTTAGCCAAGAAGAAAGAAACAATGGAGCCCTATCATTTGGATCGAATAGCCTCACCCCCCTTGAGCACTCAGCCATCCTTCAGCCCAAAGAAAGCTATGCCATCACCTACTAACATTGAAGCTTTCATGAACCAACCAGGAAATGTAGTATTGGTAAACGCCATTATGGACAAGAACAAATAGACAATCATGGCTAATTTTTGAAGGGACAATGTAGGAACCTTTGACTTTGGAAGATCCCCTCCATTATCAGATCCATCTCACCTATTGTTTGGGTAGTTTCCACCACCCATAGGCTCTTATGATCCAAATTATCCTCAATATATGCCAAAAGAAGAGCCTCCAGCCAATCCATATGATCCAACAGACCCAAACATACCATCATCCACCCAAGTTGAAATCTCCACGCCGCAAGCCAACCCAGCCACCACCACTCCATCCTTAGTTCATACCTCTCCGCTCCAAACCCCCTTTACCCAAAACAACTCCTCGTTCACCCCCTTCACTATTGCTACTGCTACTCCCCAACCCAGCCTTCCAAATCCACCCATCTCCCAAATCAGCGCTAGCATCTTTGGCCAACCTCAGCAATATACAACAAGGATGCCACCGATGGGACCAAGTAATTAACCTTTCATCACCCCCAGCTTGTTCACCATAGCCCAAAGCACAATCCCATCATTTCCATTAGGTCTTGGGAGCTCAATACCATCAACCACAAATCCACAAGCTACTACCTTCACTCCACAAAGCTATCAAATCCCACAAGCTACTACCAATTTTCTGCCAAGCTCTCAAGTGACCCCAGCTCCCGCCACCACTCTACCAAGCTTCCAAATCCAGCCACCAAGCTATCAAACCCCATCAGTTCCATTCCCAAGCTTTCAACTTCCACCACCTCCACCACCAACTAATCCATTACCTTCTATTACCAACTCATTTTCAATGCCACTTCTAGGAGGTAATCCACTAATCCATCCAACCACCAATTATTTGCAGGTACCATCCCAAATGGGGGCACAGCCCACATACCTTGGTCGAACCCCACAAGCCCCCCAATCCTTTCCTCAAGCTTCACAACCATCTTATACATTACCTCCACAAAGAAATCCATTTATCCCACAGCCAGCTTATGTTCCTCAATCCCAACCTCAACAACCCATCATCCACCATGTAGCTGCCCAAACAATGTACAATCCCTATTAGCAAATCCCTCATAGCCATCCATATTCAGTGGCCCCATCTAGTGCATACCTACCTCAAGGCACTCATACATTGGGGGCACCCCAGCCATCACCTATCAATTTAGAATGGGAGCAAATGAAGACAGCTCTGAAAACCATCCAAGAAGGGAATGATCCGAAGACATTCAAGTTTGAGAATGTGTGTCCTTACCCATTTGACAGAGTCATTACCATGACACCATTTCCCAAACACTTTGAAGTACCCAAATTTGACAAATTAAAAGGAAAAGGAGACCCTATCACACATATCAAAGAATTTTACATGGATTTCCAAGACGTGGCATACAATGATGTCTTCCTCTTGCACCTTTTTCCCAAAAGCTTGGCTAGACCAGCTCTTGAATGGTTTTACAGAATCCCCTATGGCACAATTAAAACTTTTTTGAATTATCTGAGGCATTTGTAGCCCAATATGCCCATCTTGTTGAAACAAAGCTATCAATAGTTGATCTTGTCCACACCAAGCAAAAAGGTGGAGAAAGCCTTGCCGAATACCTACAAAGATGGCAAACCCTTACCACCCGCATATCCTGCACCTTGCCAGAATGCCATGTGGTGAAAATGTTTATTGATAATGCACATCCCAGCTTGGCTCACCACATGACTATGAACTATTTTCAGACCTATAAAGATATCAAAGAGAAAGGAATGATCCTTGAACAAGGACTCATCAAAGATGGTGTGGTCAAGATTTACAAAAAGGCCAACCAAAATCAATCAAATTCCAATGACAAGTCTAGGTATTGGAACAAAAACAAGCATGTTGCAACAGATGGGGTTACTGACACCAGACATGTGAATATTGTTGGTCCTTCCCAAAATCAATCTAACCCACCATATCAAACAAACAACCAACAAGCTATCAAAACCACAATAAAAGACCCAACTTTCAAGGGTCTAACAATCAAGCTAATGCCATCAATGTAGCTGCAGGGAAAAAACCAAGATTCCAACCCACACCTAGAAACTATACGCCCCTTGGTGAGCCATTGGATGTCATTTTTGAGAAATTGGCTAAGGAAAACCTCATCAAATTTCCTCCTACCCAACAAATTGATCCAAGCCAATCCAAAGCTGCATGGTACATGGACAATGAGTATTGCAAGTTCCATAGGGTAAATGGTCACACCACCCTCAGATGCATGAAATTGAAAGATTATGTGCAGGACCTCATTGATTGGAAAGAAATCACTATTGGTGCCCAAACCTCTCCCAATGCAGGCTTACAGATTTATCAAAATGCTTTTCCTCCACACAACAACAATAATCTTGGAAAAGCACCTATCCAAAACAACACCAACAACTGCCAGCCAAACCAATAGCATGGGAAGAACAATGACCACACTTCATCCTATATAGACTATGGTAGCCTTATAGGTTGTATATCCAAGAAAAAGCCTTCTGTCAATGTTATCAATATCCGAGGACCAGACAATGAGTGTGCGGTTACCACTTGAAGAGCGCGATTTAACATCACAGGCCCACCAGTTTCATCAGCACCATCAGCTCCATCAAAAAGATTGTACAATATCTTGGAACACCTTGGGAACATGCCAGCCCAAATCTGCATTTTAGACCTTCTCCACACTAGTCCTATGTAAAAAGACATCCTTGACAGTGCTCTCATAGAATCCCGTGTCCCTTCAAATATCAACGCTACTGATTTTTGTAATCTCGTTGGAAACCTATCCTCCTCATGTGCCCTATCATTCAAACCCACCGACATACCTGCGGTCGAGCCAGATCACACCCTTCTACTTTGCATAGCCATCATGGTATCCAATTTTGCCATGAAAAGAGTAAAGATAGATAATGGATCAGCCTTGAACATTTGCACCCTAAAATTCATAAAACAAGCTGGGTATACTAAGGAAAATATGATCAGTGAAGTTATCACCATCAAAGCTTATGACAACTTGGAAAGAACCACAGAAGGAACTATTTTGCTACCAATCAAGGTTGGGCCGGTCATCCAAGAGACAATTTTCCATGTTGTTGATCTAAACCTACCATTTAACATCCTCCTCAGTCGCCCATGGATTCATGTTATGAAGGCTGTTCCATCCACCTACCATCAGTGCATCAAATTTCCACATCAGGGCACTGAGGTGACCATCCATGCCGATCCAGAACCCTTTGCTTACTGCAATGCGGTTGAAGCTTCATATACAAACCATTGCCCTGGAATAGACATCAGCACAACCATCACCAGCTCATCCCACACTTGTAATGACGCAAAAACCATCCTCGCCTCCACCCTATCTACCGTAAAGATCAACAACAAAGGCTGTGGAGAATATAGTCTATCAGATGCATTTGCTGTTGGAGCAATCCCACTTGATCCACATACCCATGGATGGCCGACATATCACAAAGCTAAGGAGATTCCACCTCCTTGATACAAATAGTTTGGCCCAACCACATTTGTGTCCTCAAAAACCCCTCTTCATGAAGAGCTCACTCTAGATATCAACAATTGGTTACATAAGGATGCACCTCCAAGAAATCAAGCACGCCTTGATAACTTCAGCCAGAAATATCCCCAAGAACATAAGCTCATCACTAAAAAATGGAACTATCAAGGTGGTGGACTAGGAGCAAAAGAAAAGGGCATGCAATGTCCCATTGAAGCACATAAGTGGGAAACGAAGTCAAGTCTTGGCTTTGGCATACCCACAACTGGGGGCACCAATGAGAATGGTCACGCTTTTTTGAACATCCACCACAACCTTGTCAAAATCAAAGACATTCCTAAGGAAGTTGAAAAGAGAGCCTACGATGATATCCCAGACCAAATCTCCCTCGAAGACTCTGTCCTCCAAGAACTATCCATCCATCTCATTGACCTACCACTCGCTCATCCTCAACTCATAGATTGGGACCAACCAAGCATCATACACATTGATGAGTTCACATTAGAGGAAGTGCTTCTAAGATTCATGGGAGCTGAAACACCTCACAAGCAGAAAAAGCCAGATTCTACCTATATCTATAAGCTAGATCCCAAGGGGTATTTTGGAGAAAATCCCCAACCTAGTTCCGATACACCCAAAACTAGAACTAAGGTGAATCGGGGACTAGCTAAGGTAGCAAAGAGAACCCCTCAGATAGAACATCTAGAGCCACAAGAAGAACATGAGGATTTAGTATTGCCTCCTCAAAATAATCAACCAAAGGTGTCTTCTATTCTATTTGAGGATACTAGAGAAGTCAACGTTGGTTCTTCAGAGATCCCCAGACTTGTTCACATTGTTGCATCCCTATCACAAGACCAAGCTAACCTCCTCTTTGAGGTCTTACGAGAGAACATTGGCCAATTTGCATTGTCATATCAAGACATGCCAGGACTTGATCCAAAGCTTGTAGTTCAGCATCTTGAGTCGATCCAAAGATCAAGCCCATCAGACAAAAGCTTAGAAAAATGCACCCCAAGGTGGCATTACTGGTCAAAGCTAAACTAGAAAGAATGTTAGCTGCTAAGGTTATCTGACCTATCGACTACTTAGAGTGGATCTCCAACATGGTCCCTGTCACTAAGCCTTCCGGTGACATCAGAATCTGCACTGATTTTAGAGATCTTAACAAAGCTTGTCCAAAGGATGATTTTCCCTTGCCCAACATAGATATGATTGTAGATCTTACAGCTGGACATGAAATTTTGTCCCTTATGGATGGATTTTTTGGGTATAATCAGATCAAGATTGCAAAAGAGGATCAACATAAGACAACATTCACTACCCCTTGGGGAACCTTTTGCTACACCATGATGCCTTTTGGCCTAAAGAATGCTGGGGCTACCTATCAAAGAGCTATGACAACCATTTTCCATGATCTTATCCATAGCATTTTGGAAGATTATGTGGACGATATCCTAGTCAAATCTCACACCTTCATGGATCATCTCACTGACCTGGAGAAAGTCTTTGATAGGTTAGCCCAATATCATCTCATGTTAAATCTCAAGAAATGTGTCTTTGGGGTCACATCAGGAAAGCTTCTAGGCTTCATAGTTTCTAAATGAGGTATAGAGATTGACCCCAAGAAGGTCAAGGCTATCTTAGACATGCCTCCTCCCCAGACACTGCGACAGCTTTGCTCTCTTTAGGGAAAGCTTCAATCCGTCCGGCGCTTCATCTCCCAGCTTGCAGATAAGTGTACACCATATTCACATTTACTAAAGAAGGATGAGAACTTCAAGTGGGATCCTTTATGTCAGTGCAACTTTGACCAGCTCAAGCAGTATCTCACCAATCCCCCTCTCTTGGTTCCACCAGTTCCTGGTCGTCCCCTAATTTTGTACATATCTGCAACGCCTACTACTCTAGGGGCACTTCTAGAATAGCTTGATGATTACAGTAGAGAAAGAGCCATCTACTATATCAGTAGAACCCTAGTTGGTTATGAAGTCAATTACACTCCTATGGAAAAAGCTTGTTTGGCAGTTGTTTTCTCAACTCAAAAGCTTCGCCACTACATGCTAAGTCATACCATCCAACTAGTATCTGAAATTGATCCTCTCAAGTATATGCTCTCCAGAACAACACTCACAGGTTGGCTAGCAAAGTGGGTTATGCTACTAAGTGAGTTTGACATCCAGTATGTGGACAGAAAGGCAATCAAAGGGCAAGCTATAGCAGATCACCTAGTTGATGCACCTCTAATAGATGCATGTCCTTTGATCAAAAAATTTCCAGATGAGCATATCTGTCTAATTGAAGAACAACCCCCATGGAAACTTTATTTTGATGGCTCATACACATCTCATGGATCAAGGGCAGGAATATTGTTGGTAACACCTCAAGGAGATTACATTCCAAAAGCCTTCAAGCTACAATTCCCTAGCACCAACAATATAGCAGAATATGAAGCTCTTGTAGCAGGATTAAAGATAGTTGTAGAATGGAATATCACTGAGTTAGAAATCTTTGGTGATTCTTATCTCATCATCAAGCAAGTCCTAAATGAATATCAAACCAAAGACGAAAAGCTATTACCCTACAAAGAGCTAGTTGATCAGTTGACCCAACATTTTACAAAGCTTCAGTTTACACAAGTGCCACAAATGCAGAATAAGGCAGCAGATGCCATGGCCACTATTGGCTTGCTCTTGGAAATTCCCCAAGAAGCTACATAGTATGAGTTTTTCGTCGAGCAGCTCCTCACACCCACTTATGTGAATGAGGATTCAAACCGTGTTTGTATCTTGGTTGGTCCCCAATCCCCTTGGTACCATGAAATTCATGCTTACTTACAAGATGGTATCATATCCCCTCACCTCACACACACCCAACACCAAAACCTTATCTGAAAATCATCCTGCTATGTTATCATAGCCAATACCCTATATCGTCAGGGTTATCACGATACTCTCTCTCGATGTTTAGATAAAAATGAGGCCGCGATGGCATTAAAAGAAGTACACTCTGGACTTTGCGGTGCCCACACGAGTGGTATTGTCCTAGCATGACAAATCCTTAGAGAAAGTTACTATTGGCCTACCATTGAAGAAGACTCTTGTGACTTTGTCAGAAAGTGTCTCCCATGTCAGCAGCACGCAAATCTTGTGCATGCTCCAGCACAAGATCTACAGCCTATTGCACCACCTTGGCATTTTGCTTGTTGGGGCCTTGATCTAGTTGGAACTATCACACCTCTCTTATCTGCTGGACATAAATGGATAATAACAGCTACAGACTATTTCACTAAGTGGGTGGAAGCAATCCCCCTAGTCTCAGCTACAGGAGTTCAGGTCTCCAAGTTCATCTTGTACCACATTGTTTGCCACTTCGGCATCCCATCCACCATCTTCAGGGACCATGAAGGTAACTTTGAAAATCTCAACATGGAAGAATTATGCACTTCCCTCCGCATCCATCACCACTTTTCTAGCCCATATTTCCCACAAGGTAATAGCCAGGCAGAGGCAACTAACAAAACCCTCCTCAAAATCCTAAAGAATGTTGTTAATGATTCCAGCCGCGATTGGCACCTACAAATAAATCCAGCCCTATGGGCCTATCAAACTTCCTTCCATACATCCACAGGAACAACTCCATACTCCCTAGTCTATGGTGTCAAAGCAGTATTACCTATAGAAGTTGAACTTCCCTTACTACGCATATCTTTGCGAGGGAAAATCTCAGATGAAGAATACAGAGTAGCTCAGCTCACCTAGCTAGATCTCTTAGATGAGAAGAGACAACAAGCCTATGACCATCTCATAGTCTACCAAACTCATCTCAAAAGAAATTTCAACAAGAAGGTGCTCCCACGAAACTTTCAGCCAGGTGACATGGTCCTCAAAGAAAACATGAAAGTCCAAGTAGATCAAGAAAAGAAAGGCAAATTTGAACCTACTTGGCTTGGTCCTTATGTTGTCACAACATCTTTTGGCTTTGGAGCCTATTAGCTATCTACACGAGAAGGAGAACTCTTGAATGATCCCACTAACATCATTCATCTCAAGAAGTTCTATGCTTGAAGATCCTTGGTATACCCAGCTTTTGAAAAATACAAAAAAAAATAGTAAAGAGAAATAAGCGTCCAATGGTGAAAACTCGGCAATTCAAGCGCCTTGGATAGGTACCTTGGTGAAAACCTAGTAATTCAGGCACCTTGTGTACTAAGACTAATCCATTATCTATCACTATCCTATCCCTCATCCATTCACCCACCATCTCATAACAATACCTGTTTGTTCCCTTGGTGTTCCAACCAAATATCCAAAATCTGATGAAGCTTGTAAATACCTCCTGTACAGCTTGTAAATCTTGAACCTTAGCTTGTAAATCTTGTACCAAAGCTTGTATTATACCTTGTAAATCTTGTACCATACCTTGTATATCCAAATCTTGTCCAAAGCTTGTACCATATTCCGGCTTGTAAATAATCTTGTATCCTAGCCTGTATCCTATCACATGCACACAAAGAATGCCATTTTCACTTAAGCTTTTCGTAAACCATCTACCTATCCACCTATCACCTATTATAGACATCCCATCCTTCACAAACATTTCCATCTCACAAAAAACCAAAAACATGAACAAACTTGTACATTTGTAACATATCTTGGTCCGTCAGCTTGTACATCCTCTTTAGCTTAGTACCATTATATCTATTCAGCTTTCATGTTAGTTCATCCTTGGTCTACATCTTGCACACATTGCACACCTTGGTTAGCTATTCCAATGCATCCTTTAGCTAGATTTCCTATCACCAAAGTGTTATCCTTCTTAGTTCAGCTTGCCAGACACATCACTCATCCAAATCCACTAGCTTAGGTGCTCTCCGATAGGTCCTTGTAGGATATAGCTTTCCTCATGTCTGATCTTGGTCCGTTAGTACCTTGTCCTACCCATCTCGTTGGCAAATAGTCCTCTTTTGGATTTTTGCTTTCTTTTGATTTGGGATCTTCCCTTTTGGGTCTTGAAATATCTTTTCCAAGCAATCTCCTTGTTCCCTCCTCAAGGTTGCCATGATCTTCCATATCCTGGTATGCTGCAAATGGGGCAATCAAAGCGTAAGGTCTTGATCAGGTCTTTCATTTGTTTTTCTTTTCTGCTTGTGGGTTCTCCTAGTGTCATTTCCATGCTGCTTCCTCTTGGATTCATGTGTGATACTGGGGCAATCCTTGCGTATTTGTTTCGAGTTAGTTTGTCAGTCATCTAGACAGTTGGTGAAAAGGCCTTGATGTTCTTGGTAACCTTGGCAATTAACCTATAGTCCTATAGCAAATCTAGTGCTCAACTACATGGTGGTACTTCTCTTTGAAGTATCCCCCCACTCAAAAAGCTTCAATGGATTTCCTTCATCTCCATTATCCCCCATCCATATCCAACACCTATCCCAGCTTATGCATCAGTATCTCTTTGGATCACTCCTCACACTTAGCTTTAGGGATCCACAATCCTAGTCTTAGGGATCTACCAATCAAATCAATCCACCAAGCCTCATCTTTTGAGATCCACAATCCTAGTTCTAGGGATCTCTGAAACCCATCTTCCGCCAATCTAACTCTTTGAAATCTTTTTGCATCAACTTTATCATTCCATCATCCATCTCCCTACCATGGATTCCTTTTATAGCGCTCTACTCCTCCATCCTCCCCCCCTAATCCTGGAAAGTCTTAAGCTTGCTTTACTATTGTGCCTCTATTTCTCCTTTATCATTCTCCCATAGTGAGAGTTTGAGCTAATTCAACCCCTTCTCTTTGCCAACCTGTGTCTCAGCTCATCTCAATTTCTTGTACTTTTCAAGAAGTCGTCGAGCCTCATTTCTCTCCTTGCCGCCTTCTTGAGGGGTCATCATCTAAGTCTAGTCTCTCCTCTTCTTATCCGAGACTAGGGCAACCTTGTTGCTAAAACATCTTCCTCGTGTTGTCTTCATTCAAACTTCTTTGAAATAGTGTTGTCTAAACACTATGTCAAAGAGGGGCAAAATGTAGACACCTAAATTTGATTACACTGCTTTAGTAATCCTATTTAGTTATCTCTAAAGGCATCATTAATTAAATTTCTATTTAATTAATCCTTTTCCATCCCCTAGCTGATTAATTTAATTAATCATCTATAGTCCTAATTGATAAATCAAATAACCTATTATTTATCAATTAAATCCTATTCTTCTATCTAATTCCAAAAATCCCCATTTATTAAATAAATCTATTTGATAAATAAAATACTCAAATCCAAAAGCCTCTAACCTATCCCTAATCCTCCATTTAGCCTAATCCACCCCATCCACCGATACTAACCAAGCTTAGCCACTAACTCACCCACCCTCATTAATGCCATCCACTTGAACATCTCTAACATTCCTAATCTAATCCTAAACCCAAGCCTAATCCACCCCTTAATGTTGTCACATTCCCTAAACAAGTTTAAGACTTTCCTAAACCAAACCAAAGTCCCCCCTTAAAAATCCCAACCACCAAGTCATGAGTGCTCTTACAAACCATAAAAGACTCTTACAAGCCCACTCATGACTCTTACATCCATCTTCCACACTCTTCCCTCTTCCACACTCATTCCTCTTACATCCCTCTTACATACTCAACCCCACTCATCATGCCTTTAACCAAACCTTTACCCTACCCTCTCACACTCATCCTCCTTGTGACAAGTGTCACCTTACCATTGGTGCTAAACAAGCACAATCCATGTGCTCCCCTTTGAGTGCATCTTAGCCCTCCTTAACCATCTCCCCATCCTTTCATCTAAGCCCTACATCCCTCTACCCTTGGCCTATAAATTGAATCCCATCCCAAGCCATTTCATCAAAAATCTTTGAGCTAAAGTTATCATGCCCTTTTGAGAGCCAAAATCCATACCCATACCCTTATAATGCCAAATTGAGAGCTCACAAAGCTACCAATTTGCTATTATCTATCTCCACCATTGAAGCAACTTTGAGAAATTGAGCATACATCCACATCAAAGGACACATCTACAAAATCAAGAAAGAAACGAAGTGCTTCATCCTTTAAGGTTTTCATCTCTTGTTTGTTTTCTTTGTCTAAGCATATATGTGAACTTAGTTTTGGTTTGTGAATGCTTTCTTTAATGTTAATGTTCCTTGCACACTAAAATCTTGTTCTACACTTAGTACTAGGATTATGGTTACGGTTATAGTTAGACTTAGGTTTAACAAAATAATGTTTGGTCATAATTAGGGTTAAGATTAGCATTGCCATTACAAATATGGTTAGGGTTATAATTAGACTTTGGTTTAGTGAGAGGATGGTTAGTTATAACTAGGGTTAGATTAATAATTGTTATTACAAATAAGGTTAGGGCTATAGTTAGACTTAGGTTTATTGAAATAGTGTATGGTTAAAGACAGGGTTAGAGTTAGACTTATCATTACAAGTATATTTAGGGTTAGAGTTAGACTTGACATTAGGAATATGGTTAAGTTTATAGTTAGACATAAGTTTGAGAAAGAGTGTCTAGTTAGAACTAGAATTATGAATATGGGTAGGGTTACAATTAGACTTAGGTTTAGCTAAAGGGTGGATAGTTATAATTAAGGTTAGACTTAGAATTATTATTACAAATAAGGTAAGGTATTTAGTTGGACTTAGGTTTATCAATATAGTGTATGGTTAGAATTAGGGAACTAGAGTTAGACTTAGCATTACACATATGGTTAGGGTTATAATTAGACTTAATTTTAGCGAAATGGTGCCTAATTTGAAATAGGGTTCACCTAAGACATACTGTTAGGAATAAATTTAGGTTTACAAATATATGATTAGGTTTATTGATAGGGTACCATTGTATGATTAGGATTAGTGATGGGGTTGTAGTTATAGTTATTGTTAGGGATATGTTTAAAGTTATTATTAGGGTTATATTTAGACTTTTTACTATGGTTAGGAGTATGTTTAGAGTTATAGTTATCGTAACATCTTGTTCTTGTTGTACATGCCTTTCTTTTAGCATGTAGGCTTACTTGATACTATTGAGATAGTGGTTACACATAAAATTATTATAAAATTAATCCTATTCTTTAGAAAATATTTACTCTTAAAAACAACACATCAAGTTAATGCCTAACATATTAGTTTTATGTGTCATGTAAATGGTTTAATATTAGAACCACAAAAGACAAAGTTATAAGTTGCAAATGTTTGAAACTATACTTGAAAAAAGATTTAACTTTATTATGAAATTAAATTTTATTATTCTCAAACATAGATGACAGGATAATTATATCTCCCAATAGAATATTTAGATGAAGGAATAAGTGAAAATTTGAAGATATCAATTCATTAAATGCATAACATTGAACTCCATAATGGTGTAAATACATCACACATTCTTCATAGATCAAATCATATTGTGACCTTTGTTTGTTAAATGATCTGTAGAGACTTCTTTCATCATGGATGGAAACGTGTTTGCTTTTGTGTATGTGTTACATACAAATCTCACAATATCTTCCATCTTAATTGTCTCCACTTCATGTACATCATCAATTGTTAAAGCTTTGACTATAGTTTTACAACACTCTTTAATTATTCATTTGCACTTATTAAACTTTGTCTCAAAAAATTGGTTTGAGCCGAGAGAAGTTGTTGGGCTCATGTCAATAATGCTTGACTCTCTATCAGAAGTTGTCAATGGTAAAATAATTTATCAAAAGAATTTTTTTTTTTTAAATAGCATAAAAAAATAAGAAAAAAAGTATACTTAACTAGAGGGATATAAATTTGAAATCAATAATATTTTGAATAACATAACAGGTGAACTAGCATAATGAAGTGTGGAGAATATCAATGTAAAAATCATATTGCATTAAAAATTGAATGAACTTTTGTGTATGGAAACATGACATTATTATGATCATTTATAGACATTAAAGAATAAGTGAACACAATTTTCAAATATCTAGTAGCAGTGTATTGGTTTATAGTAGTAAAGCACAAATTTGATACAAAATAGAAGAAGAATTATTGATACATTTTTCTAAAAGTAATTTGTAATTACATGCACATTAAATCTAAATAGTAAAGCTAAAATGCACATCTAAATTCATAACCTTCAAATTCTAACTACAATATGCAACATGCAAAGATAAATTGAAATAAAAAATAAAAAATTATGACATCTAACCTACATTCTAAAATGTAAAATCTAACATGCATTCTAACATGAAATCTAACATGCATGTTTACATGATATCTAATATGCATTCTAACATTCATTTGTACATGAAATCAAACATATATTATAAATAAAAACATGGAATAAAACATGTATTGTAACATAAAATCTAATGTGCAAATATTGACATAGATTCAACAACTTTCATTGAGCCTTTCCATTGCTCCTTATTTTTCATGAATTCGGGTTGTTTAATAGGGAAAGTCTATATTTAGTTTAGAGTATGCAAATACCAGAGTTGTGACTATTTATTTCAATAGTTTGGTATGATTCATTCTGGCAATTGTCTAGCTTTCCTTGTGTACATGTATTGCTTTGTGTTCAAGAACTCATAGTTAGATATTAACCTAAACATATTACTATTCTATTGATCAAATGTGGTGGTATCAATTTTTGAATAAAATATGGACAAATTATGTGTTTTTCCCCATGTTTTAGATAGTGTCTATCATGAAATGCATAAATATTGTGGTGGTAATTTTGGGATAGTAAACAACTAGGTAATAGTTGATAATGATCATGATTCTTATCTTCAACATCTCTTGAATCCTTAAACAATTACACATAATAGTTCTCATTAGTTTAGCAAGATGCTTGACACCTACTTGTTTGTGAGATATCTCTCTTTTTGTTTAAGTCTTATGATGGTAATATTCTTTTACCAATTTATCAAAATGTCATAGACTGCATTTTGTAATAGATTTTGTTCAAACTTTTGTGATTTCTTCATTTTAAAAAATTTCCTTGTTAGATTTGATACTAGAAGACAAATTAATTTTTATCAATCTAATGGTGTTTCTCACTTCAAGGAGAAAATAGAGATTGATTTTTAGTTGTTTCGTAGATTAACTATTCAAAATTTTAGATGATTGAACTTGAAGATACTCAAACAATAGTAGTTTGCGGGTTCATGGATTTATAGATCTAAAACAAATTCACAAGTCCTCCTATGGCTATAACTTCCATATCCAATTTAGAATCCATCATAAAACACCTTTTCCCTAATCTAGTTGTGTCATCCCCTATTTGAATTGTTAACACAAAGACATAAATTGTACAAAAAAATGTCATGCCCAAATTTTACAAGGCAAAACACAACCAACATTTTTTTTTGATATCAACTAAATACATTAGGGTGATGCATATTTCAATCATTAAATTGAGGGTGATTCTCTAATTTGTTTGAATAAGCACAGAGTAAAGTGGTTATAAACTCTAGGTAGCATTAGCATTCTCAACCATGTGTAAGATAGAAATGGTAGAATACTTACATACTATGTATCCTTAGGATGTAGTTGGTTGGATAGATAATCCTACTTGGTGCCAATGTAAAAGAATTCATTTCATTCAAAACTCCAGTCTCCAAGTAAAGAAAATAAAAGGATATCTATCTTTTATAAGATTCCATGATACCACCTTTGTTAAAATTCAAGTATTGACATAGGGTTGGATGGCATTATGAGGTATTACTTTTAATCCTCATCATAACTTGCAAATAAATCTTGTGCCAATAAATGTGAATCTTCAATTCTTCATCCAATATAGGCTCATAATCTTGATAATTCAGAAATGTGTGAATTACCATATTATACTAATTATTAGCTTTTTTGTGATATATATATATATATATATATATATATATATATATATAAACCTAGATTAATTACTTTACCATTTTTATTCCATTTTCCAACATATGTTTTATTTTGCTTTTAATGGACTTGTACATTTATTTTATTTCAATTAGATGCAACCATATTAATAGTTTGCTGACCATGTGCTACTAACTAGATTATTGATATCATTTACTAACTATTTCAATTCCAAACACTACCACATTTGTATAAGTATCTATTAATAATCTAATATTAATTTAATAATTTAATATGATATACGTAAATACTATTACTAACTAGGTTAGCACTATCCACTTGCTCAACTAATCTTAAAATTTAACTACATACCCTAGTATCTAAATAATATTCATAAAAAAAATAAAAATCTATTCTTAACCCTTTAGTTCATAACATCCACTACCCACCCTTCTCAACATACCAGCATTTAATTAATTACTAACCACTCTCCTACTTACTCTACTAATATTAAATCTATTAAATATTCCTAAGAGACCTACTATACACATCCTACCCCTTTTCTTTCTAACTTATATTATTTTCCAAAACCCCTTGCCTACTTACCACTAACCACACCTTCTAACATACTTCCCTAACCTACATTCCTATCCTTCCCAAGGCATGGCCTTCCCTCCAATACTCACATGGGTTATGAGGAGGTGCCTTATCCCAAGTGGCCTACTCTAGTTGCTAAGACCTATGTTTCAGAAGGTGGTCTTATTTTAATCTGGTTGGGGTTACTTTCCCCCCCCAAAACCATTTTATTATGGTTGCATAATCCCTAGACCATGCATTTGGGAGGGGATGATTGAATCCCAAGGGGCCAACACCTTCACATCTATGGGGGAGAGGGTGGTAGGTACTTTGGTCTAGGGTGGTTGCCTTAGCTAAGGTTTTTTTTTGGTTTGTTTAGTGTTTAATATAAATTGTCTTAGTGTATGGTATTTTCTAGGGTGGGTCTTATTCCATCTTAATTTATTGTATTATATATATATATATTTTAAAATGGTACACATAGGTCCTCTCAAGGGTCACATGACCATCTAGGAGACTTTTATTCATATTATTTTCTCTTTTAAAAGTTATTACCATGAACTATGTATATTAACTTTATTTAGGAGTCAAGATTCTAGGTAATATTCTATAGGATTAATTTATTGGTCTGTAATGGGGAGTGGGATATTTTCCTACTTCCCATAAAATTTCTAGAGGGAGAATGTGCATCTACAACTTTTATTTTCTCATGTAGATTATTTTACTACTTATTACATTGGAGCTAATATTTTTTCTTTTACTATTATGAAATCAACGGGATTTATTTGGTGATTATTTGGTGTGCTTTCTTACTCATTATAGTCTAGTGATTTTAAGGTACTAGATAGTTCAACGTTTAAATTCAAATGTACAAGATCAATTTTGCATGTTTCCAAGGATGAATAGAATTATATAAGGAATCTCTTTCTTATTGAAAACATGATGAATCTTTTTCCATGCATTCAAAAGAAATCTTGCAGCACATGCACATTTATTTTCATTATATTAGACACATAACAAAAAATCTTACAATGAAGTCCCTTAGATCTACATTGAGTAACTCTTCAACAATTCTTTCACATGAGATATATGTAATATTCAACTATTGATTGAAATTTTATCTACATAAGAACAATAATGAATTTACATAACTTTTAAATTTACTCATAATGATGGCTATCTCTCTGCATGAGCTACTTCCTTCAACAATGAGATAGATGCTATATATATATTTATGGTATATTTGTCATTAGTGCAAACACTTATTAAATTCTAAAAGCTTATCTAGCTCATCACTTAGTCTATAGTGTATACCAAGCATCTAGTGGTTACCTTATAAGTTCAACAGGTAAACAGTTCTCACCGAGCATTTCGGAGGATACTAAGTGAATGAGAAGTTTAGCAGTGTTTATTGAGTGAAAAAGGTAAACAAAGGACTTAGTGTTTACCAAGTGAAAAAGGTAAAAAAAGGACTTATTTTTTATCGAGTGAAAAAGGTAAATGAAGGACTCAGTGTTCACCAAGCAAAGCAAGGTAAATGAAGAAGTTAGTTTCTACCGAGTGACACTATATCTATCAAGTCACCAATGGTTACTGAGTTCCAAGAAATGTTGTGTGGCTAGTATGAACTGAGCCTCTACTTCTACTGAGTGCATGATGATGCCAAGTAATGTAGTGGATGTCAAGTATCAGAAAGTCACTAAGTTAGCTCGAGGAACCCAAGTTTTCTACTATCTGGTTGACTCAGTAATATTTTGTTCACTTGTGTTTTGGCTGACCTTGTAATTGTAAATATTGGAATGGTATATATGTAATGTATGATATCATTTTTAGCATGGGAATATATGAAAATATTTGAAGAGATTGATGCTCACATGTAAAGAAGGTATTGCAAATTAGCAGCAGAGTAAAAGGGATTCAGCAAGGACAACATAGGAGCAAAAAAGTTATATCTATTAGATCAGGTGATCAATGCAAAAGGCATCTTATCAGAAAACCATTGTAAGTAGATCCACTGCTTCATCCTAATAGGTGAATCAGTTTATAAATCCTTTAACAGGGTAGATTAAATAGTCTTTTTGTAAATCTCCTAACAGAGTGCATACTTCACTGTATGTTTGTAAATCCTCTGACAAGGTGGATCTAGCAGTCCTACTTGCTCCTAACAGGGTAGATCATCAAAAGTGATCATTGTAAGCCTTAATAGGCCAACTTTATACTATAGTATTGAGATTTAGTGGGCATCATCCCCACCCCAATTTTACTTTCTATTTGGAAGGTTTCTAGGTCACCAATTCTCTATGTTCATGTGCAATAAATGTTTGATCTTTCATTTATGCAGTACATTAGATGAATGAATGATGAATGGTTAAAATGCTGAATTGTTTAAAAGTTTAATATGTTACTGATTCACCCCTCCCCTATCAGTAACTTAGCTTATCCTGAATATTTCCAACAATTGGTATCAGATCTTTGTGGTTCTTAGTATAAAGTTTGAAAGCTTGAGAAAAGATCAAGGACAATGGAGATATTCAGACTTGACAAATCTATTGAAAATGAAAAACTAGATCTAGAAATGGCCATGGCTCAACTCAAAGAAGCAAAGGAGCATCTTTCTCAATCCCTAAAAAGAAGGAAGAAACTTGGAAGACAAATGAATGATCATCAGTATGTTGAAGAAAAGATTGAAGACCTTTTACTATCAAGTAGTTCAAATGAAGCTAATAAAGAAATCAAGGAACTCCTAGCAAAGAACGGTTCTCTATAAGAAGAAGGAAGGAAGCTTAAAAGGGAACACAAAATCCAATCAATCAGGCTATGTGAAGTTTTGGAATAGAGAAACACGGAAAATGAAGACTTAGAGGTAAGAAATAATCAATTCCTTTGGCATGAAAATATTGTAGGTCAACTATCTAATGCAAATGAAGAAATTATGAATCTGAGATCTGAGAATGAAAGTTTGAGAAATGATTTAATCACTGAAAGACAAATCAATGCAAGCTTACAAAGTGATCTAAGATCTAAAAGAAAAATCAATGAAAGCTTGGAAAATGACTTGATCACTAAAAAGAAAATCAATGAGAGAATGATGAAATCTCAAGCAGACATGACTCAATTAAATCAGCAAAGTGAGCAAAACTTTCATAGAGAAAAAGGTAAAGCTGGTCTTGGATATAAGGAAGAAGGTGAATCCTCCAAACAAGGTGCCCAAAGGAATCAAAGACCCACTTGTAAGAACTGTGGTAAGTTAGGTTATACATCAAAAAAATGTTGGAGTAATGGAAAAGGAAAATTCAATGGCAAATGCTTCAACTGCAATCAGCATGGTCACAAAGCTAATGAATGCAAAGAGAAACCAAAATTTGAAGGCAAATGTCACAAATGCAAGAACAAGATCACAAGGCATCTGAATGTAAATAAAAAATGTTCAATCTAGTAGAAAAAATTATCAAAGCAATATTTGGTTGGGACTACAATACTTGGTGGAGGTGTCACTATTGTGGAGAATATGGACACATTGGGATAAACTATGCAATACATCACCTAAGAAAGAAGGATACAACCATAAGATGTTACACATGTACTGAACTTGGTCATATAGCCCAGAATTGCATGAATATTAGAAAAATTAAAGATGAAAGGAAAGCTAAAACTGATAACATTTAGAAGTAGATGAGACAACAGTGGATTCCTAAATCTACCGAACAAGACAGTTCAAATGATGGTCATGTCACTCAAGAAATGGGTGACTCCACCATTTCCAATTAGATTTAAGAAGAATCAAGAACTACATCTTCTAGCTATATCTTTAGCAGTTCCAGAGTGAAAGAGTGTAAATGATCAAATCAGTATTTTAGATACAAGGATCAAAGAAAAGTTATCATTTATCATGTTGCATCTATCGAGAAAGGTTGGTTGAAGACCTTACCGAGCTAGGTCAGGAGTAACTAAAAGTTTTGTTTGATCACCAAGTTGCAAGCTTCTATCGAACAAGTGAATGATATACTAGCAAGCACTATGTCATCACAGCTACTTTCATACCAAGCATTAATGACAATATTTTTGTCAAAAGGGTAGAATTTGATTTCATTCTTCATCGTGATTTCAGAGCAAAGAATTTTTTAGTGAATCTAGAGGAAATTCCAAGTGATTTCAAGTGATTTTCAAGCATAGAATTTGTTCAAGATTTCCTTATACTTAATGAGCAACTATGGCATCCAAAAGCACCAACAATACCAAGGCAAAAAGAGGTTCAAAAATGTTGGTAAAGGGTATAGAATGGAAAATTCCCAACTTCAAGATTTTTTTGACCATTGCAAAATCACTCGACCCAACTAGAGCTCAATCAAAAATACCACCTAAGGTACTTCTTATCAATGATATTCGTACTCATTTTAAATGTTCTGTTCAAGAAATTGAAAACCTAGAGATGGACAATGCCCTAGGTGAAATGAGTGTAGATGGCTCTCTAAAACCTAAGTACAAGCATCTTGAAACCAAAGGCTTGACCCATATCTCGCATATGCCTAGAAACTTCCAAACCAAATGGATTAGGTATATCTTGATTTGGGTGCATAATGGACAATTATGGTTAGAGTAGCCAGTGCTAATCACAAAGAAGATGATTCACAAAATCATGGGTCTCCATATGCTCAGTAAAGAAAAAGCCACCAAAACCCTAGGTCAGGAGGACCTACAAAAGAAAACCCTAGCTGAGTGGGACGGTAGAGGTTTAAAGCTCAACACTGTATCAGATGTTAAACTAAGATTTGGCATTCATGTAATTGCATATAAATTATACAGTTCCAGTAGATTGAATAGTCAACCTTGTGAAGCTATGGATTTAGCCCTCAAGATTGTAAAGAAAAACCTTGAATTTGATCTGTCTGAAGTATTGTTGAAACAATTGAATAAAAATATGGATAGTATAAGGACTTCCAAGAATAAACCTTGTAAATTCGGTTGTCTATTGATCTGTTTATTTTTCTATGCTCAAAAATTCTTTCCATCTAAAGGAACTGTCATATGGAGAAAAGACATTCCAATTTTGTATCAGATAAATGAGTTTGTAGCAGAGATGGGTGAAAATTTTGATAGCATTATGGACAATTATTTTGAAGATTTCAAGGAAAGAATGAATAATAGGTTTTGGATTCCACAAAAATTAGTTGAAGATTACAAAGGTGATGTATGCTTCATGGTTGACTATGATAAGGTATACATCTAGGTAGTCAGACCCCGAGTTGCATGGGTAAAACCTCTTCCCTATGAGGTAAATATTGATGAAGCTAGATACATCATAGAAGCACTAGTAAATGAGCCAGTAGACCCAAGGAAACCAATTTTTGGAACCTATGATGAAGCAAAGGCCAGAATTGAGCTTGAAATCAAGCTACCATAGGCCATAAGCAAAGGCAAAAGGAAGATAGCAAAATTGAAAACTGCATCTGGCCCTCTTATGCTAATGGAAGGAAAAGGTGAGGACGAAGGAGATGATGAAGAAGAAGAAGGAGAAGAAGAAAAAGAAGAAGAAAAATCTAAAGAAGAACCTCCGAAGAAGAAAGGAAAGGCAATAATTACCAAACCTAAGAAGAAGCCTACTGCAGTATTCACAAGAAGAACCAGAAAAGGTAAGCAGGAACCTATACTAGTGAGGCCTGCACCCACATTTGAAGAAAGGCTTAAACAATTGGAAGGAGTAGGCATCACAAATTTCAAGGCATTGAAATTTGAAATTAGAACAGATGCTGAGAAAATGTAGATAAATGGAAATACTCCCTGGACTAGCTTGCCTCCCAAATCTCAAAAGAACTATTGGAGAGATTACAATTGAAATGGGAGTTAGCCACCCAAATGGTAAAAGAAATCTATGAGAAATCTCTAAAGAATCTTCGACCAAGTCTCACTGGAGAAGAATTAAAGACTGAGATGAAAAACCATGAAGGTAAAATGATGATAAGATTTCAAACATGTTTAATTTTGATCAAAGACATTGAGCATGTTGTAAATGATGCTACAAACATGTGGAAAAATATCTATCATTTGCATAAGCCCAGTGAAGACCCAGTGGAAATCAAGGATGATGATAGAAATGAAAGTGGGGATATTGATGGCACTCCATCCATCACAGTCTCACTAGGAGAGCTACATGCATTAATGGAAGAAGACAAGGAGGAAGAAGGAATGAAGGAAGAAGCTAAAGAGGAAGATAAGGAGGAAGATGATCCAATAAAAATTGTAGTAGCAATTATTACATCCCTTCCTCACTCTCCACCTAAAACTATCACATCATCTAGGTTGGAGTCGGCTTCAGCAAGTTTGATAGCTTCTACAAGTGAGATTGTGAGCACAATTTCCACATCAATTGCTCAATCTTCATCGGCCTCCTCCCAGCTCTAGGTATCTAAAACAGATATGCCAAGCACTTCATCTACCGAGTTGACTGCTACTTCTTCAGCTACCAAGCCAGCCTCCTCAACTCCATCATCATCAGTCAGTGTAACAGTAAGTTCTACAGTTTTGATTCTAGCTTGTTCTACAATTTTTTCAGCATTATCTGCATCTCCTTCAAATCCAGTTAGTTTAGATACTACATTACCAAGTGTATCATCATTTTTGGTAAGTATTCTAGTTTTTGATCTGGAAAATACTCCTGTTGGCACTCAATCCTCAAGTCCTATCCTAGTTTTCACTGCTAGTCCTTCCATATTCACTATTGTGTCTATTCCTAAGGTCAAACTAGTCATCACAGAAGTCAAACAAAAGCAACCAGTAAGACTTCTGATCACTGGAAAGGAAATTCTTGAAGATATTAACTTAGATACAAAGATAGTGATTCCAAAAATTGACTATGAAAATGCTACCATTGAAGAGATGAGGTATGCTAGTCAACTAATAGAGATGAAGGCTACGCAAAAGCAGTTAAGGTCTGAAAGGGATAAGGATTATAGAATAATTGAGAATGCCAGGAATATAATTATAGAAGCTATAGGTGTTGAAGTAGATTCTACTCAACACATTTTGATTCAATTAGAAGGGGCTGTAAATAAATTCAATGAGTACACCTCTGGTCAAGAAAAATTGATTGAAAAGGCTGAAATAAAATTTGATAATAAGGTGCTTGAGCACATTGCAATAAAATAGGTAGAATTGTCCACAATTTTGGTTAATCTTGAAAATTCTTTTAATAATGTAACTTTTCTTTTTTCCAAACTTTGTGATGTTACCGAGTATACCAAGGAGATCAAAGAAAAATTGAATAAAATTGATGAGGATATGAAGGTCAGTGCCCAAATGCTGCAACTTGACCCCAATTCAAGTTCATCCCATCATCTCAGAATCAAATTTTTGTCAAAAAAGTAGGTAGAATTGTTGAGATAGGAAGCAAGGATCAGGTCTACCTTGATTGACATTCAGAATAATGATCCTTCCTACCATGGGCACAATACAGAAACACATTGTATACTCTAAAACATTGATCCATAACAAAAATTTCTCAGTTGTAGATCATATGATTGAACTTTCAGCTAAAGTTCAAATAGCACTCTCCACCTGCACAATTTTGCAAGAAAATTGGGATAAGACTTTGGCTCTTATTGTTAAGGTACATTCTGAGTTTATCTCCCATTTTGGTGTTTCTGTGTAAATACATATTGTTTACTTTGGCATTATTGTCAAAAAGGGGGAGATAGAGTACCAAAGAAGAGATAGAGATATATGTAAATTAGTACATCAAATTTTGCACATAAATTTTGGCTCATAAGTGTTTTTGTCACTAATGCCAAAGGGGGAGATTGTTTGAATTATGGTATATTTTTCATTAGTGAAAACACTTATTCAATTCTGAATGCTTATCTAGCTCATCACTTAGTCTATAGTGTATATCAAGCATTTAGTGGTTACCTTATAAGTTCAGCAAGTAAATAGTTCTCATCAAGCATTCCAGAGGATACCGAGTGAATGAGAAGTTCAGCAGTGTTTACCGAGTGAAAAAAGTAAACAAAGGACTTAGTGTTTACAAGTGAAAAAGGTAAATAAAGGACTCAATTTTTATTGAGTGAAAAAGGTAAATGAAGGACTTAGTGTTCACTGAGAAAAGCAAGGTAAATGAAGAAGTTAGTTTCTACTGAGTGACACTATATCTACCGAGTCACCAATGGTTACTGAGTTTCAAGCAATGTTGTGTACCTAGTATGAACTAAGCCTCTACTTCTACCGAGTGCATGATGATGCTGAGTAATGTAGTGGATGCTGAGTATCAGAAGGTCACCGAGTCAACTTGAGGAACCCAAGTTTTCTACTATCTGACCGACTCAGTAATATTTTGTTCACTTGTGTTTTAGCTAAACTTGCAATTGTAAATATTGGAATGGTATATATGTAATGTATGATATCACTTTCAGCATGGGAATATATGAAAATATTTGAAGAGATTGATCTTCGCATGTAAAGAAGGTATTGCAAATCAGTAGCAGAGTAAAAGGGATTTAGCAAGGACAACATAGGAGCAAAAAAGTTATATCTGTCACATCAAGTGATCAATGCAAAAAGGATCTTATAAGAAAATAGTTGTAAGTAGATCCACTACTTCATCCTAATAGGTGAATCAGTTTATAAATCCTTTAACAAGGTAGACTTAACAGTCTTTTTGTAAATCTCCTAACAGAGTGCATACTTCATTGTATGTTTGTAAAATCCTCTAACAAGGTGGATCTAGCAGTCCTACTTGCTCCTAATGGGGCAGATCATCAGAAGTGATCATTGTAAGCCTTAACAGGCCAACTTTATGCTATGGTATTGAACTTTAGTGGGCATCATCCCCACCCCAATTTTACTTTCTATTTGGAAGGTTTCTGGGTCACCAAATCTCTGTGTTAATGTGCAATAAATGTTTGATCTTTCATTTATGCAGTACATTAGATGAATGAATGATGAATGGTTAAAATGTTGAATTGTTTAAAAGTTTTATATATTACTGATTCACCCCTCCCCTCTCAGCAACCTATCTTATCCTAAATATTTCCAACAATATATATATATATATATATGTACATATATATACATATATATGTACATATATATACATATATATGTACATATATATATATGTACATATATATGTATATATATGTATATCATATACATATATATACATATATATGTACACACACACATATATATATATATATGTGTGTGTGTGTGTGTGTGTGTACATATATATATGTATATATATACATATATATATATATATAGATATATAAATGTACATATATATATATATAGATATATATATGTACATATATATAGATAGATATATATGTGTACACACACACACACACACACACACACACATATATATATATTACAATGCCCATAATACACATAGCATCCAATTTCACCTTCACATTTATAATGATATAAAATAAGGAGTAGATCCTTTCCCCAATACAAGGAACAACAAAAGAAGTTTGATATCACAACACATTACAAGATGACATGGGAAAAATTGGTCTCTTCACAATACTTGATTTTTCAACATTGCCAAGGGTGAAACCCTAATCTTCTCATAGGATCCATCCTCACAAACTTGCAAAACAACACAAAATCTAGGAACCTCACCTCTCATCCTAGGATTCTAAGAAGCTACCCACTGAGCTGGATAAACAAGGCCGAAATGGGGTACACACAAACATTAAAAAATACATGCATCCACATAATACAAACACATAGAAATTACTTCCATGGGTTACACAATGATTCACCATTGGAATCATGAATACATTGGGTGAAGGTGGACTCTTCGTAGAGGAGAATTTCATATCCATAATACAAATATCAAACTAAAATTACATTTGTTTCTTTCCTCTCAAGGCTATCATAAAATCTTCTCCTTCTTATACAAATCCCTTATAGCTCCCAAAGAATCAAAGGCATGTGTCTTTAATGGAGCCCATACTCCATGAAAGAAAGAACAACTCCTCATCATGAGGAAAATTTTCTCAACTATAATGTTGAGCCCAACTAACCCCTTCACCCAAGGCTTATCTTCCCTCCCAAGGGTGAGTGAAGCCTTCATACCCATTAAAAATTCAAGATTCAAAAAAATGGAAGGAGATCAAGAAAGAAAACTAAGAAAATACATGTAGCACAATGCACAATGACACCATCACAACACAATACAAAGATTTACAATAACAATACATGATCTATAACAACACTTCATGCTTTCAAAATCATTATGAAATGCTAAAAAAATGGTCGTGGTTTGAGCACAAACCTTGGTCCAAGCTAGAGGCAATGATAGTTGATTAAGAGCTCCATTAGCCTCCCTCCAAAACCCTAACTATCTCTAAACATAGAGAGTGGGTGAACAACCCACTAGTTTTTTTAAATCTCCCTAAAAAGGCTTTCCCACTATCTATTTTGGCAAAAGCACCAAGCCACTCCCTCTTACAAAATTGTCCCCCCTTAAGTTTTCTATTTTTGACTTAATGGAAACATGGGGAAGAACTCATATGACAACTCCATTTTCGAATTGGTGGAAGAATACATTGGTAAAGCCCCCCCCAAGGCTATCTAGGCACTGATATGGTAAAAATTAGACCCCTAACATGCTATACTATCATATGGGTAGCTTATTTTCACACCAAGGACACCTTGTGACCAACTAATGACCCTTCAAAACACTAGTCAAGTCTAAATTCGAATTTTCTTTTGATAAAGACCCATCCTATCCCTTGTCAAGTGGGTTTACTTAATCATTAATAGGGTAATTCATTTTTGGGTTAAATGCCACCATGACCAAAACCTTAGGTGACATGTCATTAACACACAACAATCTACAAGTGTCAAGTGACACCTTAAAGCACATTACACATCATCATGATATATCCCTAATGCATCTTTGAGATTTACATTTTTACACACATGCAAGCTTACATTTATGAAATAAAATACATTGCAACAAGGATTTTGGATCTTTCAAAGATTTTCCTTGGTTAAACTATGCTTACATGAGTTTGGGCCTTGTTTCCCCCAATAATTTCCATGGTTCCACTTCCTATGCACTAACCTCAAGAATTAGTAGTCCAAAGAACAATCACATAAAATAATCCATATTACATAATTCAATTAAATTTATTTTCTTAATCATTTCAAATGAAACATGTCAAAACATAAAAATATCAAAATATGCATATATCACATTTAATCTTAAAACACATGATTGAATTAAAATTTTGCATCACATCAAGATCTAATTTATATCCTACCATGTGTAAAGTTGCATCCATATTTTTTTGATCATCCCATATAAAAATATTTGGTTCTTAATACATATCATAGATGGAAGTCACTACTGTAAATGCCAAAATCAATAGATAATATAAGCTACTATCCAATTAAGTCTCAAATAAATATTCAAATCTTGAGTATCAAAATGTAAGTAAAATATCTATGTTATTACGGGTCGGGGTGAGACCTCACAAAAATAACTTATTTACTATTGTTTTACTCTTGTTCATTTGTACATCAAATATCTACTCACTACTAAATACTACCCAACCAAAAACGATAAAGGAGCTTGAAGAGTTGAAAGTGAAATAGGGGGAAGATGACTTCTAAAATATGTTGCTCTATCTTAACCTTATAAGGAATCTTAAATAAAATATTTCATTTTCAAAAAGAGGAAAATAATTAAGAACCTAGAATATAGTGGCTACAGGATGATGAAGAAGTGATCAATAAATAAGTCTTAAATTAGTACAGCCCCATCTTGTCCAAATTCTTGCAAAAAAAAGTTACATATATTAGCCATTATTCCTATAAGATGTGTCATCAAACAAATAAAACCAGCTTGAAAAGATTGTAAGTGTATTTTTCATAAAACCAACTGAGAAAATAACAAAATATGATTTTTAAGTACCTCAATCTTCAACAAAGATGTTGTGGGTGTATATCTATCAACTAAATTTCCATTATTGTCAACCAAAAACTTAGTTAAGTTCCATTTTAATCTATCACCAAAAAATCCACCTTTGATTGATTTCAAGAACTTGTAAATAGGGGTTGCATTACTACCATTGACCTCAACCTACATCATCAAAGTGCAATACAAACACAAAAGATAAAATGTTATAAATTTTTTTACTAATTAAATGAAACTTGAAAAAAAATCAATTATTTTACAATAACATTTCTCCTAAAATATCTAGTAAAGATATCTAATAAACAATCAAAATATAGCTAATATGCTAACCTTTCCAAAAATGGGACCAAGCTACGACCAAATATAGGTTAATATGCTATGAATAAAAATGACATGTATTGCCACGAATTGGTCAAGTGCACTAGAAACCAAGATAGGACCAAGTGTAGGTTAATACATTTTTTCCATATAGAACACTAATTTTGTCAATAGGAAACTATGATTCTCATTGTTAAGCTTGAATTTAGAAAAGTTTCTGAAACTACCAATAGAAATGAAACCATCTTCAAGTCTATGACAATTATCAAATGATGATGAGCTTGCATTTTAACTAATGGTTATTTTTATTTTTCATTGAAATATGATATTCATAAACATGACTAGTATATTTTCCTTTACAATTTTTATAATAAAAAGAGTTTCCTTATTAAATGCCAATTTTTTTTCACTAATATAATGAGACATCATTACTAGAAGATACAATGGACAATGATTAAGTATATTTTCAATCAGTATGATAAGAATATATTTTCTTATGGCTCTTAATAACAAATGCTAAAAAAATCTTATTCTTGAAAAGTCATTCAATTTTTTTAGGGCATCAACAAGGCACAAATTCAATTCTTATAGTATAAGACATGGATCATTTTATTATTGATGCAGGAGCATCCAATGGTGTAATGGAAATATTGTATCACCCAAAAATATGCTTAGTGTTAGTTTATGTTTAAAGTGTTTTAATTTTTGGATACCCATTTGGTTCAAATAAAGATTCCAACACTCATAGCTCCATTATTGGTTTTCTAGGTTAGAGTTTTTGAGCACAATAGGATGTGTGCCAATGTAGAAAATATGTCATTTTATAATTGAGCCATAATTATGATGAGTTGAAGGGTGTAAGTTTGAGGGATGATTATAATTATAATTTAAAGCACTCCAAAAAAAGAATTAGGTCAAAAGGCTTTACGATTTGAAAGTTATTATAGTTTTGAGTTGCGTGGAGACCTCTTAAGAGCACTTCAAAGTCAAATTTGAGGCACTAAATGGCCTATTATGGGCCAAAAAAATGGGGTATGAGAAAATATGGTCCATAGGTCTATAGAGTTCTTGGAGATATTTTTGGGAATGTAAATGGTTCGTCAATCAGAGTCGCAGATCAAAAGTTATGCCTCCTAGAAGTTGGACTACCATTTCTAGATTCTTCTAATTTTGGAACAACTTCTGATGAGTTTTCTAGAACCTTCTATTTTGGCGGTGAATAAAAAATGGAATATTCTAAAATTTATTCCTAACCCTAAACCTAATTTGGATTAGTTAAGGATAATTAGGGCATTGTAAAGGTAGTTTTTGGTGGAGTTTGGGAGAAGGTACTATGAGAAGGGTTTTCTCCAGAATCTTGATAACAATGTAAGCCCATAGGGCATTCCATGGAGTCTATTTTCATTATAATTAATGTAATATTAGATCACTTTTGATAATAATATTTCCATTTTCCTATTGTGCTCATTTTTGTCTTAGGTTGTGTCCCCATCAAGTGGTATCATAGCAGGTTTTTTTGAGTATGTAGACAAAGCATTGACTATGAGGCAGTTTGCACCAAGACTGTGTGGTTGTGGATTTTGATACAAGAAGATGTCTCCACAAAGGGAGTGTGGTGGAAGCCTTGGAGTTGTTACTCTCAAGGTTAGAGCCCTCTAGAGACAAGTCTAGGTATTACAGGAGGAGATCCGTAGATGGATGAATGTTGTTGTAGGTGACGAAAGTGAGGAAGAAAATAAAGAAGAAGGAAATATTGGGTAGGAAGGGGAAGGAGATAGAGAATTCATAAACTATGAAAAGAATAATATTTTTAGGGCCATTTCCAAGCTTGGAAAAATACCTAAATTTGACATCAACATGTTTTTGGAAAATCTAAACTTGGATGAGTTGATCAACTAGATCAATGAGCTAGAGGGATATTTTGAGTATGAGGATATCAAAGACCCTGATAGGGTTAAGTTTTTGAAGGCCAAAATTAAAGGCCATTTGGCAAGAGATTCAATTGTAAAGAAATAGAAGAGGAAAGGAGAAAATCACAAGATGGGATCACATGCTAGACAAACTAAAGAAGCAGTTATTTCTGTTGATTACAAGCTTGATTTGTTCAAAAAAGATGCAAGGGTTAAAGAAAATGGAAAAATATATCCAAGAATACATAGAAGAATTTTTACCAAGTCCTTATTAGGGTAGGGCATGCAAAAGTAAACAAGGAGAAGGTTTCCCATTACCTTAGTGGGTTAAGACCTAGTATTCAAGAGTTAACTCTAGTTCGAATGACTAACATTGAAGAGGCATACCAATTTTCCTTGTGAGTTGAGGAGAAGCGAAAAAAAATGTTTGATGGAAGGAAAAGAGGGTGTAGTCAAGAAGGAAGGGGCAGTGGTAGGTCATTTGGAAGCCAAAATGAGAACCAAAAGAAAAATGAAGATGTGGGTACTAGCCAAAATTAGAGGCATGATGGTTTCAACTACTCCTATGATCAAATCTTTGGAGAGTAGAGAGGTACAGGTAGAGGACATGCAAAAGGTTCAAGAAGAGGGGGCTTCTTCAATAACTGTTTTCATTGTAATGAAGAAGGTCATTGTGCCTTTGAATTCCCTCAGTGCCAAGGAAGTATAGATAGGAGAGCTCATGGTCAAGCAATGGTTGCTCATGTGGATGATGATGCATAGTCATCACATTTAGAGAATGCAAAAAGAGGAGAGGTTCTATTTAGTAAAAGGGTCTTATTGAGTGGTGAGACTAAACCTAGACAAAGGAGGATTTTGTTTCATACTAGATGCAAGTGTGAGGGTAAATGTTGAGATGTGATTGTTGATGGTGGAAGAACTAACAACTTAGTGTCAGAGGAGATGGTCTCAAATCTTAAGCTCAAGAGGGAGAACACCTCCAACCCTATCAAATTGCTTAGGTGTAGGATGATCATAAGGTCCTAGTTAGTAAGAAATGTTTGGTAAGGTTCAAGATTGGGAGTTAATATGATGAAGCTCTCTGTGACATCATTCCTATGGATATCTTCCATTTATTATTGGGAAGGCTATGGTAGTTTGATAGGCATGCTATACATGAAGGTCATGCAAATACATACTCTCTGACAAAGGATGTAGTTCACCATAAATTGAAGCCCTTGATAAAGGAGGGTGAAAAGGTATGCAGTAGTGCTAGGGTATGTCTTGTTGATGGAAGAAATTTTTAAGATGGCATGAAACATCAGCATATGTGTTAAGCTTTAATTCCTAGAATAGATAAGGAAGGTAGTAGTGAAATTTTACTTGAAGTTTCAAGTTTATTAACTGAGTATGGAGATGTCATCTTTGATAATGTTCCAGAAGGGTTGCCACCAATAAGGAAAATTAGTCATCAAATAGATCAAGTCCCTAGAGCTAGTTTTCCTAACAAGGTTGCTCATGGGATGAATCCTAATGAGGCTAAGGAGCTAAATAAACAAGTTTAGGATTTGCTGAGGCACTAATACATTTGGTACCAAATTGAAATGGCAGTGCCGTTGTAATTTTTCTGTCACAATCTTGTCGTTGTCGCAATTGCGACAGTAGACTGTCGCAATTGCAATGACGACAAGGTTTTGATGAAAAAGCTACAACAACACTGCTATTGCAATTTGGTACCAAATGTATTAGTGAGAAAAGGTTTGATTCAAGAGAGCCTGAGTCCATGTGCAATACTTGTAGCACTAGCACCAAAGAAGGATGGAGAGTGGAGAATGTGTATAGACTCTTGGGTCATAAATAGAATAACCATCAAGTATTGACTTACTTTGCCAAGAATGGATGATCTTATGGATTGTTTGAGTGGAGCTTAGTAGTTCACAAAGATAGATCTCAAGAGTGGTTATCACCTAGATACAAATAAAAGAGGGAGATAAATGGAAGAATACATTCAAGAACAAGGAGGGTCTATATGAGTGGTTAGTTATGCCCTTTGGACTGACCATGTGCCAAGCACCTTCATGCGGCATATGAATGAGGTACTAAAGAAATTTTTGCAAAATTTTTTTATTGTCTATCTAGATGATATTTTGGTTTTTAGTACGTCTTTGGATGAAAATTCATTACACATTCATAGTGTCCTTGAAAGGTAGAGGGAAGATAAATTGTTGATTAATTTCAAGAAGTGTAGCTTTGTCAAAAAGGAGTTAGTCTATTTGGGGATTTTTGTATTAGCTGAGGGTCTCAAAATGGACTCAAAGAAGGTGAGGGTCATCTTGGAATGGCCTACTCCAAGGTCTACCATTGAGGTGAGGTCATTCCATGGTTAGGCTAGTTTCTATAGGAAGTTCATTAGGAATTTTAGTAGTATATGTGCACCCCTAACTAAAATAATGAGGGGGGATAGAAAAGAGTTCAAGTGGACTAAATGAGCTGCAAGGAATTTTGAATTTTTGAAGAAGAATGTGACATAGCAACCTATGTTGGCATGTCCTTGATTTCAACAAAGTGTTCCAAGTAGATTGTGATGCTAGTGCCAGTGCTATTGGGGCTTTTTTGAGCTAAGGAGGTAAACCTATTGCCTATTTTAGTAAAAAAATGAATGATGCAAAGAAGTATTCTATTTATGATCAGGAGTTCTATTCAATATTTTAGGCCTTAAAGAAATAGAGGCATTATTTGTTGCCAAAAGAATTTGTCTTGTATACTAAACACCAAGCATTGTAGTAGCTAAATAGTTGAGGTAAATTGAATCAAAGAAATTTGAAGTGAGTATAGTTCATGGAAAGCTATACATTGGTATTGAAACATAGAAGAAAAAGGTTTAATAGGGCTGTAGATGCATTAAGTAGGAGACAATTATTGTTGGTAGTAATGCAGGTTGAAGTGGTTAGGTTTGATGAACCCAAGAATTTTTACCCTAAGGATCTTGACTCTATAGAAGCTTGGAAGGCTTGTAAAGAACCTGTTACTCTAGATAGGACTAGGTGGCTAGATTACATGATTTAGGATGGTATGTTGTTCAAGGGAACTCAATTGTGTATCCCAAGAAGTTCCATGAGGGAAAACTTGATCAAAGAGAAGTATAGTGGAGGGATGGCAGGATACTTTGGTCAAGATAAGACCATTTCCATTATTAGAGAACATTAATTTTGGCCTCAATTGTCACAAGATGTGAAGACATTTGTGCAAATTTGTCAACTATGTTAAATAGCCAAAGGATTTAGTCACAATACAAGACTCTATCAACCATTGCTTGTTCCATTGAAGCCTTGGGAGGACATAAGTATAGATTTTTTTCTTGATTGCCAAAGATGAAAAGGGGTAATGACTCAGTATTTGTGGTGGTTGATAGGTTCTCCAAGATGGCACACTTCATTCCATGCCACAAGACTCATGACATAGTGAATACTATAGATTTGTTTTTTAGAGAGGTGGTGAGTCTACATGGTCTCCCAAAAAGTATTGTTTCTGATATAGATACTAAATTTGTTGGGTATTTCTAGAGGACTTTGTGGAAGAAGTTGAAGATAGAATTGAAGTTTAGTTTGGAACATCATTTGCAAATCGATGGACAAACAAAAGTAGTGAATAGAAGTCTGGGAAATTTGTTGAGGTGTTTAGTAGGAGATAGACCTAAGGGTTGGGATTTGATTCTACCACGAGCAAAATTTTCTTACAATAATTTTTTAAACAAGAGTACCAGTAGATTGTGTATGGGAGTAGTCCAAGGACTACACCATAGCTAAGGAAGATGGAGCAAGGGGAGAGGACACGTGTTGAGGTAGAAGACTTTGTTGAACATGTTAAGAACCTAGATGAGAAGGTGTGAGCACATATTACCAAGAGGATCAAATGAGGCAACATAAGGAGTTCCATGTTGAAGACTAGGTTATGGTATATTTGAGGAAGGAACAATTTCCAATGGGTATCTACAACAAGATGAAGATGAAAAAATGTGGCCCCTACAAAATTTTGAAGAAACATGATTTAGGGAATGAATATGAGGTGGAGTTGCCACATGGGATTCACATTTCTCCTATTTTAATATTGCAGACTTAACAAAATATCATGATGATCATGCAGATGAGGAGTTGATGTTGGAGCCATGTCTAATTCCTACTTCTACAAAGGAAGATATTGAAGAAATTTTTGATAGTCATGTGGGCTAGAGTACCAGAAATAGGTAGTATAAAGAATACCTGGTGAAGTGGAAAGGATGACAAAAGAAGAATCAACTTGGACGTCTATAATTGATGTTACCCATTTGGATTTTCCTCTACTTTCTATAAAGTGACAAGATCACTTTTTAATCTACCCTGGGCATCTAATGTAGGAGCATCTAGTGGTGTAAGGGCAATCATTTATCACCCAAAAATATGGTTAGTGTTAGTTTCTATTTAAAGTGTTTTCATTTTTGGATACCCATTTGGGTCAAATAAATATTCCAACTCTCATAGCTCCACTTTTGGTTTTTTGGGTTAGAGTTTTGAGCACCTTGGGATATGTGCCAATGCAAAAAAATAGGTTATTTTATAATTGAGCCATAATTATGATGAGTTAGAGGGTGCAAGTTGTCCTCAGAGGGTAAAAGCACAAACTTGTGTCACCATTTTACAAAAGAAAAGGCCAACAAAAGTATAATTGTTCAGCTTCAATGACATAAAACTAGTACCATTATTTAGAATTTGTAAATGAAGTAAACTAATGAAATGTATAGAAATGGATGAAGTTTAGGATTATAATTTTTAATAATTATTTGGAACAAGAAATTTATTTTCCTATTTTTTAATAATAACTTTTTAGTTGCTAAAAAATGCTAGAAATCGGCATCTAGTTTCCACCACAAAACTACATGGAAATAAATGTATTTCCCTTTGATCTCATTTTTTTTATGGATAAAATATGTAGCTAGAGAAATCAAAAATAAAAATTGGCTTTAGACCTATACTTTCTCTTTTATAACAATTCAAACTTCAACTTATTGAAATCGATAGTTTTCATCTCCCACCACATTTTTCAAAACTATTCTATTCCAACTAAAAGGAAACCTATGGATTCTAAAAGAGGATTCTCTCTACTAGAACATCATATAATTTTTAATTTTTATTGATTTGATATAATATATTTACTTTCTCAAAAACAACATCTTCCTAAGTGTTAAAATGTGTACTTGTATATTTTTTAATTACAAAATGCTACATCTAATTAAAACACTATGAACTCTATATGTGAATATTCTTGACTTTCAGATCTATAAAATGGTGTTGATATGTTATTAAAAAAACATCATAAAAAATAGTAAGAGTTATTGAAAAGTTAGTTTTCTGAAATAATTTTATTTCTTTAGTAATTAGATATTAACTAGTATAAAAGATGCATTCATAAACATTTTCAATTGGAAAAATGTGAGACCATATATAACTTAGCTAGAATAAATTTATTAAGATCATATGTTTGAGTAAAATTGAGTTTTAGATAGAAATACTCAAATTTAGTCATTCTGATAAGTCATCCTGAAAGGTGACACAACTTTGTACTTTTACCTTGGAGGGATGATTATACTTTTAATTTAAAATACTCTAGAAAAAGAATCAGGTCAAAAGACTTTACAGTTTGAAAGCTATTGCAGTTATAAGTTGCTTGGAGACCTCCTAAGAGTAGTTCAAAGTCAGAATTGAGGCACTGAATGGCCTCATATAGGCCCAAAAGATGGGGAACAAGAAAAGCTAGTTCATAAGGCTATAGAGCACTTGGAGAGCTTTCTAAAAATGTAAATAGTTTGTCAATCAAAATCTTGGATCAAAACCTATGCCTCCTAGAAGTTGGACTACCAATTTTGGATTATTCTAATTTTACACTAACTTTTGATGAGTTTTCCAGAACCTTCTATTTTGGTGGTGGATTCCAAATGGAATATTCTAAAATGTATTCCTAACCCTCAACCTAGTTCAAGTTACTTAAGGATATTTCAAACATTGTAAAGGTAGCTTTTGGTGGAGTTTGGGAGAAGGTATTGTGAGAAGGGTTTTCTCTAGAATCTGATAACATTGTAAGCCCATAGGGCATGTGATGGAGTCTATTTTCATTGTAATAAATGTAATAGTAGATCACTTCTGATAATAATATTTCCCTTTTTGTGTTGCATTCATTTTTGTCTTGGGTTGTGTCCCCTTTACTTATCTTCTTAAAACTATGGCTCTATTTAAATGACATTTTCCTATTTTCAAAGAAGATCTATCATATCATTAAATATATTCTTAATCTATGCCTTGAATTATATCTAATATTCATCATCATAATGGGGAAATAACGAGTATAGAACTGTGTATATGAACCTCACTATTTGGTAATCATTATTTTCTCATTTTAATGATAATTCACTGGGCTATAGTTTAAACATATGGATTATAAATATATATACAGTTCAATCCATAAAATTTGCATTAAAATTCCACATCTTTTCTAAAAAAATTGTTTTAATAAAATTTTACTTTTTTCAATATTATGTTAGCATTTTTGCCACAAACATCTATATAATAAAAATGAAGAAAGGATTGTGAAAGAGAAGATCATGATACTGGGAACTACTAGAAACAAAACTTGGAAATTCAATGAACAAAAGAAAGTGAAAGAAATACCTCCACCTGCACTCTTGATGATGAATTGCAATTCTTCGGTAGCTGACTTTCCTTTGATCCTCACTACAGGGAGATAAATGAAATATTTTTACTTGTTATCTTCACAATTATTTCATTAGTCATTTGTAAAAAAATAGAATAGCAATAAAATTTTCTATAAATGTTAATAGATTTTTTATGTGCTCATGAAATTGATCCCTTTGCAACAAGTAAATGAGAGCAAAAACTATATATTGTGCTTACTGCTGTAAAGAAATGAACAACAACACCGGCACAAAAAATCCATAGGCATCACATTGTAATAAAGAAATAAGACAAAGGAAATAATTAACCCTATAAAGATTTCCCACAAGCTATAAATTGGAGAGAGATCTTGTAACCATTGCATAATAAATCAGAGGTGTCTTAACATGCTTCTTGAAAGCAATACTTTTGCTAGAAAAAATATTGGATATGCCTATAACTTGATCCGTTGATCGATAACCAGCTACAAAAAATTGAACACCAAAAATCACTGAGTGAAATTGGAACTTTCCGATCACCAATGAAAGTCAAACTATTATTTTGATTTTGAGTAATTGTATATTTTTTTATTTCATGTGTTTGTTTTTCTTATATTTTTTCCTAAATTATAACATTGACAAATTCATGAATAATAGAATATGATGTGGAAATTTATGTCAATACAATAAAATTAATTTTTTTTTAACAGATGATTATTATCGATTGTGAAAATCTCTCCTCCTTAATTTTCAAGTTGCTAAATCTCTTACAATTCATTAAATGAAAAAATAAATAATAGAATACAATCATCACATTTTTGAACATACTTCTCAATAGAACATTTGATCAAGCATTTTACATATATAATTTCTATTTTCTTAAGACAATTGTCAAATGGTTTGCATATATTATTTATTCTTTAATATTTTACATATCACCATGACAACTATAACGCAAGCTAAGCTCAACACTAATAAAACTGCAGTCATTTAATGAATTTGCTTATAATTTCTTAAATCCTTTCAAAATATATGATAGACTTATCTTACACTCTTTCTTCAACTTTTGAAAAAATAGCTTAAATATTTTAAGAACATATTTGATAATGCTTTTAAAGAATTCATAGATCCTCTTGACTACTTTGAGTTGACTATTAATGTTTCCACTCTGACTTTATAGAGCCTTTTGAATAGTTTCAAGTGTATATATTTTGCAACTACAAATTCTACAAGACCAAAACACTTCAAATTTTACATTAAAGTCATATTTATATTAATTTAAAGTAAAGCTTCTAAATTATGAAACAGAGGTATAAGGAAGTATTGTTGCCAAAACAAAGTTGTTAACCCAAAATAAAGTTTATTTAAATACATATATGACAAATATGATCAAAATATTTCAATTATCCAGCTCTTTTTTCCATCAAAGATAATGACCCACCAACAATGTGAACTTTTAATATTCAATTGTCACTTTATTATAAATTATCTAACATTTTTTAGCAAAAAACTAAATAATAAATTGTTTTAATAGTTTTAGTCTATTTTAATATTACAATTAAGATTAGATAGCATGACCTAAATGAAAAACATGATAGAAAATAAATATATAATATTTATCTTACAATATACTAGAATTTCATAAATCTAACTGCACTTTGAAATAATACTAATTATATTTTTGAAGCATCAGAACTTGATAAATATAGCAAAATCCTCTAATATTTTAAACCCTTTACAGATGCAGCAGGTTTTAGATTCCAATAGTTTGGGAAATAATGAAAACATAATGAGAGAAGAGTAAAATCTAATTAGAGCTTGGGAAAAAGCTTAGCCACATGAATACAAATCAAGCATTTTCCTCCCCATTATCTAAATCTACATGAGTGATAGATCTAATAAAGCCATTTGGATCACAATGCATTCATATTTAGATGGCCACTACTTCCCACACTCATCAAATTCCATTTGAAAATATGTTGCATCTCTGAAAGGTTAAAAAACTTGTCATTTCCATTAAGATGATACATGCCAACCTTTTGTTCATCTCCAAAAAAAGTACATTATTTGGTTCTTTAATAAAATTCTTGCAATTATCCCAAGAAAAATATTTGGAATTATAAAAATTATCTGACAAGTCTTTCTCTCTAGATCAAATCTTAGGTGCATAACAATTTTATCTTAATATTTTTTCATATAATCTGAAATCCTTCTTCTTCTGGTTAGGCTTGCATCTTCAAGATAATGGACTGTATTCATAGTCCATGGGTTGATCAATTTAAGAAATCCAGGAAGAGGAGAAAGAAAAGGATTATTTTCAAAGTATTTCAAATAAACAACCTTGGCTCACACTTGGTATTGGGCTAGTTAAAGAGGATGGATCATGCTCAAGAAAAGATCCATATGGTAAGGGTAAAGCAATAGCTACATAGAAGAACAGTTGATTCTGGGATTTTGATTATTATAATCAATTAGATAGATATAGAGTCATTTGTTTTATTAGATGGAATATAGCCAATTTCTATCTATGAAATTTTTTTATAGCATCAAATTCAAATCAAAATAAAACAATTTATATGTTGTTTCAAATATATGTAGTTTGATGATGAGTTTTGTATGATGTGTTAATGATAAATATGCTGAAAGCCTAGAATATATTAAAATAAAGGGAGTGTACTTATTGATAAGAGGACTTGGTTGCAAAAAAGACTTCTCTTCCACTTCCATGCCCTTGTTAGGCACAATGATCTCTTGGGAATTATTACCCTCTTCTTACACAAGATGTGCATCTCATAGAAGTGTTGTTATGTGGAGCCTAATCAGACTTGGAGGTTTATTGAGCATAGTTTTCTCCCCATATTATTTCTATGGGGGTTTAGGGATAGTGCCCCCAATATGACTTCAAGGGTAATGCCCCTGTGGGCTCCTAGGGTAGTGCCCCAAGTGAACCTTATATTGTAAAAGGCATCAGTTGCTATTTTCCTATTGGATGACTTATTATATCCCTAATTTTTTAAGTGGTAAAAAACTTGTATAAAAATTCCTAGGGTTAGGGATTTCATAATTTAATGGTAATAGCTTCTTGTGGTAGTATTGAGTTGCAAGGCATTGTAGATTGTAATCACTAGATAATAATAATATTGGACTTGTTGTTGGTGGACATAGCCTAGGGATTTGGTGAACCACATTAAATCTTGGTGTCTTGTGTTCTCTTCTGTGTGATCTATTATTTTTTGGTATTGGTTATATTTGCATGTAACTATTATTTCTATCTAAAGTTTATCCTAACAAGGGGTATCAGAGCTAGACGATCATCATTTTTCCTTTTTAGCTTAGGTTTTTATCATTTTTTATCTTTTTAGCCATACCCTCATCATTTTTTTTATAGCGATCCTCTATAGAAAGGTCTTACAACTGAGTGGGAGTAAAGGAAAACAAGGTTAAGATAAAGGTTGAGAAGTTTAATGGGTAGAACTTTCAATTATGGAAGATGAAATTGGAAGATTATCTTTATTAGAAGGATTTATGGAAGTCGTTAGAAGGAAAATCCAAGAAATAGGGAACTATGATAGATGAGGACTATGAGATTCTAGACAAAAAGGCATTTGGAAGCATTCAATTATACTTGGCACCATTAGTGACCTTTAACATTACTAAATAAAAGATGATGGAAGAGTTGATGCAAAACTTAGAGCAAAACTATATGAAAAGCCCTCCACTTCAAACAAGGTATTTTTCATGAAGCATTTATTTAATACGAAGATGAAAGAAGGTGGATCTATTGCATATCATTTAAATGAGTTTGATATTGTTAATAGTGAGCTATCTTCTATGGGTATCAATTTTGATGAAAAAATTAGGACTCTCTTCATTTTGTGTTCTTTGCATGAAAGCTGTAATGGCTTGGTAATGATTGTGAGTAATTTTGTTTCTAGATCTAATATTGTAAAATTTGATGATGTGATTGGTGTTATTTTGAGTGAGGAAACTCATAGGAAAACCTCAGGTGGATCTACTTTAGGAAGTGCTTTGAACATACAAAGTAGAGGTAGAATGACTTAGAGTGGAAATAATTCTGGAAATCAAGGGAAATCAAGAGAAAAGTCAAACGGGAAGAGGTTTTAATCCAAAGAACTAAGAGATTGCTGGTACTATGGTAAAATAAGGCATACGAAGAAAGATTGTTGGACTTGAAAGAACAATAAAGGAGATAAACCAGAAGGGAACAATGAGAAAAATGTGGTAAGTAACAAATCTGAAGAGGATGCTTTGCTTCTATCTTTAGAAAGTATTGATAATTCATGGGTTTTAGATTTTGATGTTTCATTTCATGATACACCTCATAGACATTATTTTATTGATTATTTCTAAGGGGGTTTTGTGATTTTTTATTTTGGGGATAATGAACCCTATCAGATTGTTGGAAAGGAAAAAGTTAAGATTAAGTTGAAGAATGAGAATCATTGGCTACTACATGAGGTAAGACATGTTCCAAGGCTAAGTAGAAATTTAATTTCAGTAGGGCAACTCATTGATGAGGGTTGTGTAGTTACTTGGAATGATAAAAAATAGAAGGTTTGAAAAGGTTCCCTTGTAGTAGTAAAAGGGGTGAAAGTAGGGACCTTATATCTTTGTACAGGTCATATTGTTCCTTCTACTTTGATTGTTTGAAGAAAAGTGAATGTTCAGGAATAGTTGCTATAGTTGAGTAGGGAGAACAAATAGTTGTTATATATATCTTGATACATTGATGTGGCATAATAGACTTGAGCACATGAGTGAGAAAGGTATGAAAATACTTCATCCAAAAAAAAGTTTTACTAGGTCTGAAATGTGTCAATATGGATTTATGTGAAAGTTGTGTGTATGGAAAACAAAAGAGAGTGAGTTTTGTAGAGACTGGGAAGGAAAGGAAAAGTGAAAGATTAGAGGTCATGCATATATATGTATGGGGATCAGCTAAAGTATCCTCCCTTGGTGGCTCTTCTTATTATGTTACATATATTGATGATGCAACTAGAAAAGGATGGGTTTATTTCCTTAGAAATCTGATGTATTTCAAACTTTTAAGAAATGGAAATGCTTGGTTGAAAATGAGATTGGTAAGAAATTAAAATATCTCAGATCTGGTAATAGTGGTGAATATTATAGTCATTAATTTTAAGATTATTCCTCTAGTAATGGTATTCATAGACATAAAACTATTCCAAGGACTCCATAGGAAAATGGAGTGGCTGAACACATGAGCATGACTATAATGAAGCATATAAGGAGCATGAGGTTGCATGTAGGTTTGCCCTTAAACATGTGGGCATAGACTATCAATACTGTTATATATTTGATTAATAAAGGTCCCTCTACTCCTTTGGGTTGTGATATTCCAAAGGAAGCATGGACTGGTAATAGGGTGAGTTATTCTTTTCTCAAAACCTTTGGTTGTGAAGAATTTTTCCATAAAGATTTTGAAAATAGAACCAAGCTAAAAGTTAACTCAAAAAAAAGTGTATTTGTTGGATATGGCATTAATGAATTTGGTTATAGGCTTTGGAATTTTGAAAATCATAAAATTGTAAGAAGTAGGGATGTCATATTGAATGAGACAGTGTTGTACAAAGATCTATTGCAATAACATGAGAAGAAAGAAAATGATTATGTAGCACTAGATGATACTCCAAAATATAATGTTAGATAACAATTCGTCATGATCTAAAACAACCACAAAAACAAATACCACACACCCTAGTGAATGTTATATGGTGAACAAGGCTAAGTAGACCTCCAAAAATATTTTCTCCTTCTTTGTATTTTATTTTACTTACTAATGCTAGTGAACCTAAATGTTATGAAAAAGTTGTGTAGCTGGGTACAAAGACTCAGTGGGAGTCTGCAATGAAAGAAGAAATAAAATCTTTGCTGAAAAATAAGACATGGGGTTTATGCAAGTTCTCTACATTTTAAAGGGCTTTACAAAATAAATGGGTTTACAAGTTTAAAAAAAGGATGGAGATAAGAAAATATTTAAGGTCAGGTTAGTGGTAAAAGGATTTGCACAAAAAAAAGGCATTGATTTTGATGAGATATTCTTTCCTATTCTTAAAATGACTTCTATTCACATTGTTTTAAGTATTACGGCTACCAAAGATTTGCATTTGGAGAATCTTCATGTGAAAATATCCTTTCTTCATGGTGATTTGGATGAAGAGATCTATATGGAACAACCATAAGGATTTGAGGTCAAAGGTAAGGAGAACTTAGTTTGTAAATTGAAGAAAAGTTTATATGGCTTGAAACAGGCACCTTGGCAATAGTATCTAAAATTTGATAGTTTTATGCATGAGCATGGATATAGTAGGTGTTATTTAGATCATTGTGTTTACTTTAAGAGGTTGTATGATGATAGCTACATTATTTTATGTTTATAGTTGATGATATACTTGTAGTTGGGTCTAACATGGATCACATTAAGGGGTTCAAGGAATAGTTAGCACATTCATTTGCTATGAAGGATTTGGGAGTAGAAAAAAAAATCCTTGGTATGAAGATTTGTAGAGATAGGAAGAATACGAAATTAACAATTTCTTAGGTTGATTATATGATGAAGGTGTTGCAATGTTTCCATATGGAGAATGCTAAAGCTATCAACACACCTTTACGTAGTCATTAGAAGTTGACTAAGGAGATGTGTCCCAAGACATAGGAAGAGGAGGATAAGATTTCTAAGGTACCTTATACTTTAGCTATAGGAAGCTTGATGTATGCTATGGTATGTACAAGGCTAGATATTGCACATGTAGTGAGAATTGTTAGCAGGTGTATGAGTCATTTAGGACTTGAGCATTAGAATGTAGTTGAATGGATTCTTAGGTATTTTAGAGGAACATCTAGTAAGTGTTTACATTTTGGGGGCTCTACTATTGATTTAGAGGGATATTTTGACTCAAATTTGGCAGGGGATATTGATACTAGGTAGAGTACTACATGTTATGTATTTACTATTGGTGGAGTAGTTGTGAGCTAGGTTTCCTAGGCTGGAGAAGGTTAATGCTTTATGCACTAAAGAGGAAAAGTATGTTTCTTATAAAGAGGTAGCCAAAGAGGTGATATGGTTTTAGTTATTCATGGAAGAGTTGGGAAATCCATAGATAGATAATTATTTTCTCATAGATAACAAGAGTGCTATTCATCTTGCAAAGAATTCAACTCTACATTCAAAGAAAAAACATATACAATTGTGATACCATTTCATTTAGTCATTTTTGGATGATGGATAGTTAAAGCTAGAGAAGATACATATAGATAATAATCCAGTAGATATGTTTACCAAGGTAGTAACAAGGAAGAAGGTCAACTCTTCTTTAGCTTTGGTTGGTCTTCTAGATTGAATATAATAAAAGAACAATAGAGTCTAGGGTGATTTGATATTCCAATGAGGTTGTTGTGATGTGGAGCCTAATTAGACTTGGAGGTTTATTTAGCATGGTTTTATCTCCATATTATTTCTATAGAGGTTTGGGGGTAGCACCCCCAAGTTAGGGTCAAGAGGAAGCACCCCTGTAGGATCTTGGGATAGTCACCCAAGTGCATTCCCTATCACAATACAAGGTTGGGTTGAGGGGAAATTCATCCATAGAGGTTTTTGGGGGCAATGCTCCTAAAGCCATAAATGACCTTATATTGTAAAAGGTATCGATTGTTATTTTCTTATTGGACATGAATTATTATAGCCCTAATTGTATAAGAAAGTCTTGTATAAAAAGGCTTAAGGTTATGGATTTCCTAATGTAATGGTGATATTGTAGCTTCTTGTAGTGGTATTGAGTTACAAGGGATTACAGATTGTAATTACTAGATAATAATATTATTGGACTTGCTATTTTTGGATGTAGCCTAGGGATTGGGCAAACCACATTAAATCTTGGTGTCTTATGTTCTCTTGTGTGTGATCTATTATTTCCTAGTATTGGTTATATTTACATGTAAATATTATTATCTAAGGTTAATCCTAACAAGAATTCCATAACCACTGCATCTCGACCCAATACAACTAGCTCTTGAGGACATGATGTGGTTGCAATTCAACATGAAGATTTCCTCAAGAAAGGAGTCCATAAACATACCTAAATGTATGTCTCCCACTTGTGGGTCATAGCCTTGCAAAATTTAGATTGAAGGAGAAAACTCATTCTAAACACACACATAGTCATACTTTTGAATAACAATAGACTAGGTCATACTAGATAAACATGGGGAGCAATCAACTTTTAAATAAGATACAATGGGGCATGACACATGAAAATTCTCCTTAGCTTTGCTACAAGCATGCCTAATACATGTCTAATAGTAATATTTGAAGATTTTACCAAGATTTTCATAGGAGATTTGTACATTAAATAGAATCTTGGATTAAGCACTTTGTACTTTATTTTCTAGCTCTTAGAGGCAGCAAAAACATTCCAAGCAGAGCAAAAAATGCTAGATACTTAAAGAAACTCAATATTTATATCCATTTTAGTATTATTCTTTTCTAATTTTTGTTGACAAGGACTAGAACATAGGTTTGATGCTACCCATATAAGGAACATCACCCTCTCTTTAGTGTTCTCCAAATGAGTGCACCTACAAGCTATACAAATACTTGAGTCAAAAACCTTGTAATAGATAGTTGTAAGCCGATACCTATTAAATTATTTTCATCCAAGAAAATGGAAACTTGATCGAACATTACTAAAATATTTGATAACCAATCAGCTACTAAGTTTTCTTCCCTATAGCAGTGGGAAATTGAGAATTCAAAAAACTGTGGTAGTAACTTCCAAACCTCTCCCAATACATACTATAACTCACAATCTTTTTTGGCATTAGAGCTGATTTTATAATTTGGGAGTCACCTATTATGACCAATCTAGAAATGCCCATTGACAGGGCTTCAAATAAAGTTCTTGCCTCCCCCATGTTATTTGATCCATTTGGGACCCTTGCATAAGGTGCTTTCAAAATTCAACCCATGTATCCCTCACCACTACACTTATTTTTTGGAAGCCTTAGTTAGTTCTCTGAATGTATTTGGTATGGATCCAAAGCCAATAGAAAGGGTGTTGGTATCAATAAAACTAGGCATGGAATAAATATAACACAAAAAATTGATATATGGATAATGTTGTACTTTTTTTTCTCTCTCAATCCCATGATTGCACTACTATTGTGATAAATTAATATTCATGAAACTATGAAGAAGAAATAATTTGTGAATTAGAACATTGCTAGATGTTAGAAAATTTATTTCACATGCCATTGTGGGATCAAGAGATGGTGATGACCACATCCATCCCCTCCCTGATATCAATGCCAATGATACATCACATAATATAGATGAAAGTCAACATAAAAGATTAAACTCAGGAGAGAAACAATGGGCCCACCCAAGAGTAGATGCTTGAAAAAATAGACAATCCTGAACCAAAAAATAGAAACCACAAGAATGACTTAGGATGTGGACATGAAGCTAGAGATGGAGACCCATGTGAAGGATAGGTCTGTAGTAAGTAACTCCAATTCCTCCATGCTTGTGGTCATCCAACCGAAGAATGTGTAAAAATCAATAGAGAAGGGAGTGGTCAAAAAGGAGGAATTCCTCATGTTTCATGTGATACAACTCATGATGATGCTGTAGAGGAGGATTAAGGCCACTCAACTCACCACTTTCCTCAACCATCTTCTTTCTCCTACCTTCAACATGTCTTCCTCCTACATTACAATTCCACATCTCTAAAGGCATTTCCTATTATTCTCACACTCTTAAAATTTCAATAGATTTCCCTTCTCATTTCTATTGCTTTCGTGCAAAGGATTGAAGCCAAAGTTGCCATATACATTAAATAAGGTTGTTCATGACATGATAAAAGATTATTTAGTCAATAATTGGACTTAAATTATCTAGGGAGTATAACACTTCTTGGAGATAACATTTAGTTATGTTAAATGCTGTCAAGTAGAGATAGGTGAGACTATTAAGACTTTGTAGTTTAGTAGTAGATATGCTCAATCCTAAAATTTGGTCCAATCAATTAAAACCATAGATTTTTCCATGTGGGCATTTCCAATTTGAGCTTTTTTGAAGCTAAGTTTTGTGCAAGTAGAAAATATGAATTGTAATTTCTACTTTGTTAGAAAAAGATATAAACTAAATCAAGTTGTTAGCAATAAAATTTATTAAGTTAGTTTTATAAACTTTCAATCTCACTACCATATCTACTAGTAATGACCCTTTGAATAGTAACCTTATATTTCATTACCAATTTCTTTTAAATTAACAAGTATAGATTCATCAAGTCTTTTATCCATCTACATATGAAAAATGTTTAATAGAATTTGGTGTCTACTATTACAAACAAAATGGATGAGATTTTTTTTCAAGATTTTTTTACGTCTTTGAAAACCATGAGAGTATTACTATAAATGCACCATATTAATTTTTGAAAAACTATAACTTAATGCACATAAGACTTCTCAACTTTTCATTCTAATGGATAGTTCAATCCATCTATTGTGAAATAGTTTCCATGCAAGAATTTTTTCCCTTCAAATCTTTCAAGCTCAAATCTCCTTTCCTATTACATATTTTTTTCTCAATAATAGAAACAACATCATATGAGGTATATATTGAGAGATTTTTTAAAGCATAAATGTTGATGATATTCTTATATGGGGGTATTGTAGATATTATAATATGATGATATGCTACATTCATGATTGAGTTTTTCATTGATGTCAACATAACAGTTTTCTGTGGTATCTGACAGAAGAACAACAAAAATATCAAGTTGGTATGGACAACTAGTTGAGTATTGTAACTATTTGAGATTATGGGAGATACATCTTAGTATCTAGTATATTTAGTTAATGTCGAAAGAAGAAATGATAAATTTAGAGGAAGTTATGTATGTTTTGGTGATGTCTATTCTAAGATAGAGATTAAAGAGGCATGTTGTGGTAAAATTGTTATATCTCTTAGCTAAGTTGTTATTTTGAGAATTGAGGTTGATGATGTCAAGAAGACATGTTGCTAATGATGTGGCTAAGTTCACTCATCATAATATTCTATGTATAGAAAGTTATTCAAGTTGCAAGGTGGAAGATTAATGTTATCATAAGTGTAACATGTTCAGAATGTGGTCCTATAATGATTAATTGAGAAAGTCTAATAGCTGACTTAGGGAACTATTTTATGGACTCAATATAAAGGAAGGAAATTTTCCCTTATCATGAAGTATGGAATTATGACATGAAGAATAAAATGTCAGTAGCAGAGTAGAGCAAACATGAAGGAAACTTCATTGTTGAGGTTTTGCTAAGTGATTTGAGGTTTGATATTTGGATCTGAGGTTTGTGACTTGGTCTACAAGGAATGATAGTGATTGATTAAATAAAGGAAAGATGAACATAATAGTAAATTAATTTGTTGAGCAGTGAGCTCTTCTTGTATTTGAAATTGCATGTTTGGGCAGTGGGCTCATCTTGTATACATTGTACTACAACTCCTAATAGGGTTGGTCAACTATTGACAAGGTTGGAACATCCTTACAAGGATTCAAAGTCTCTTAAGAAGGACTCATATGTACTAAATTTTGTAATAGAATCCTAACAGGGTCCATTCTCTAACAAGGGATATTTAAATTGGTACATCATCTTTTGTGCATCATTCCCACTAGTTTTCCCTTTGATCAATGGTTTCCCTAGTCAACAAAGCTGGTGTACTTATCCATGTGCATATTTGTATGGTTGTTGTTTACTTTGGTTGAATGGTTAAGTTTATTTAAAGAAGATAAATGTTTTAATTGTTGGATAACTTATTCACCCCCCTGCCACTCTCAGATATCTTACTGGAATATTGTCTCTAATAGTATCTTTGTAGTAGTACCCTTCATCTATTATATCTTTCATAGAGTAGTTCATAAAAGAAATCTATGCTAGGCTTAAATCAAGGGAGATGAGGTATGCTTTTTTTTTATTGCTTCCAAATGCTCAAAGGTTAGTTTCATCAACACACTATGAAGAAAGTAAGAAAGATAGAACTAACTTCTATAAATGAACAAAGGAGTGGGTAGAAAAGAGAGCATTTAAGTTCATAAATGACCACAAGTATATTGATTTCAGTCAAAGGGTACATACATTTTTCTATTCTAAAGCATAAATACTATGGGAAAGAGACCCTAAATTAGAAACAACTATTTATAGAGCATAAATGATAAGGATCCTAAAAATGGACTACATCCCAAATGATAAATACTTGGATAAAGAAAATAAATGAATATGCCTACATAATACAAGATACAATTGGGAGAAAATGATGCTATAGATTAAATCAACCATTTTCTTAACATATGTGATCTAAAAATCATAATGAAAATCAGTCTATATGCATGACATATGAGTTCCAACTATAGACATCCAACGGTGTAAAATGACCTATGACTTATGAGAGTACCATTATCATGGTCTCCAATAGACCATACTCCTTACCACTTTAGTGCCTACCCTCATTCACATCTTTTCTAGACTCATTGTTGCTATTATTATCAAACTTTGATGGACTAGTATTATGTTGATGGATTAGTGGTATTGTTTTGAGACTATGAGACATTATGTTATGGATTCAATGGTTATATGATGTGATCATTTAGACTTTACATTTCATGCATACATGATGATCATTATATTATTTTCAGTTATTAATGATGATTAGTTAGATGGTTTATTATCTCATGTGTTTTATTATGGATACTTACCCCATACTTGCATGTGTATGGTATGCATGTTTTCTTATTGTATGGCGTTTATGATGTGGTTAAGGAAGGGAGTCGTAGTCACCTGCTTAGTCGAGATCTACATGATGCACCACTTCCTCCCATTGTCTGTTTAGTTTAGCATTATATATTGTATGTACATGCATGGTTTTTTTTGCAGGTTGCAGGTACCAGGTATCGACTTCCCTGAATTGCCAAGATGAGCGTACCCTATTATACTATCTCAATGATAAGAGAAGGGAGATAAATTCTCAAGTCCAAATCCCAAACCCTAAAACCATTTGTCCTCGTGAGGTAGGACAAGTATCAGAGTTGAATACCCACCGAATGTGTCAGATAACATATTTCGTGATTTTTAACCCTTTAGACTGATTTTGTATGATTTGTTCTATGATGGGTTTTCATATTTTATCTTGAAAATCTATGGTGAATTGTTTATTAATTAAGTCTTAATAAATAGATTTAATTAATAAATTATTTATTTGAGAAAATTAATATTAAATTTCATGATCTTTGATATTTTGATTATAATTAATTAAATGAGAATTAATTAAGGAAAAAGAATTAAATAAAAGAAAACTAGTAAATTAAAATTAATAATAATTATAAAATAATAATAAAGTAATAAATAAAATAATAGTAATAAAAGTTATAAAAATCAAAATGAAAGTTATAAATATTTAAATAGAAATTATATAAAAAGTAAATTGGAGTTATAAGCTTGCATGGGAATTAATGCACTTTTCTATTTCTCATGTGTCAACAACACGAGGGTTAGTGCATCATTTAAGCACATGGTGTCTACAACTCTATGACTCATCAAAAAGGTTGGAAAAGACCCATGCTTAGTTGGTGACACCTTCCAGCTATTTCTAGAAGCATTCTAGAGGTTTCCTGAGAGCTCTTTATATTCAGGCATTCCTAGAAGCTTAGACATAGCGTTTGGAGTGCAATTGGAGCATTGGAGGATTCGAAAGTTCTGAAGAAGGGAGCTTGCTCTGCGGGTTTTCTGAGGAAGAGAGATTTAGCATCAGAATCTGGGTAGATTCTTGTGATTTTACTTATGCTATTTCCGCATCATGCATTCCTGTCTTCTTCGTGTCTTCCATATGTCTTCTGAAAAATTTCATATTTCTATTGTATGCATTCTCAATTTGGACAATTAAATTTATTTGAAAATTTTATATGCATAGATCAAAAAGGAAAATGGGGCTAGGGTTGAAATTCATAGTCAAACCCATTAGATTAATTATTGGAAATTTTGGAAATCAAAGGTTTATAAAGAAATTCTGAAAATTGAAGATTGTATTCATAAATTTGCTTATACATACTTATATATATATATATATATATATATATATATATATATATATATATATATATATATATATATATATATATATATATGTATATATATGTATGTATATATATGTATGTATATATATGTATGTATATATATATATATGTATATATATGTATATGTATATATATGTATATGTATATACATATATATATATGTATACATATATATATATGTATATATATATATATATATGTATACATATATATGTATATATGTATACATATATATATATGTATATATGTATATATATGTATATCTATATACATATATATATGTATACATATATATATACATATATATGTATATATATGTATATATATATACATATATATATGTATACATATATATATACATATATATGTATATATATGTATATATATATACATATATATATGTATACATATATATATATATGTATACATATATATATGTATATGTATATACATACATATATATATATATGTATACATATGTATATAGATATACATGTATATATATGTATATCTATATACATATATATATATACATATGTATATATATATGTATGTATATACATATACATATATATATGTATACATATATATATATATATGTATACATATATATATATACATATACATATATATGTATACATATATATATATATACATATATATGTATACATATGTATATATATATATATGTATATACATACATATATATACATATATATATATATACATATGTATACATATATATGTATATATATATATATGTATACATATATATGTATATGTATATATATGTATGTATATATATATATAGATATACATACATATATATATATATACATATACCTTTACATATATATATATATACACATACATACATATGTATATATATAATATATATAAATAAGAAATCGCATCGCGATTTAGCTCTGCGAAAAGCGTTTTAAAAATATTGTTTAAAAAAAAAAAAATGTTTGGGCGGGTATGTACCCCCGCCACCTTTATCTATCCACCAATATTTATATTGGCGGGACGCAAGGTACCTGCAACGCAGTGTACCCATGACAAAAGAACTGCCATATGGCAGTGGTCGCAGGGTACCCACAATGGGTATGATCGCACATCATCAGCGGCGATTCAAATATATCAATTGCTTTCGGCTTTGGTTATAAATTGTGATCGATTTTTATATAATTTTTTAAAAAGTTATTATCAATTGATATTAATATATAAATATATATTTATGTATATATATATATATATATATATATGTATGTATATGTATATAAGTATATGTGTAATAGTTATAAATAATTATTTTATTTAAAATGATTTATATAGATGGATCATTTTGTAAAGATAAAAGATTAAAAGAATATGATTAATAATTATAATGAGGAGATAATAATAATTAACTTAATTTAGTTAATTAAGATTAATTATTAGAACATGATATAAGTTTTGATATATGCAAATTTTGTTCAATGGAAATGTCATTTTTCAAACAAAGTTTATATGAATAAAATATTATTAGATCAATTAGAAAATTGAGTCTAATAGAGAAACTTTTTATCTATCAAACAAACACATGGGTTAGGTAAAACGTGAAATTTCTCCACTTGATATAGTTTGGGAAACGTAAACCGAGACTTTTGCATTTGAATTCAAAATTGAAAAATTAGCAAAACCAAAACATGTGTTTACATTGTGTATTCCTTATGCTATTGTTTTGGGTTTTGTGTTGACTAGGGTTGACCAGTTATAGAACATCTACTAGAGGCTTGGGGGTTGTGTGATTGTGATGTCATGATGATGTTTTAATCTCGATCTTTATAAACCCAACCATGGTTATATGATGGAATGCTCTATGTATTGGATGTGAATACTGATTGTTATAGTTGAGATTTTTTTATTTATGAGACACTTGACTTAACCATTAATTTTGGTCATTGGTCAGTTATCCTTGGTTATTTTCTACTCGCCATGATGGGACTAAAATGTGGATTTATTCTTGATGATGTCATGTTGTGACATGTTTGACTCAACCATTTTTGGAGTCTTCGATCAGTATGATTGAGATATATTTTGGTTATTGAGAACCATTGGATACTTTTGATTATCAGTGATGCTTCAGTTGCCAATAGAGAGCTGTTGTGTTCATGATTTTCTATGGATGTTTGCTCATGGAGATTTGATGCTTTTATGCATATTTGATGATTTTATGGATTATCTTTTGTAATTTTGAGATTTATAAGTCCATGAGCATTAGGGTAGGATATCTGCATGTAGTGACGGGAAGTGGCTTGCAATGGGGGTCAGGGTCCTAAGAGGCTGCCAGGGTAACTCATTGTAAGTTGGATTAATAAGTGATAACATTCACACCTAATACTAACTGAATGAACCTAAAAAGATAAGTGTTTTGTTCTCGCCCATGCCTTGAGTTCTTGTACATGCTAGGATGGGAGTAGTGAGATGCATGGTTTCGACCTTGCATTCTATAGTATGCCTTGTCAGTATGAGAGGATACTAGTGGTTGCATGAGATCAGTATGGACCCATGGAGTTTAGCTAACTACCAGGGTAACTTGTACATGATAAATGTGATGACACTTTCTCGCTTGCATAGTAGGTTCCTACATGTCATTGTGTGCCTCTAGGAAGTAGATGTTAGTTTTGTGATTGGAACCTTTGAGTTAGTATACTTTTAGGATTCCTGGACTATAGAGATTTATGCTATGAGGTTTTGACAATTTGTTTGGAACTTGAGATTTTCTCCTTAGCAGGGTGGGAGTGGACCACTTAGGTACCACATAGTCGGTTGGTAGTGTATTTTCCACTCTTATCATTTGAGACTCATTGAGACATCATGGCTGATGCGTCCTTCGTGATGGTGGATATGTATCCTTTTATTGATGATTAGCATATGTTAGATGATGTTATCTTATGCTTATATTTGCATGTTAGATTACTTTCTACATATGATGTTGTATATGTTAGGAGTGACATTCCTACTATGTTAATACCGATGATCTCTTTGGTGATTTGGGATGTTACACACGAAGGGATGGTTAGGGCCCACGATGGTCTAATAATGCTATTAATGGTTGGGAGGAACCGTGCACTTAGTTTATTTTGTTTGAACTTTGTGATGGATATATATGTCTTCTATGATGATGTATCATGTGATTATCTCTATTTTGATGTATCATGGATTGGAATAGGATGATGTACCTTATTCTACATATGTATATTCTTTGAGATTGTCATACCCTGTGACATGTACAGAGGATGATTGAGCATTTGGAAATGTAATGTTTAAACATTGGACTTTTCATTATTATTTCATGTGGATGTTGTACTAGATGGATTCTTGTATGTAATTCAACATTAAGGGATCTTTAAAGAATGTAATCTGTTATGTATGTTATGTTTACTTTCAGATGGACATTGCTATTGCTTCTGTTATTGTGAATAAGTTATGTATGGTATTTACTTTCATGTAAAAAAAAAATGTTACCAAACTTAGTGAAACTCTAGGTTAATTCTTTGGATCCCTTGGCGGGGCGTTACATTTGGTATCAGAGCCCGAGTTTCTACATTGGGAGCTCTGGGTATTTTGGAACAACTAGAACTTTGAACTATAAAGTGTATCTCTTCAACTTGAAAACTAGGTGAACTGAAACAGAATCTAAACTGTTACTTGAATATTTTTCATACTTCAACACTTAGTTTTCAAAACTAGAAATTTTACTTAAACCTAAACATAGAATTGAACTTAGTCTATTGCAAACATGCATCTTTTGATAGTACTTTGTACTGTTGTAGGATTGTATCTGGGACTAGGTCTTCTGTTAGAGGCTATGGTAGAGGCCGTGGAAGAGGTCGTGGTCATGGCAAAGCTGTCAATGCCCATGAGTCTGCCCATGAGGGATCAGCTCGTGTAGAGAGCAGGGAAGAGCATGCTAGTAGGTAGCAAGAAGAGAGCCATAGAGAGGACCAAGCTGAGTCTGATGAGATTAGTCTATGACAAATGATGCAAACTATTTTAGTATGTTTACCTCCTATTCAAGAACAGCCTAAAGTGCATCAGACAGAACAAGAGCATAGGCCCAGATCTAGAAGTCCTCAGAAGGATCGTCAGAGGTCCATTGTGTCCACTCAGATGAAAGATCTCTCAAGATCCAAGGTCAAGCCTTTCAATCGGCATGGTTCTGGTTATGTGGCTGAGCAGCGGCTTATTTCCCTCGATAGGATTTTTGCTATGCAGGAGTTCGATAGCAATATTAAGGCAAGATTTGTGATCACTAATTTAGAGAATTGTGGGGCCACTTGGTGGATGATTGAGGAGAAGAAGCTGGGAATCAATATGAGTAGTGTCATGTGGGAACTATTCTTAGAGAGTTTTCATGAACAATTCCTACTAGAGGAATGGAAGTAGCAAAGGGCAGATGAGTTTCATAATCTCAAGCAGTACACTATGTCAGTGACTGAGTATGAGTGTAAGTTTTATGAGCTCATGTCTTTTTTAGGGTTTAGTGAAAATTCAGCTCAGTTGACACAACACTTTATTAGGGGTTTGAATAACCGTATAATTGGGGGTGTCAAGTTATTTGAGCCAAAAACTCTCAAGGATGCAGTACATCGAGCAATCCTTATTGAGAAAAGTGTCAACCTTGGTCAAGGTGGTTTTGTAGGAGCACCAATAGAATCAAGATATAAAGGCAACTTCAATTTAGGTGGTAACAAGAAGCCTTTCTTTTCTAAGGGAAAACAGTACCAGCAGTAGTCTTAGCAGATGCAGCAGCAGAAAGGATCAAATTCTCAGGCTCAAGGTGGTGGCAAAGGTTCTAACTTTAAGAACAACCGCAATGCTCAATGCAATAAACATAATCAACCCAATCAGCCAGCTCAGAGCAGCCAGTCTTTTGTTAGCAGGAATAGTCGCCAGCAATCTAATGTACCACCTATGGGTAGAGGATCTGGTAGGAATACATAATGTTTTTCATGTGGACAGATTAGACATTATGCAGCTCAGTGTCCACAGTGAGCACCTCAATTTTTAGGACCTAGGCCTACAGTTTCAAAACCCATAGTTGGTGATGCAGGTAGAGCTCATAGAGTATTTGCAGCAGTTGATCAGTGTTAAGGAAATCATCAGGGAATAGTGGTTGAGACCACAGGTGCTATTCGAGCTATATCTCTTTCAGTATTGTTTGATTCAGGAGCTATAGATTCATTTATTTCACCATCTATAGTTTCTAAATGTAAGCTGGATACGGTGAAGCAAGATCATGGTTGGCAAGTGGAACTAGCCTCAGGGATTAAGGTCTCCATGGATTCTGTAGTTCATAAGTGTGGGCTTAGTTTAGGAAGCTTTGATACTGCAGTGGATCTTCGAGTCACACCCCTCAGTTCCTATGATGTGGTTTTAGGCATGGACTGGCTTGGATCTCATAGAGCCAGTATAGATTGCAGGAAGAAGATTATTTTGTGCCAAGATGACCAAGGGAATGATGTGAAGATAGTTGGGATACCAAGGCCTATATCTCTACGAATGATTTTTGCTATGAAAATGAAGCGGAGTTTCCGTAAGGGATGTCAGATATTTGTTGTTATGGTAAATGATCTTGATGAGGAAGATCCTATGAGGAAGACTTTAGATCACCCAATTTTACAAGAGTACACAGATGTCTTTCCAAGTGAGATTCCAAGCATGCCTCCAAAGAGGGACATTGATTTTAGCATTGATCTGATTCCTGGAGTGGAGCCTATCTCTAAAAAGCTCCTTATCATATGACTACACAAGAATTGGGTGAGCTACGTCTTTAGCTAGAGGAACTTCTGGCCAAAGGGAGCATTCGACCTAGCGTATCACCATGGGGAGCTCCAGTGCTCTTTGTGAAGAAGAAAGATAGTTCTTTGCGCCTTTGTATCGACTATAGACAGTTGAACAAGGTGACTATTAAGAACAGGTATCCTTTGCTTAGGATTGATGACTTATTTGATCAGATCAAGGGAGCTACAGTATTCTCCAAGATTGACCTTAAGTCAGGATACCACCAGCTTCATATTAAGGAAGCAGACATTCACAAGACCGCTTTTCAAACTCGCTATGGGTATTACAAGTTCACAGTGGTACCTTTTGGGTTGACTAACACTCCATTAGTGTTCATGAGTTTGATGAATGGTGTGTTCCGATCTTATCTGGACAGGTTTGTACTTGTGTTTCTTGATGATATATTGATATATTCTAAGACTCAGAAGGAGCATGAGGAACACCTGCGGTTGGTTCTACAGTGTTTGAGAGACAATTAGCTTTTTGCCAATGCAGCTAAGTGTGAATTCTTCAAATCAGAGATTCAGTATTTAGGGCATGTTATTTTAGGTGATGGTATTTCAGTGGATCCTGTAAAGATTCAGGCAATAATAGAGTGCCCTATACTGACTAATGTGTCAGAGATTTGTAGTTTCATGGGCCTAGCAAGTTATTATCACAGATTTGTCCAAAACTTCTCTAGGATAGCACATCCTATCACTTCTCTTCAGAGGAAAGGAAAGAAGTTTGTGTGGACAGAGAAATGTGAGGAAGCATTTCAGAGGCTCAAGGAGCTTTTGACTACTGCACCAATTTTAGTTGTACCTAATCCAAAAGGTGATTTCATGGTATGTACAAATGCTTCTCTTGAAGGGATTAGAGTAGTGTTGATGCAGAATGAACGGGTGATTACGTATGAGTCATGCAAGCTCAAGGATCATGAGTTAAATTACCCTTTGCATGATCTTGAGTTAGCAATAGTAGTTCATGCTTTGACAAGATGGATACATTTCTTGTTGGGGCACAGATTCGAGCTCCATAGCGATCATCGTAGTCTTCAGTACATTTTTACTCAACCTAATTTGAATGCTCGCCAGAGGCGATGGATGGAGTTTCTATGCGAGTATGATTTTGAGGTTAAGTACATTCAGGGTAAGGAGAATGTGGTGGCGGATGCTTTGAGTCGCAGGAGATAGTTGTTGTCATCGATGACTCTTAGTGTGGATTTGACGAGTCAGATTCTTCAGGCACTTCCTACAAATTTCTGGTATCAGGAAGTGTGCAGAGAGATTGATTCAGCAAGACCCTTGGAAGGTAAGTTTGCAAGTTACGTTCAAGAATCAGATGGTCTTTTGAGACATTTGGGGAGGAATTATGTGCCATTTTTGGATTAGCTTCACACCTTGATTCTGGCGGAAGCCCATCATACACCTTACTCAGCACATCCAGGTGTCAAGAAGATGCATTTTGATTTGAGACGTTTGTTCTTTTGGTCTGGGATGAAGTGAGACATTGCTGATTTTGTGGCTAGGTGTCTTGAGTGTCAGAGAGTCAAGGCAGAACACCAGCACCCGATAGGACTATTGCAGCCAAATCTCATTCATTCTTGGAAGTGGGATATCATCTCCATGGATTTTATAGTAGGATTACCTATGATAGTTTGACATCATGATGCTATCATGGTTACCGTTGATTAGTTGACTAAGGTGGCACATTTCTCATCAATCAGGTCTTCCTACATAGCAACTTCTGTAGTGATCGTCTTCATGCATGACATTGTGAGATTACATGGTATTCCTAGAAAGATCATTTCTGACAGGGATCCTGTATTCACATCCACATTCTTGACATCATTGCAGCATGAGCTTGGAGCGCAGCTAAACTTCAGTTTGACATATCATCCAGAGACTTATGGTCAAACAGAGAGGGTGAACTAGGTTTTGGAGGATATGTTATGGATGTATGTGATGGATAGGCAGACACATTGGGAGGACTATCTCTACCTAGTGGAGTTTTCTTACAACAATGGGTATCATAGTTCTATCGGCATGGCACCTTTTCAAGCATTATATGGTTGTCCTTTTCGTACACCATTGAGTTGGGACAGCCTCGAGGATTGCATTCTATTGGGTCCTGAGATGCTTCGTGATATGGAGCAACAAGTAGTGTGTATCTGTGAGCATTTGACTACGGCACAGGATAGGTAGAAGAAGTATGCCAATGCTCATAGGACAGTTAAGCAGTTTGCTGTGGGTGATAAGGTTTTCTTGAGAGTGCAACCATGAAAGAGTCCAATCCGGTATGGAAAGGGTTATAAGCTAGCACCTCGCTTTGTGGGACCATTCGAGATTTTGGAGAGGATTGGCCCGGTTGCTTACCATCTTGCTCTACCGCCCAGCCTAGCTCGCATTCATGATGTTTTGCATGTTTCAGTGCTTAGGCAGTATATTCCTAATATTGTGCATGTTCTGCGTTGCAGGTAGAGGATGGGCAACTGGCTTTGGAGCCAGTTCATATTCTAGAACAGCGAGGGTTGACCCTCAGGGGTCGAACCATCGAGCAGGTAAGCGTCCAATGGGACCCTACTGATGATTCTTTAGCTACTTGGGAGGATGCAACTAGATTACGGGAGTTATATCCCTAGTTGTTTGTAGGCTTCCAGGAGTAAGCCTAATCCAAGGGGGGGTGGATGTAGTGCCTACCCTCGTTCACATCATTTCTAGACTCATTGTTGCTATTATTATCAAACTTTGATGGACTAGTATTATGTTGATGGATTAGTGGTATTGTTTTGAGACTATCAGACATTATGTTATGGATTCAGTGGTTATATGATGTGATCATATAGACTTTACATTTAATGCATACATGATGATCATTATATTGTTTTTAGTTGTTAATGATGATTAGTTAGATGGTTTATTATCTCATGTGTTTTATTATGGATACTTACCCCATACTTCCATGTGTATGGTGTGCGTGTTTTCTTATTGTATGGCATTTTTGATGTGGTTAAGGAAGGGAGTCGTACTCACCTACTTAGTCAAGATCTACACGATGCACCACTTCCTGCCATTATCTATTTAGCTTAGCATTATATATTGTATGTACATGCATGGTTTCTTCTACAGGTTGCAAGTACCAGGTATCGACTTCCCTGAATTGCCAGGATGAGCGTACCCTATTATACTATCTCAATGATAAGAGAAGGGAGATAAATTCTCAAGTCCAAATCCCAAATCCTAAAACCATTTGTCCTAGTGACTTAGGGCAAGTATCAGAGTTGAATACCCACCGAATGTGTCGGATGACATATTTCGTGATTTTTAACCCTTTAGACTAATTTTGTATGATTTGTTCTATGATGGGTTTTCATATTTTATCTTGGAAGTCTATGGTGAATTGTTTATTAATTAAGTCTTAATAAATAGATTTAATTAATAAATTATTTATTTGAGAAAATTAATATTAAATTTCATGATCTTTGATATTTTGATTATAATTAATTAAATGAGAATTAATTAAGGAAAAAGAATTAAATAAAAGAAAATTAGTAAATTAAAATTAATAATAATTATAAAATAATAATAAAGTAATAAATAAAATTATAGTAATAAAAGTTATAAAAATCAAAATGAAAGTTATAAATATTTAAATAGAAATTATATAAAAAGTAAATTGGAGTTATAAGCTTGCATGGGAATTAATGCACTTTTCTATTTCTCATGTGTCAACAACATGGGGGTTAGTGCATCAATTAAGCACATGGTGTCTACAACTCTATGACTCATCAAAAATGTTGGAAAAGACCCATGCTTAGTTGGTGACACCTTCCAGCTATTTCTAGAAGCATTCTAGAGGTTTCCTGAGAGCTCTTTATATTCAAGCATTCCTAGAAGCTTAGACATAGCGTTTGGAGTGCAATTGGAGCATTGGAGGATTCGAGAGTTCTAAAGAAGGGAGCTTGCTTTGCGGGTTTTCTGAGGAAGAGAGATTTAGCATAAGAATCTGGGTAGATTCTTGTGATTTTACTTATGCTATTTCCGCATCATGCATTCATGTCTTCTTCGTGTCTTCCATATGTCTTCTGAGAAATTTCATATTTCTATTGTATGCATTCTCAATTTGGGCAATTAAATTTATTTGAAAATTTTATATGCATAGATCAAAAAGGAAAACGGGGCTAGGGTTGAAATTCATAGTCAAACCCATTAGATTAATTATTGGAAATTTTGGAAATCAAAAGTTTATAAAGAAATTCTAAAAATTTAAGATTGTATTCACAAATTTTCTTATACATACTTATATATATATATATATATATGAACATATATATATGAACATCACAATATATGAACATATATATATATATATATATATATATATATATATATATATATATATATATATATATATATATATATATATATATAAGAAATCGCGTCGCGATTTATCTCTGCGAAAAGCGTTTTAAAAACCTTGTTTAAAAAAATAATAAATAAATATGTCTGGGCGGGTATGTACCCCCCCCCCCCCCCCCCCACCTTTATCTATCTACTGATATTTATATTGGCGGGTCGCAGGGTATCGTAATGCAGTGTACCTACGACAAAAGAACTGCCATACAGTAGTGGTCGCAGGGTACCTGCGGATGTAGGGTACTCGCAACAGGTATGATCGCACGTCATCAACGACGATTCAAATATATCAATTGCTTTCGGCTTTGGTTATAAATTGTGATCGATTTTTATATAATTTTAAAAAAAGTTATTATCAATTGATATTAATATATAAATATATATTTATGTATGTATATATATATATATATATATATATATATATATATATATATATATGTATGTATTATAGTTATAAATAATTATTTTATTTAAAATGATTTATATAGATGGATCATTTTGTAAAGATAAAAGATTAAAAGAATATGATTAATAATTATAATGAAGAGATAATAATAATTAACTTAATTTAGTTAATTAAGATTAATTATTAGAACGTGATATAAGTTTTGATATATGCAAATTTTGTTCAATGGAAATGTCATTTTTCAAACAAAGTTTATATGAATAAAATTTCATTAGATCAATTAGAAAATTGAGTCTAATGGAGAAACTTTTTATCTATCAAACAAATACATGGATTAGGTAAAACGTGAAATTTCTCCACTTGATATAGTTTGGGAAACGTAAACCGAGACTTTTGCATTTGAATTCAAAATTGAAAACTTAGCAAAACCAAAACATGTGTTTACATTGTGTATTCTTTATGCTATTGTTTTGGGTTTTGGGTTGACTAGTGTTGACCAGTTATAGGACGTCTACCAGAGGCTTGGGGGTATTGTGATTGTGATGTCATGATGATGTTTTAATCTCGATCTTTATAAACCCAACCATGGTTATGTGATGGAATGCTCTATGTATTCGATGTGAATACTGATTGTTATAGTTGAGATTTTTTTATTTATGAGACACTTGACTTAACCATTAATTTTGGTCATCGATCAGTTATCCTTGGTTATTTTCTAGTTGCCATGATGGGACTGAAATGTGGATTTATTCTTGATGATGTTATGTTGTGACATGTTTGACTCAACCATTTTTGGAGTCTTCGATCAGTATGTGTAACGCCTCGCCAAGGAATCCAAAAGAATTAACCTAAAGTTTCACTAAGTTTGCTAAACATTTTTTTTTTTTTTTTTAAAGTAAGAAAGTATAACATACACATCAAACACATAGTAGCGGAAGCAATAACATGTAATCATCAACAAACATACATCACAAGTTACATTCCTTAAGGATCCCAAGACGTTGAGTCACATTTAAATTTAATTAATTCTAAGTCTAACAACTACCACATACATATGAAAGAATAATCAAAAAGTCCAATGTCCATAATATACATTTGTTCTGAATGCCTCTTGGCAAATTAATTCGAAATGCTCAATCATCCACTGTACATGTCACAGGGTATAAAAGGCTTAAAAGAATATACATAAGTAGAATTATAAAATACAACATCCTCCTCGGATCCATGATACAAGTACAATAAAATAAATGAAACTAATAACATACATTCAACACATCTATCAATAATAAAGGTATAACATCATAAAAAAAAACTAACTAAATGCGTAGTTCCTCCCAACCGTCAATAGCATCATTAGACCATCGTGGGCCCTAGCCATCCCCCACACGTAACATCCCAAGCCACCAAAGAGATCATCGGTACTATCATAATAGGGATGTCACACCTAAAATATGCTACAACATATGCATAAAGAAGTCTAACATACTAGAATAAAGCATAAGTATACAACATCACTAATCATGATAAAAAAGTATACCAAGAAGCTCCAGCCACGGTGACTACGGACGGATCTCAATGGTAAGAGTAAAAGCACTACCAGCCGACCACGTGGAACCTAAATGGTCCACTCCCACCATGCTGAAGAGATAGTCTCAAGTCTCATATAGGATATCAAATCACATAATAAAAAATACTCTCTAAGTCTAGGAAATCCTAAAAGTATACTAACTCAAAGGTTCCAACACATAGATTGACATCTAGACCCAAAGGCACCACAAAGACACACGTAAGAAATTTACCATGTAAGTGGGAAAGTGTCATCGCAAAAGTCACATAGAAGTTACCCGAGAAATCCGTTAGGAATCCCGGGTCCCTAGTGATCCCTACGGCCACTAGTATCCTCTCATATTGATAAGGCATACTACGAAACGCAAGGTCGTAACCAAGCATTCTCTCTACCCCATCCTAGCCTGTACTAGCACTCAAGGCATGGGAGAGAACATACAATTATCTTATTAGGTTCATTTTAATCCCCATTTAGTGTAAATATTTTCACTTATTAAAACAACTTACAATGAGTTACCCTGGCAGCCACTTAGGGCCCCGGCCCCCATTCTAAGCCACTTCCTGACACTACACATAGATAACCTACCCTAGGCTCATGAAATCACAAAACTCAAAATCACCTTAGCCCTATACAAGCGACCGGAAAGCATCACAAGTATAATCCACAATAATCACATCAGTTCTCTACGAGCATTTGGAAAGCATCAAATAATAATCATAATAATCACAACAGTTCTCTATCAGCAACTGAAGGAATCAATGATAAATCACAATATTGAATGGTTCTCCAACGAGCAACCAGAAAGTATCCCAATAATAAATCACAGTACTGAATGAAGACTCCAAAATGGTCAAGTCAAAACATGTCACACAATGACATCATCAAGAACAAATCATACACTTCAGTCCTCTCAAAGTGATTGGAAGGTAACTCAAGCATAACTGATCAAGACTCAAAAATGGTCAAGTGAAAACATGTCACACGATGACATCACCAAGAACAAATCATACACTTCAGTCCTCTCAAAGCGACTGGAAGGTAACTCAAGCATAACTGATCGAGACTCAAAAATGGTTAAGTCAAGTATCTCATAAACATACACCTCAACTTCACACAAGAAGATTGGAAAGCAATAACAATCAGTAAATACATCTCATCATAGAGCATAGCATCACATTACCAAGGTCAGGTATAAAAGATTGAGACTGATATCAGCATGACATCACAAACACATAACCCCTGAGCCTCTGGTAACAACCTAAGACTGGTCAACACTACAACAAACCCCCAAAACCCCACAACACAGACAACAGAATAGTCACATAGAAAAAAAAATCCTCTCACAGTCGAGTATGAATGATAATCTATTGTTGAGTTAATGTAAGGTCTAAGTTCTAGTTGATAGCAAGATTTCAATTTCGTTTCAATCCTTTTTTTTTTTTTTTTTTTGAGCAGATAAGAATTTTAAGTAAATAAGTCTCAACGATCTCCTTTACGATTTAACCCATTCATATTTTAAATATTTTGTACAATTACCCCCATTCAATTTAATTAAATTTCCCCAAGATAACCAATGAGTAATAATTTATTCAAAATTTTCAAATTAGATAATTCACCATTTATTAAGGTCATTCCTTTATTAATTAATCTTAGTTAAATAAAATTTTAACTAAATTAATTAATACTTACATATCTAAAAGAACCATTTAAATATTATTTAATTATTTATTGATTAAATAATATTAATGAATATACTTATTAATTATTTAAAAATACTAAATTTTAGTAAAGTTTATTAGTAAAATTCATTACTTAAAAATTAACTAAATTTAAAATATAATTAAAAATTTATTAATGAATTAAATAACAATAACAAACACAATTTATAAAATTTAATATTAATTAAAAATAAATTTTCAAAAAAATTAAATATATATATACCAAGCACCTTATTTAATAAAAGGTCGTTGGTTTAATATGGCCGTGCGGCTGTTATAACCTTGCCGACACTTTGTACATGCGGTAGCTACTACTGCAAACAGTCTGTCACCCTTTAAATGCGTGCCCTGCATCGCAGGTACGTACAACAATTACAAGCCGGTGTGGAAGATGTTGCCGTCAGCCAAAAAGGTGGATGGTAAGGATAAAATGGTAAGTAATTATATATATATATATATATATATATTTTAAAAAAAAATAAAAAAAAATTGATATTTATATTTAATTAAAACATTTAAACAATGCCTTCTCAAAATGTGTAAAAGCATATTATTATTATTATTTTTAATAATAATAATATTTTAAACAAATAAATATTTTTTTATATAATTTAAAATTTGATAAGAATTAATTATATCTCTTTCACTATATGAATTTAAATTTAAATTTTATTAAAAGAATTAATAAAATTAAATTCAAATTTCTCTTCTTCTTCTTTAATAACAATTGCAACCATAATCTAATATGAAAGATTCTTTAACCATTTGAATTTCTAAATTAAAATTTTATTTTCTTAAATCTCAAATCCTTTTCGAATGGATTCTAATTCCTTCCATCTACAGAACAAGGGTTTCCAGTTGATTTACTTTTCTTTGATCTCTTTGCACATGCATATTAGGATTTTCCAAAAATTATAGGATTGAAGGATTGTTGCAACAATATACAAACACTCAGATTCACAGTCACGAAGAAGACAAAATTATTTAAATAACATAATTTTCACTGGGTTCATAAAACTTAAGAGCCTACCTGAACCTGATGCTAACATGAAACCAACCGAGAATTGTGAGAAGATTCGCTTCCAAAATTTTAGTCCAATTCATCTCTCCAAAATTCGTTCTCAAAATTTTGTCTCCAAAATCTATCCCCAAATTCCTGTCCAAATTCCTCTCTTAAAATTCCTCCCCTCAAAATGAACCTTCCATTGATAATAAAGGGTTCTCTCTCCTTGGATCGGGGAACTAACTTACATTCACCCTAGGAGAACTCTGTGCTTACAACCCTTAACTCCGTATTAACTTTTTATTAATCTTTGTTTTATCTTTTAATGCATGTTAAATGAATTAATAAATAACTTTATTTAATTTTCCTCTTGACTTCTATTTTTAATCTTTATTACTTTTAATCCCATGCGCACTTTATGAAATTAAAGTAACATTATTATTTTCACTTATCTTATCTTTTAATAAATTTCTTTTATTTAATCTTATGCATAAGTCATGCGAACTAGAATCTTTTATTAAATAATTATATTTTCACTTTTTAAATTATTTTAGAAACTTAATTGATAAAATATTTATTAACTCAAATAATAATAATATTTAGCATTTATTTAAAAATGAACTCTAAATATATATTATTATTAAATTAACTAAATATTATCACATTCTAAATTTAGACTTAAAGCTTTTATCTCCAAATTTAATTTCTTTTTATTTAGTTAATTTCTCAATTAATTAAATGCCATTAAATATTAAAGTGTCATAATAATTCTCATTAAATTAAATCATTAATTTAATCTTTTAATTAGACTTAATAATTAGAAAATACCTCAAAGACTCATAAAACAACATATGAAAATCCATCATAGAAAAACATATACCAAATCAAACAAAAAGGTTATAATCACGAATTAATGTCATTCGACCCATTCGGAGGGTACTGACTCAGATACTTGTCCTAATTTTCAATTAGGACAAATGGCTTAAAGGTATGGGATTTGGACTTAAGAATTTATCTCCCCTCTCTTACCATTGAGATAATGCGATTGGGTAGGCTCATCCTAACAATTCAGGGAAGTCGATACCCGGTACCTGCAACCTGCATAAAATCCACACATGTACAGACACAATATTCTAAGCTAAACAGGAAATGGCGGGAAGTGGTGCATCATGTAGATCTCGACTAGCAGGTGACTATGACTCCCTTCCTTAACCACATTAGAAACGCCATCCATAAAGAAAATAAACATGCACACCCTACACATGCAAGTATGGGGTAAGTATTCATAAGAAAGAACATGTGATAATAAACCATCTAACTAATCATCATTGATAACTAAAAACATTGAATAATCATCATACATGCATGAAATATAGAGTACCAAGTAATCTCATCATATAATAAACTGAGCAAAAAACAACATCTGATAATCTCTAAAATAATAATACTAATCATCAAACATAAAATTGGCCTAAAAGAGTTTTGCAAAGATGACTGAAAAGCGACTTAGGGGTAGGCACTACATCCACCCCCCCTAGACTTAGGCTTACTCCTGGAAGCCTACAAGAACAAAAAATTTAAGGACTCACAATGCGGGTCTCATTGAACCCTTTCCACCTATATGAGGATATGGCTCTATTGAGAACACTGCAACAAAGTTAGAGCAATATGATTCTGGCTTAATAGTAAACCAAAAACCATATTGATCCAACGTTCATTTTAACAAATACTGATATAGATTCCCTAAAACATTCTAAACAAGGATCAACATCCCAAATTCATTGGAAAATATACAAGTTATGATGTATAGATAAAAGATGCATGCTTTGTAAACAACAAGTTTAGTTTTCAATTTTACCTATGTTTAGGTTTACATATAATTTCAGTTTTGCCTATATTTAGTTTTACGTATAATTTTCAGTTTTAAAGTCTAAGTGTTGAAGTATGAAAAATATACATCTAAAAGTTTAAGTTCTGTTTCAGTTCAACTAGTTCAAGTTTCAGTTTGAAAAAGATATACATAATAGTTTAATGGTTTCTTTCCAACTAGTTAGCACTAGTGGCGTTCCAATATACCCAGAGCTCCCAATGTAGAAACTCGAGCTCTGATACCATATGCAACGTCCCGCCAAGGAATCCAAAAGAATTAACCTAAAGTTTCACTAAGTTTACTAAACTTTTTTTTTTTTTTTTTTTTTAAAGTAAGAAAGTATAACATACACATCAAACACATAGTAGCAGAAGCAATAACATGTAATCATCAACAAACATACATCACAAGTTACATTCTTTAAGGATCCCAAGATGTTGAGTCACATTTAAATTTAATTAATTCTAAGTCTAACAACTACCACATACATATGAAAGAATAATCAAAAAGTCCAATGTCCATAATATACATTTGTTCCGAATGCCTCTTGGAAAATTAATTCGGAATTCTCAATCATCCATTGTACATGTCGCAGGGTATAAAAGGCTTAAAACAATATACATAAGTAGAATTATAAAATACAACATCCTCCTCGGATCCATGATACAAGTATAATAAAATAAATGAAACTAATAACATACATTCAATACATCTATCAATCATAAAGGTATAACATCATAAAACAAAACTAACTAAATGCGTGGTTCCTCCCAACCGTCAATAGCATCATTAGACCATCGTGGGACCTAGCCATCCCCAACGCGTAACATCCCAAGCCACCGAAGAGATCATCGGTACTATCATAATAGGGATGTCACACCTAAAACATGCTACAACATATGCATAAAGAAATCTAACATACTAGAATAAAGCATAAGTATACAACATCATCTAATCATGATAAACAAGTATACCAAGAAGCTCCAACCACGGTGACTACGGACAGATCTCAATGGTAAGAGTAAAAGCACTACCAGCCAATCATGTGGAACCTAAATGGTCCACTCCCACTGCATTGAAGAGATAGTCTCAAGTCTCATATAGGATATCAAATCACATAATCACAAATACTCTCTAAGTCTAGGAAATCCTAGAAGTATACTAACTCAAAGGTTCCAACACATAGATTGACATCTTGACCCAGAGGCACCACAAAGACACATGTAAGAAATCTACCATGTAAGCGGGAAAGTGTCATTGCAAAATTCATGTAGAAGTTACCTGAGCAATCCCTTAGGAATCTTGGGTCCCTAGTGATCCCTGCGGCCACTAGTATCCTCTCATATTGACAAGGCATACTACGGAATGCAAGGTCGTAACCAAGCGTTCTCTCTACCCCATCCTAGCCTGTACTAGCACTGAAGGCATGGGAGAGAACATACAATTATCTTATTAGGTTCATTTTAATCCCCATTTAGTGTAAATATTTTCACTTATTAAAACAACTTACAATGAGTTACCCTGGCAGCCACTTAGGGCCCCAACCCCCATTGTAAGCCACTTCCTGACACTACACATAGATAACCTACCCTAGGCTCATGAAATCACAAAACTCAAAATCACCTTAGCCCTATACAAGCGACCGGAAAGCATCACAAGTATAATCCACAATAATCACATTAGTTCTCTACGAGCATTTGGAAAGCATCAAATAATAATCATAATAATCACAACAGTTCTCTATCAGCAACTGAAGGAATCAATGATAAATCACAATATCGAATGGTTCTCCAACGAGCAACCAGAAAGTATCCCAATAATAAATCACAGTACTGATCGAAGACTCTAAAATGGTCAAGTCAAAACATGTCACACAATGACATCATCAAGAACAAATCATACACTTCAGTGCTCTCAAAGTGACTGGAAGGTAACTCAAGCATAACTGATCAAGACTCAAAAATGGTCAAGTGAAAACATGTCACACAATGACATCACCAAGAACAAATCATACACTTCAGTCCTCTCAAAGCGACTAGAAGGTAACTCAAGCATAACTGATCGAGACTCAAAAATGGTTAAGTCAGGTATCTCATAAACATACACCTCATCTTCACACAAGAATACTGGAAAGCAATAACAATCAGTAAATACATCTCATCATAGAGCATAGCATCACATTACCAAGGTCGGGTATAAAAGATCGAGACTGATATCAGCATGACATCACAAACACATAACCCCCGAGCCTCTGGTAACAACCTAAGACTGGTCAACACTACAAAAAACCCCCAAAACCCCACAACACAAACAACAGAATAGTCACATAGAAAAAAAAATCCTCTCACAGTCGAGTATGAATGATAATCTATTGTTAAGTTAATGTAAGGTCTAAGTTCTAGTTGATAGCAAGATTTCAATTTCGTTTCAATCCAATTTTTTTTTTTTTTTTTTTGAGCAGATAAGAATTTTAAGTAAATAAGTCTCAATGATCTCCTTTACGATTTAACCCATTCATATTTTAAATATTTTGTACAATTACCCCCATTCAATTTAAGTAAATTTCCCCAAGATAACCAATGAGTAATAATTTATTCAAAATTTTCAAATAAGATAATTCACCATTTATTAAGGTCATTCCTTTATTAATTAATCTTAGTTAAATAAAATTTTAACTAAATTAATTAATTCTTACATACCTAAAAGAACCATTTTAATATTATTTAATTATTTATTGATTAAATAATAATAATGAATATACTTATTAATTATTTAAAAATACTAAATTTTAGTAAAGTTTATTAGTAAAATTCATTACTTAAAAATTAACTAAATTTAAAATATAATTAAAAAATTATTAATGAATTAAATAATAATAACAAACACAATTTATAAAATTTAATATTAATTAAAAATAAATTTTAAACAAACTTAAATATATATATACCAAGCGCCTTATTTAATAAAAGGTCGCTGGTTTAATATGGTCGTGCGACTGTTATAAGCCTACCGGCACTTTGTACATGCGGTAGGTACTACTGCAAATAGTCTGCCACCCTTTAAATGTGTGCCCTGCATCGTAGGTACGTACAGCGATTGCAGGCCTGCGTGGAAGATGTCGCCATCAGCCAAAAAGGTGGATGGTAAGGATAAAATGGTAAGTAATTATTTATATATATATATATATATATATATATATATATATATATATATATATATATATATATATATATATATATATATATATATATATATATATATATATTTAAAAAAAAAATTTAAAAAAATTGATATTTATATTTAATTAAAACATTTAAACAATGCCTTCTCAAAATGTGTAAAAGCATATTATTATTATTATTTTTAATAATAATAATATTTTAAACAAATAAATATTTTTTTATATAATTTAAAATTTGATAAGAATTAATTATATCTCTTTCACTATATGAATTTAAATTTAAATTTTATTAAAAGAATTAATAAAATTAAATTCAAATTTCTCTTCTTCTTCTTTAATAACAATTGCAACCATAATCTAATAGGAAAGATTCTTTAACCATTTGAATTTCTAAATTAAAATTTTATTTTCTTAAATCTCAAACCCTTTTCGAATGGATTCTAATTCCTTCCATCTACAGAACAAGGGTTTCCAGTTGATTTACTTTTCTTTGATCTCTTTGCACATGCATATTAGGATTTTCCAAAAATTATAGGATTGAAGGATTGTTGCAACAATATACAAACACTCAGATTCACAGTCACGAAGAAGACATAATTATTTAAATAACATAATTTTCACTGGGTTCATAAAACTTAAGAGCCTACCTGAACCTGATGCTAACATGAAACCAACCGAGAATTGTGAGAAGATTCGCTTCCAAAATTTGTTCTCAAAATTTTGTCTCCAAAATCTGTCCCCAAATTCCTGTCCAAATTCCTCTCTTGAAATTCCTCCCCTCAAAATGAACCTTCCATTGATAATAAAGGGTTCTCTCTCCTTGGATCGGGGAACTAACTTACATTCACCCTAGGAGAACTCTGTGCTTACAACCCTTAACTCCGTATTAACTTTGTATTAATCTTTGTTTTATCTTTTAATGCATGTTAAATGAATTAATAAATAACTTTATTTAATTTTCCTCTTGACTTCTATTTTTAATCTTTATTAATTTTAATCCCATGCACACTTTATGAAATTAAAGTAACATTATTATTTTCTCTTATTTTATCTTTTAATAAATTTCTTTTATTTAATCTTATGCATAAGTCATGTGAACTAGAATGTTTTATTAAATAATTATATTTTCACTTTTTAAATTATTTTAGAAACTTAATTGATAAAATATTTATTGACTCAAATAATAATAATATTTAGCATTTATTTAAAAATGAACTCTAAATATATATTATTATTAAATTAACTAAATATTATCACGTTCTAAATTTAGACATAAACCTTTTATCTCCAAATTTAATTCCTTTTTATTTAATTAATTTCTCAATTAATTAAATATCATTAAATATTAAAGTGTCATAGTAATTCTCATTAAATTAAATCATTAATTTAATCTTTAATTAGACTTAATTATTAGAAAATACCTCAAAGACTCATAAAACAACATATGAAAATCCATCATAGAAAAACACATACCAAATCAAACAAAATGGTTATAATCACAAATTAATGTCATTCGACACATTCGGAGGGTACTGACTCAGATACTTGTCCTAATTTTCAATTAGGACAAATGGCTTAAAGGTATGGGATTTGGACTTAAGAATTTATCTCCCCTCTCTTACCATCGAGATAATGTGATTGGGTACGCTCATCCTGACAATTCAGGGAAGTCGATACCCGGTATCTGCAACTTGCATAAAATCCACGCATGTACAGACACAATATTCTAAGCTAAACAGGCAATGGCAGGAAGTGGTGCATCGTGTAGATCCCGACTAGCAGGTGACTACGACTCCCTTCCTTAACCACATCAAAAACGCCATCCATAAAGAAAATAAACTTGCACACCATACACATGCAAGTATGGGGTAAGTATTCATAAGAAAGCACATGTGATAATAAACCATCTAACTAATCATCATCGATAACTGAAAACATTGAATAATCATCATACATGCATGAAATATAAAGTACCAAGTAATCTCATCATATAATAAACTGAGCGTAAAACAACATCTGATAATCTCTAAAATAATAATACTAATCACCAAACATAAAATTGGCCTAAAAGAGTTTGCAAAGATGACTGAAAAGCGACTTAGGGGTAGGCACTACAGTATGATTGAGATATATTTTGGTTATTGAGAACCATTGGATACTTTTCATTATCAGTGATACTTCAGTTGCCAATAGAGAGCTGTTGTGTTCATGATTTTCTATGGATGTTTGCTCATGGAGATTTGATGCTTTTATGCATATTTGATGATTTTATGGATTATCTTTTGTAATTTTTAGATTTATGAGTCCATGAGCTTTAGGGTAGGATATCTGCATGTAGTGACGAGAAGTGGCTTGCAATGGGGGCCGGGGTCCTAAGAGGTTGCCAAGGTAACTCATTGTAAGTTGGATTAATAAGTGATAACATTCACACCTAATACTAACTGAATGAACCTAAAAAGATAAGTGTTTTGTTCTCGCCCATGCCTTGAGTGCTTGTACAGGCTAGGATGGAAGTAGTGAGACGCATGGTTGCGACCTTGCATTACATAGTATGCCTTGTCATTATGAGAGGATACTAGTGGCCGCATGAGATTAGTATGGACCTGTGGAGTTTAGCTAACTACCAGGGTAACTTGTACTTAATAAATGCGATGACACTTTTTCGATTGCATAGTAGGTTCCTACATGTCATTGTGTGCCTCTGGGAAGTGGATGTCAGTTTTGTGATTAGAACCTTTGAGTTAGTACACTTTTAGGATTCTTGGACTTTAGAGATTTATCCTATGAGATTTTGACAACTTGTTTGGGACTTGAGATTATCTCCTTAGCATGGTGGGAGTGGACCACTTAGGTACCATGCAGTCAGGTGGTAGTGTATTTTTCACTCTTATCATTTGAGACTCATTGAGACATCGTGGCTGATGCGTCCTTCGTGATGGTGGATATGTATCCTTTCATTGATGATTAGCATATGTTAGATGATGTTATCTTATGCTTATATTTGCATGTTAGATTACTTTCTACATATGATGTTGTATATGTTAGGAGTGACATTCCTACTATGTTAATACCGATGATCTCTTCAGATATTTGGGATGTTACGCATAGAGGGATGCCTAGGGCCCATGATGGTCTAATGATGTTATTAATGGTTGGGAGGAACCGTTCACTTAGTTTATTTTTTTTGAACTTTGTGATGGATGTATATGTCTTCTATGATGATGTATCATGTGATTATCTCTACTTTGATGTATCATGGATTGGAATAGGATGGTGTACCTTATTCTACATATGTATATTCTTTGAGCTTGTCATACCTTGTGACATGTACAGAGGATGATTGAGCATTTGGAAATGTAACGTTTAAACATTGGACTTTTCATTATTATTTCATGTGGATGTTGTACTAGATGGATTCTTGTATGTAATTCAACATTAAGGGATCTTTAAAAAATGTAATCTGTTATGTATGTTATGTTTACTTTCAGATGGACATTGCTATTGCTTTCGTTATTGTGAATAAGTTATGTATGGTATTTACTTTCATGTAAAAAAAAAAAATGTTACCAAACTTAGTGAAACTCTAAGTTAATTCTTTGGATCCCTTGGCAGGGCGTTACAACCATAGAGTTGACCATGAATTAGAAAACTAATCTATTGTTGCATGTAATAATCATGAGACAACAATTTCGAAACCCATGACAAAGGTGGTTATTATTTGTATAAATGTCTGGACGTTGACACACATCCTTGGGGTGTTAAGAAACATTTCCAAAGAGTGGTGTGGCTAAGATATTGAAGGTTGAGAGGTAGCCACCATATTCAACAAGGAAACCCACATTATCACAAGGGTGGCTTTAGTAAAACAACATGGAATTTGGGTTATTTTAGCTTGAAGAGCAGATTATTAATTATATTTATTATTGCTAGGATCTCAATGTAAGAAAGTAAATAACCTATTAATTAGTCATATTGAGGTTCACTTATCATATAAATTATTTTATCTAACTATATTACTACCAATGAAAGAACATCCAACAATGTGTACATTCAACAATGCATAACTTGAATATCTTTGAAGTGAGTGGATAGTGGCATGATAGAGGCTTCACACATTGCACTTAGTTGGATTTTGTAGGCATATTTCTAGACATGGAAGGAAAATTTAAACTAGAAAGATTATTGTGCAATTATTAACAAGCCAACCAATTCTAAATAACATAATATCATTTTGATGAAACCCTTACCAAATACACATTTTTAAAAAAAATTACTTATCAATTTTATGAAACCCTTGCCAAATACGTTATGCGATAAGAAAAGTTGTAGATTTCTACCACTTAGTGATGGCAACTTGAAACCTGTCAAATGTCTACAATGGAAACTTGAAATGTATAAAACAACTACATAAGGGCAACTCAAACTTGTCAAACATTTGCAATGGAAACTCAATCGACCTACAAAACTTATGAGAAATGCAAACGTAAACAACAAAGGCACCTAAGGGAACTCAAAATTTAATAAACAATACTTTAAGGGGATTGATCAATGGAAAATGGTTGCTTCTTTCCTCAAATGGCTCGCATGCATGTAGAGCTCATCAAACCAACTCCTCCTGTGAAAAAGAAAATGTTATGCCATTTTCTTTATTTTTTGTTATTAAACCTGATTTTGTCAAAATTTTGACCAAATTAGGCAAAAAGAAGATTTCATAGGCCAACTTGGCCTTTAATTGAAAATCTAAGTAAAAAAATTAGTGAAAATGTACTACTGTCACAAGGGCATGATAATGAGATGTAAAGATCACAAGGGCATGAAAATGAAATACAATGATCACAAGGGTACAACAATGGGATGCAAAGATCACAAGGGCATGGCAATGATATCCACAATCCACAAGATGTCTCTCTGTATATACATACACACATAGACACACACATATGTGTGTGTATGTATGTATGTATATATACACATATACATATGTATATACATACATACATATATACATGTACACATACATACATATACATATATATACATACATACATACATACATCTGCATATGCAATTTTTTCACCTTGGAAAATTATATTTGGTCCTACTAGCTAGGAACAACTAATTATTATTTTTATTGTACCTAATTTGATGATAATTCTATATGAATTTGTAATCAACTCAATTAATCAACAACTAGACCAAATTAACTAGAATATGACTTGTTTTTTCTAAAAATATCTGCTATGATATTTTTTTCTAAGATTCCTTGCAAACTCTACCCACTTTTCCTGGTCTACATTATTTTTGTGCAGAATCTTGAGCTAAGTCACTTAGCATGAGTGGATTGAGTTTTATTGTTTAATTATTTGGATTTTGGAATATGTATGTAGTTGGATCAATTTTTCTATTTTTTCTAATATGTAATAAGAACCTTAAAAAAGATATCTTTATATATGTAAAGACTACAACTTGTGCAATTTTTCATTTATTGCATCTGCATTTTCTTTGCCATTTCTTATACAAGTGTTTCAAGGTTGGGAATTTTCTTCATGTGTGGCATTCAAGTGATGCATATGGGTAAAAGTAAAAAGCTATGTCACCTTTCAGGCTGACTTATCAGAATGACTTAATTTGAGAATTTTGATCTGAAAATCAATTTTTTAAAGATATTATCTAGATAAATTCATTCTAGCTAAGTTATATAGCGTCTCATACTTTTCCAGTTGGAAATGTCTATTAAATGCATGTTTTATACTAGCTTGCATTTGACTACAAAAGAAATAAAATTATTTTAGAAAATTGGTGTTTCAATAACTCTTACCATTTTTTATGATATTTTTTGAATAACATATAAATACTATTTTATAGAGCTTAGAGTCAAGAATATTCTCATATAGAGTTTATAGCGTTTTAATTAGATATAGTATATTGTAATTAAAAATTTCTACAAGAACATATTTTAACACTAAAAAAGATGTCAATTTTGATCTGAAAGAGAAAAATATTAAATCATATCCAAAAATATAAAAACCATATTATGTTCTAGAGGAGAGAGTCCTCTTATAGATTTTTTTTTTTCTCTTGGTTAGAATAGATTTATTTTGAAAAATGTGGTGGGAAATGAAAACTATTGAAATTAGTTGAGTTTAAATTTCAGTCATTATAAAAGAGAAAATATAGGTCTAAAGCCAATTTTTATTTTTTATTGTTCTAGATATATATGTTATCTAAAACATAGTCTGAAGTCAAAGGGAAACAATTTTATTTTTCATATAGTTTTCTGGTGGGAACTAGACCCCTAATTTTAAGTAGCTAAAAAATTAAAAAATACATATACTCTTATTCCAAATAGTTATTAAAAATTATAATACTAAACTTTATCCATTTCTACACATTTCTTTAGTTTACTTCATTTTCAAATTCAAAATAATAATACCAATTTTATGTTATTGAAGTTGAATAGGTATACTTTTTTTAGCCTTTTCCTTTACAAAAGGGTGACATAGGTTTGTGCTTTTACCCATATGCATATGCAATTTTATCACCTTAGAAAACTGTATTTGATCTTGCTAGTTGGGAACAACTGATTATTCATTTTATGATAGTTAATCTGATGATAGTTCTACAAGAATTTTTAATCAACCCAACTAATCAAAAACTAGACCAATTTAACAAGGTTATGGCTTAGGTATGTGCTATTCTCATCTATATATGGTTGAAATGTTAGAGGCAACAATTTTTTTCAAAATGGTAGTAGGTTTTGTATCATTGTCTTTGTTCAAGTCCCAATCTTAATAAAGTAACAAAGGGATTTTTAGGGTGGAAAGGACTGTATAATAAAGAGGAAACTAGAAAACATGAATGTTGAAATGCTGAAATGAAAACTATTGAGGATCAAAAACCTATGCCAAATTTACAACACAATGTAAAGCTAATTTTAGATATAAACAAAAAAATGAAAATATGGCATGTATCATTCCCCATTTGTTTTGATTGTGGAGAGCTACACACAAAAGAGGTTGGAGAGCTCTGACTAAAGGTGGAGAGCTCTAACATTATTGTGCCCTTGTCATTGGTGCATTTTTCTGCAATGATCTTTGCATTTCATTATTGTACCTTGGTGGAGATTAGTGGAGATCTATGATTTCATTGTTGTGCCCTTATGATCACTACATTTAATTTTCATGCCCTTGTGATCTCTACATTTTTTTGCCATGCCCTTGTGACCTTCATGCCCTTGCTCTACGATTTCATTGTTATGTTGTGCTCTTGTAATCTCTGTGCCCTTTGTACTACAAAATTTTGGGTCAAATTATGATGGCAATTTGTGATGATGGTGTAATTCATGGTATATTCAGACCCAACTGTAGAAGTGCTCTATGATTTTCTTCAAGGGGAGAAGATGTACCTATGTAAATGTTATTTTCTTTTCCTTCTAAACATTTATCTCTTTATATTTCCCCCATAAAGTGATTAGACAAGATTCTCTTTATGTATATGTATGTGTATGTATACATACATACAAACACATATGTGTGTGTCTATGTATGTATGTATATGTAGAGAAGCTTCTCTATATGTGTGTGTGTGTGTGTCTATGTATATATATATATATATATATATATATATATATATATATAGAGAGAGAGAGAGAGAGAGAGAGAGAGATCTATTTATATAGATACATACATGGACACACATATGTGTATATGTATGTATATACACACATATATACATATATAGAGATCACAAGTGCATGAAAATAGGATGCAAAGATACATACATACATACATATATACATAAATATATACATACATACATCTTTAAATGCAATTTTATCACCTTGGAAGACTATATTTGATCTTTACTCAATCACTAAGATATAATATAATCTATAAGTGCATATTTATGCATACTTAGTTTGGTATGAATAGTTTCGATTGAATTTTTCCGAGGAGAGTGAGTCTACTCATGATGATAATGGCTCAATGTATTGGGTCTTTAGAGGATAAAAACTTACAAAAGACTATATGTTGTTTATGGATATGGGATGATTTTTTTGTGATGCCATTATAACCTCCTCCATATTGAATTTCTATATCATCAAATTGGTAGATACAAATCATTGGACTTGGTCTTCTAAAATTGTATGGGCTACTTTGAATTGTCAAACTTGAACTATTGAATTGTATAGTCAGATTGATGAAGGAACACTTTGAATCACTAGTTTTATGTTTAGATCCTTTGGCCTTTGAAATGTGAACTTTGATTTTGATTTGTGGTCCATGCACTATTATGAACCAAAATACACCTAAATGTTTTTGGAGACATCTGAAAGCATTTTCACAAATTGATATGAACCATTTAATCTAAATTATAGTCTTCAAATCTAAATTATAGTCTTTTAATCCAAGCTAAGAGCCTTTTGAACATTGAAACCACTAAACTACCTAGGAAACTGAACTTATCAAAAATATGAACCTCCTTTAACTAATGGAAACATTTTGAAATAGGTTTAATGAGGTTCAAAACCCAAGAGGGACTAAGATATCAACTTCAAACAAGGGTTGCATACTATTGTATGGTAGGAGGAAGATGGTTGTGTGAATGGCTGATATGGAAAGTTGTAGAAAATTAGGGTGTCATTTGCAATTGGTTTCATTAATTTGATAAGGGAATCAACTTTTAAAGTGAGATGATCAAAATTGGCATGTTTGTCCTTATGAAAGATGTCTCTATTTTAGAATATAAAATTACCTCAAATGAAAAGCGAAAAATTATTAAATGTATGAAAAATGAGAAAAAAATTCACCTATAATATTTTTGAAGTACAAAAATATAATAAAAATATAATTTGGTGGGAAAAGCCATGAGCTATGTAGCTCTACACTATGGGTATTCCACTATCCAATAGTGGAAACTCTTCACATTAAATATGAAGATCTTGAAATTATAAAAGATAACTATTAGAAGATCTATATTTGTGTTTTAGTGATAACAAATATGTATGGAGAAGACATGTTGAGGATGACATGGCTAAGCTCACATGTCATAATATTGCATTTATGGAAAGTTGTTCAAGCTACAAGGTAGAAGATTTGTGTTATCACTAAGTGTAACATGTTCTTAATGTGGTCCTATAATAACAAATTGAGAAGGACTAACAACCAACTTAAGGAATTTTTTTACGAACTTGGTATAAAGGAAGGATATTTTCCTTTATCATGGTATGGATATATGTGAATTTTAAATGCTCTAAAAGTAGCAGAGAGTGCAAAAAAAAAATTTGAGTATAGCAGTGCAAAAGTGAAGGAAACTTCATTGCCGAGGTTTTGCTAAGTGATATGAGGTTTGGTATTTGGATCCAAGGTTTGTGACCTAGTCTACAAGGTCTAACATTGATTGGTTTGATTGACAAGACAAAAGAAAGATCAAGAAAAGAAGAAAATAACAGTAAACTATTTGTTTGAGCAGTGAGCTCTTCTTGTAGTTGAAATTGCATGTTTAGGCAGTGGGCTCTTCTTGCATACATTGTACCACAACTCCTAATAGGGTTGGAATCTCCTAATAAGGACTCATTCTACTAAATTTTGTAATAGACTCTTAATAGTGTATGTCCTCTAATAAGGAATATCTATATTAGTACATCATCTTGTGGGCATCATTCCCACTAGGGTTTTCTGTCTGATCATGGGTTTCCCTAGTCAACGTATTTGGTGTAATTATCTATGTGCATCTTGTATGGTTACTATTTAATTTGAATGGTTAAATATGATAAATTTTTTAATTCTTAGATAACTAATTCACTCCCCCCCCAAGTTATCTTGGTGGATTACTATTTCTAATAGTCAACACTACCTCTGCACCTAAACCTGTGACATAGTGCAAGGTAGGAGTATCCCCAAAGGAGATGTTCTAGCCCCTAGCTATATGAATGCATAGTAGAAACACAAAAACAAGAAATAATAATGCAAGATCTTATACCAAATTACAATACTTGATTTATAAATAGATAACTGATTACATGCAATATGCCTGGCTGTAAGGCCTTCTAGGTTAGGGACAAATACAAATAGAAAATTAAAAAATTAGTTCTACAAGATCCAAAAAGATCCAACTTACAACCATTCTTAGCTAGTCTAGATACACAACTAGATAAGAACACCAAGAAGAATCCACACTTGTACTCGCAGGTCCACCAAGAGATTCTCTAGTTCCTAAGCTACAACTCTAGCTTGGTTCCAAATTCACATCTATTCTTCCTCTCTCAACTCAATAATGACTAAAAGACTATCCAATATCCTTGCTTATACCAATTTAAGACACAAGTTTTCCTAGAACACAAATTAAATATAGATACATAAATTAAATGCCACAAGTTGAAATGTAACAACAATTAAATGTCCAAAAATTGATATCCAAGTAAAATCACAATATCTCCTAGCTTTGATTGATTTAGAACTTTTTCTTTGATCCACAGGTACAAATATAGGTCCTCTACAACCCCTTTAATTTTCAAATGCTGATTTCTCAAGGAAAAGTGCTCATCCATCCTGAAAGTCACCAACAACAACTTGTCACATAGTCTTCCAAAAATTGATGCTTTAGAAGAATTGTCATATCTTCAAAAATATAAAGATCTAGAACTTTCACACTTGATCATAGATATTAATCTAGGCCCTCTTCAAACTTTAAAGTTTGTAACTTCTCATTCATTAAGTAAAATTAGTTACGTGCTCTACAAGAAGCACCCAAAAACTAGAAAAATGCAGTTCTAGCAGCCAGGTTCAAACAGTTGCAAACTTCAACTCAATCCATCCAATATCTATGAAATCATGAGTAAAGGTTTCCTAATGTATCTCCAACATATCCCTAACCATGAAAACATAGCTCTACAAAAATCCAAGCTTGATGCTCCTCAACATTCAACCAAAATCCCTCGAAACATGTAGTATTACAAGAAGCCTAGGATGCTACTGCATTAGAAACCCCACATTCAAAAAGATGTTCTAGTAGCTAAAAGAACATCTTGTAGGATTCAACACATAAATCCAAAATTGGATTTTCACATACATGTCCTCCAAGTCTTCAACTTTCACACTCTTTCCCTTGTTTTTCTTCTTCTTCCTCACATCCATCATAGGTGTTCCATAAGTCTACTTTCCATGTTGATCTCCATCCTTATCAAAATTTTCCAACTCAGCTCAGCTGCCAATATTTAGGTTCCTCCTATCAAGCTCTTCATTTTGTAAAGGAATTAGGGAAAACTTCCTACCACCTTTCTTAATAGTAAATACATTTCTAACATAATCATGCACAACCCTGCAATCATACTGCCAAGGTTTGCCAAGTAACACATGACAACTATTCATATCCACAATATCACACAATACTTGGTCCTTATACTACCCAATCTGGAAAACAACAAGGCATTGTTCCCTCACTTCCAAATCATGCTCACCTTGCAACTAGCCAATCCTATAAGGATAAAGATGCCTCATTCTCTTCAAACCAAGTTTCTAAACCATCTCTTTAGCAACAAAGTTATTAGTACTATCACCATCCACAATCACTTTGTAGACTTTACCACAAAAATTACAATGAGTTTTGAATAGACTATTCCTTTGACAAGAATCCAATGTCCTCTCACCAATCAGTACTCACTGAGCCAACAAACTCTTTCCTTTCTCAGGCTGACTACCCTAGACTTCAACCTCATTCACAATAGTAGTTGTCCTACCAACCAAAGATTCAAAATATCTATGCCCTTCTTGACCATACTTGAAAAAATTACCTCTGAACCTACCTGTACTTGTCCTCTTTTTTTGATCAGTAGGTTTTGGTTCACCTTCTTCTTTTGGTTTAGCTTGTGTTGAACTATCATGCTTCTCTTTCCCTCAGGAACTACCTTGATTTTTCCTCTTTAACTTCTCCTCTACTCTCGAAGCATACTAATAAGCATCCTCAATTGAAGAAATATTTAGAATACTAACCTCATCTTGAATATTGAATCTCAAACCATTAATATATCAAGCTTCCTTCTCTTTTGACAATTCTTTAAACCCAAACTGAATAGTCAACTTGTAGAAGTCCTCTGCATAATATTTCATAGTCATATCCTTCTGCTTTAGATTTTTCAACCTTTTAAAAAATTCAAGTTCATAATTAGCAATAATGAACTCGGCCTTTAACTTAGTCACCATCAATTTCCATGTAGTGATCTTCATTTCACCTTCCTCTTCTTTGTCTCTTTGTAATTCCTTCCACCAAAGAGTAGCATGTCCCTTCAACTTAGTTTGTGCTAACCTTACTCTAAGTTGATCCTAAATATCCTCAAGCTCAAAGTAGTCTTCCAATTCACTAATCCAATTAATTAAGTCTTTACGATTCAAAGTACCTAAAAATTTAGAAACCTCCATCTTATGCTTCAGCTTCAACTAAGATCTAGGTTGAGCAAACTAACTAGCCCTATTCCCCATAGGTCTCTCCATATGATCAATTCTAGCCTCACCACTTAATTCAAAAAATTTAAAGTCTTTAGTAGCTTCCTCATAACCATCTTTGGTACCCACATGTCTAGGTACACCATCTAAAGAACTTAAAATTTCAGCAATCATGTCACACTTCATCAATGCAATCTCAGATCTAAATTATGCTCTCATCTTCTTTGAGATTTTTTCTTCTACAATATCACTAAGATCAATAAATTCCCTTGGGTCTAATATTCTTGGAGGAATTTTCCAAAATTTTAGCAAAGCCTAACCAACAAATCCACCAATCAAGAGGATCAATCAGCCACAAGATCAACCTTCTTCAACCCAAGTCCTAGTGCAAACTGCTTTAGCTTTAGTTATTGGTCTACATACTTAGGAGATACATTGGATCTAATACCACCTAACATAGTGCAAGGTAGGAGTATCCCCAAAGGAGATGTCCTAGCCCCCAACTATACAACCACATAGCAAAAACACAATATTAAGAAATAATAATGCAAAATCTAATACCAAATTACAATACTTGATTTATAAATAGATAACTGATTACATGTAATATGCCCCACTATAAGGCCTTCCAAGTTAGGGCCAAATAAAAATATAAAATTAAAAAATCCATTCTATAAGATCCAAAAAAGTTCCAACTTACAACCAATCTCAGCTAGTCCAGATACACAACTGGATAAGAACACCAATAACAATCAACACTTGTACCCATAGGTCCACCAAGAGATCCTCTAGTTCCTAAGTTGTAGCTCTAGCTCTACTCCAAATTTGCATCTATTCTTCCTCTCTCAACTAAATAATGAAAAAAAGACATCCTAAGACCCCTAATTATAGCAATATAAGCCACAAGTCAGCCCAGAACACAAATTAAATACAAATACATAAATTAAATGCCACAAGTCAGCCTGCAACAATAATTAAATACCCAGAAATTGATATCTGAGTATAATCATGATATCTCCTAGCTTTGATTGAATTAGAACTCATGGTTCAATAATAGATAGAAATATAGGTCCTCTACAACCCCTCAAATACACAAAGGCTGATTTCTCAAGGAAAAGTGCACATCTATCCTAAAAGTCACCCACTGCAACCTGTCATGCAGTCTTCCTGAAATTGATGCTTTGGAAGAATTTCCATATCTCCCAAAATATAAAGAGTTAGAAATTTTTGAATTTATCATAGATATTACTCTAGGCCCTCTTTATACCCTGACTTTTTTAGCTTCTCATTCATTAAGAAAAATTAGTTACATTCTCTGTAATAGGCACCCAAAAACCAAAAAAACACAGTTCTAGCAACAAGGTTCAAATAGTTCCAAACTTCAACTCAATCCATCCAAACTCTATGAAAACATGAGGAAAGGTTCCCCAATGTGTCCCCAACACATCCCTAACCATGACAACATATCTCCACAAAAATCCAAGCTCAATGCTCCTCAACACTCAACCAAAATCCCTCAAAACATGCAGGATTGTAGGAAAGCCTAGGATGCTCCTGCATCAACCTACATTAGCACAACTGCCATCAAATTCTAGAGTCCACAACTAATCAAATTTATGTTTTTTGATTCTTTTTAAATATTTTGGGTGTCAAATAATAACATATAATTACCAAACTACATTTCATGATACAATATTTGAGACTTAGGATCATATGTGTTGGTGTTTTAAAATGAACTAAAACTACTAAGCAACAAAATGCTTAATACCAAGATGATAGTACTCATACAATCTAAAGACTAGCTAGTTTTTGTTAATAATTTCATGTGCAAAGCATTTGGGCCCAACTTCAAAAAAACTAAGAGTGGTTTTCTACTTTTTTGGCTCTGTAAAACCAGGGTGGGTATACCCAGGGATGATTCAAGACTGGGAAAAATGTATGAGGATTATCTTTAGTTTCATTCTGATTCTCATCTCAAATCCTCAAATACATACACAATTCTTGATAACTTGATAAACACATCCCATATAATAGATATGGCCAAAAATTCTTCTATAGATCTATAGATGTTCCCAATCAATAGTGTCTAACTCAAGCTAGAACATTCCATGCAGACAAGTACTGGCCAGCCTTGAAGATCTACAGGAAAAAAAAGTAAAATTGATTTAATTTCATATTTTTAATAACCATTTGTGACATATTCCTCTTTTAGCTAGGTCAGATTTGATTAGTGCCTAATCCATTGGGGCATAGAGTCTATTACAAATTTCTGGATCTAATTTGTTGCCTTAAAACAAATTTTATCAGCAATTCTTATGAGAATTTATCATTCAAAACCCTTTCCACTACTAGAGCAACCTTATCACATTCACCAAAGCTTTTACTTAATCCATTGAATTAATAGTAGTGACAAACAGATATACAACCTAAGTAGATTGCTTTCAATTGCACAAGCCTTTACTTATATAATATCAAGATAACCAAGTAATTAAAATGAGACAAGATTCATAAAGAACTGATATGGGGATAGTTTATAATTTGTATTCATTTTCTTTGAAAATTGTATACCATTTACAATAGACTCAGAATGATCTTCAGAAAGAAACACAACTCATTCTATATTCATGTATTCTCAGAGAATTGACAGAGAAAATGCATCATAAACTTTCTTTCAAAAATTTGGACCAAAGATATACTAAGCATATCATTTAGAAAAATAGAATTCATACCATTCTTTAGCCTTGGAATCTCACTTAAATAGTGTGAGATGCAACAAGCTTCAGGCTAAGAGAAAGTGATAGGTGTCTTTTACAAGAAACATTTGCATACACTTATCACAAGATGACAAAAATGTGAGTAACAAAAAAGTTTTACATCTAACATTCCTTTTGTGGGCTCTTTCTCTTACAACCTCTGGAATTGGTATAATGATTTGATTCTTTTATCTATCTGATTCCTCATAATAAGTGACCATGAGGCTTGAAAGTGATGTGTCTCCTTCATTTGTCTATAAGTTTACTTTAACTTGGGCATTTTCTCTATCTTTTTCGTCGACTATTAAAGTAACAGTTATATTTGCATGATCTTCTGCCTCATCATCTTCTAACATCTACTTTGTAGACATGAATCTATCCTTCCAGTTATTATAGACAACATCATCTGGCCAATCAAAACTTAGACCTTCTCTTTGTACAGTTAAAAGGGAATTTGCAATTGTCTCCATATTAACCAATTCTTTTTGGATAGAGTTTTAAAATATCTACACTTTAACCAACTCCTCATTTGTTATTGCCCACAACAAAAGGCCAGCTTCATTTATAACCATATTTATTCTCTCACAAAAAGCTCCATCTAGCTCCTTCTTACATTCTTCCTTTTCTTTTATTTTATCAACTGACTTTAGAGCACAAGGGAATAAATCAATTTTTTTTGCAAAATACTTGGAGAGGCAATTGGTTAATCTTCTATAGAAAGAATCTTTTTTATCATCAAAATCCTGCAACTTATTTAGTAAGTAAAAAATTCCTTCTATCTGATGATATGTTAAATGAACGACAGATATACACATAGCAGTGATATCTGAGCTTCTCTCTGTCCACTTCTGTACAATGGGTCTGAATATATCTTCATTTTGCTTTAATTCATCCCTGATTGCTGAAATATTTGACAATTGATCAAAGAATGTGGGCCACTCTATTCTGTCTATTAAATACATAATACCATTCCTCAGTTTTTCTTCATGCTGATTGTTGACCTCTACATGCATGGCATACAACTTATTCTTCTCTTCTTCAAAATCATCTATAGTATAGAATTGAGGTCTTTATGGAGTATCAGGTATCTAAACTATTGGAGTAGACTTGAAGGGTTCAATAGGTGGCTTTGGGGGGTAGGCAATCCTAGGTTTGCTAGTTTCTCCCATTTTTCTTTTCCCCAATACCTTCTCCATTTGAGACGCTTTTTTTTCCAGTGACTATATATGTACACCCCTTTCCTCATATGCTTTCAAAACTTCTTCAAACCTAGCATTGAGTTGGGTAAATCTATCTTCTTCCTGGCCAGATACAACACCACCAAATTTTAGCACTTCTGAGGCCATTCCCATTATTTTCTTACTACTCACTTCACCACCCCTGTATACTATCAATGTACCAGTATGCTCTACAGTGGGAAACTCATGCATCCTGGTATTTTCCCTCTTTTCCATGGATCATATAACAAGGGCTTAGTGGTCATCACTAAATTTGACTCCTCTATGAGCCTATAATATTTCTTCACCAGTTTTTAGTTGAACATCCTTCTGCTTCCTTACTAAATAAAAAATAATAGCATTTTCTATATCCCATTCCAATAGAAGGAGGACTCCTGACTGTCTAACTATTTGCCTCCCAACTTTAGGAGTAAACTGGGAAAAATCATTCAAAAATTTTGATTTCACCTCTCCCTTAATAACTGGTCAGGTTTATCTGGTTGCTCAGCCTTGATTTTCTCACAGGCTTTCTCAAAATTTCCCATATTTAATCTCCACAAAAACTGAGCAAAAGCCCTAGATCTTACAAAATTTTCATCATTAATAAATCTTTCAGAAGCCTAGGAAACTATTGGGTCAATTTCCTTACCTTGGTAATCAACAATGGTTAAGTCCAAGGAAGGTGTAGGAGGTTCTTGTGGCTCTCCAACATCTAGGTCTATAGAAGTGACAATCACATCCCCTTCTCCACCCATTTGTCTAAGTTGTTCCCTTAGAGATGCTTCATCATCTATCTAGATTGGGAACTAGCTTGGGGAGTATTGTTCCTTTTGAGAAGAAGAAGACCCCTGCTCTAATTTTTTTCCTTTTTGGAGAGCTGGCTGCAGATGGACTTCTTGACCTTAGCTTATGATGAGGGGGTGCCTATTGCACATTTTGAATCATGACATAACCTGCCCTTTTCTACAATGTATATTGGCCAAGAGCTACCACATTTCTACTTCTTATTCTTCTTTGTACTTCTACAGCCTTGTCTAGATGTGTCTCAACATACATAGCTTTCTTTTCATTCATGGTTTGAATTATTATGGAAATTTTTTTCATTAATGCTTGTATTTTAGCTCCCCAATATTTCTTATCTTTCAATGGGTCATACTGCGGTTCAAAAGCATTAATGAATTCCAAAGTCTTACTAAAAACTATCCATTTCTCTTTCCTCAATTCTTGTTCCTACAATGTGAAGATATTTCTGACTATATCTTCTGGATAGTAAACTTGATGTACCATATGAGAAGCTCTCGCCCTTTCTTTTAAAAGGTCATAGAATCCTTCAGGGTCAATGAATCTGGTGTGAGACTCTGCCATGTTATATCTATCCAAAAACAAATTTAGGTGCTTCCACCCTTTTCTGACAAAGACAAAATCATGCACTATAGTAACAATTGGAAAGAAAGTTCCCTTCTTAATCAATTCCCTCTCATCTATAGTGCCTATCTACCATAAGAGCTCAACAATCCCTATCTTCAAGGGCACGTGAAAAGGCAACACATGTGGCTTTCCTACAAAACCATATACCCTTATCACAGTTGAAACATTATAAGGGATTATATCCCCCCAGTTATGACTAACCAATAGTCCATGTGCATGGTCTTTAGGTCTAACCAATTCCAACAATGCTTGTGGAATTCTGGGGCTGTCACTTCTCAAAAGCAATCTCAGCCTAGATGCGAAATATTTGTCAAATCTTACATAACTAGCATCTATGGCTTCTGAAGTCATATCCACACTCCACAACTACACTGGATTCCTCTCTCCATCCTTGGTTGTTTCCAACTCCATACCCTTGGAGAATAAAGTGTATCCCTTGTATAAGCATACATGCATCAGCAATGAATACCAATAGAATGGTTTGTTCACTTTTTCCTTTACTATTCCAACCAAACCATTGTGAATTTCTTTTGCTAGGAAAGTGGCAAAATCTAGAATAGTACTTATTCCAAATTGAAGGGTTTGAGCCATTATAAGGACAATAGAACTTGCAATTTGATCACCTTCATCTATCCCAAAAATCTTGCAAAGAGAGAAATATAGTGCTTCAGCTCTCAAGTTGAAATGTCTTCTCAACAATGGCTCTAGGGTACTGGCTATAATCACAAGCAAAGTGCCAATTTTAACAGCATGCTCCTGCAGTGGCCCTATTCTTAGTAAATTCATTTTGCACCATATCTGGCTTGTAAATCATCCATATCAATGATTTCATGCACAGTGTGGTTAGGGTTAAGGTTGAAAACCTCACTGAACAGCTTAGGGCAAACCCTAAAAAGATTGACTCCAGAATGATTTTTTACCCATCTCATAATAGGATCGTATTTCTTTGCTAGGTTCATCAATAAATCACTATCAAAGAAAACTATGGGAACTGTTAATTTACCAATATCAAACTCCCAAACATTTCTCATAGGAGTGTCCATTTTTTGCTCTAAAAACCATTTCTTAAACAACTCCAGACCTCCCATTGAAACCTAGGCATCTCTTACCCAATTAGCTTTGTCATAAAAACCTTCTACTGCAACTACTCTAGGATGTTTCGGAATGAGTTCCCTCCCCTTAGTTATTTCATGCACTGATAAGGGGAATTTTTCAAGAAAGTCATCATGCATAGAACATTTCAAATAATCTGTTTTCCCAGTAAACTCTTTTTGGGGAGGCATTTTGAATGAACCCAAGGAATTTCACAACAGAAGATACTTTAAATTTACTTAGAAAGTTACAGAGTACTTACCCACCAAAATTCACACTTTTGCACTATGTGATATCTTCTACAATTTTACTGGAGTGTTAACCAAGAATTTCCATGCCCTAGCTCTAAAATTTTTGTATGCACTGATGTTCTCTCTACACTTTGGTGGTTTATTAATGATGAAATCATGGGCTCTTCTCATACATTAAAATCGCATGCACAAGGTCTGAATCATATTTACTCTCAGTAACCATTGCCCACAATTTGCACCCAAGTTTGAATCCCATCCGTAGATTTTACCAAATCGGACGGTTCTAATTTGAAAAGAAACAAGCTTTATCAATTTCAAAACAATGCTATGTGTCACAAATCCACTTCCCCATGTTATTTAAATTCCTTGCATCTTAAAATTGTGGGGAAGTGTTGTTCGTTGATCAAGACAAGATCGACGATCAGATTAATCCACTTTCTAATAAAAACTAGTCAGCTATACTGACCAATAAGAAACTTCCATATGAGCCCATGCCATTTGACAACATTCCATGCCAGCAGATCCCATATCTTCTTCTGAGCGAGCAAGTACTTGGCATCATTTAGTCCACGTGTCATGCTGGTGCATTCATGCTTTCCTTATCTAACAAGCATCTTCAAATTGTGGGCTTGCACCAGTCGTCAATCTTAGAAAGATCAACGACGATATTGATTCTACCCTGTAGGGCATCCAAGCAAAAACTTTTGATGTCACCACAGACACGTGTTTGTAAGGTGCATTCCTACTTTGTTTAAACTTTGCTCAAATTCAAAATGTGGGGAAGCACCTTTTGTTGATCAGGATAAGGATCAATGATCATAAACAACTCTTCATTTTATGCTTTCATTATCCACTTGGGCCAATGACATGACTACTTTTAACCTGCGTGTTCTAACTATTGTATTTATTTCTGACACCTTTCTGGCTCACATCATAAGTAGCTCTAGCTAAGAACAATTGGCAGATCCTATGGCGTGACTTCTGCATTTTTCCATAGTCTGCCCACTATAACACGCATTGCAAAGGCACATTCCCACTTTTCTTATCTGACTTGTAGCTTCATAATGCGGGATTGCACTAATTACAGATCTTCAAAAGATCTATGGTTGATAAGACTTCATTTCCATTCAGCAGTCGAACTCCTTCAGTGGCACATCTAGTAGTATACATCATCAATCATTTATAGTGGGGCACACTGTATTACAAATACCCAACCCCACCTTGCCACATGTCAAAAATATAGTTGCTTGCATTATTTATTTCCTGTGTAGTTTCAAATTGCGGGCATGCGCTGACCTTTGATTTTTGATAGATCAACGGTTATAGAAACTTCACCATTTGAGTAGCATATTGGCTAATAGTGATGAATGATGTTCCTCCACCTATTCCAACTCATCTGACACACACCAAAGAGGACATCTCACCATTATTATTTTTTATTCTTAAGAACAATGGGCCCATCTTGTCAAACCATGCCACTTGTCCAACTTTTTCTTCCCCGCATTATTTATCTGATGAGCATATCCTTCTTGTAGGAAAGAGCTAGCCCTTGATTGAGATGAAATCAATGGCTGACATTTCTTAGTGATAAACTGCATATCTTTGCTAGCGAATCCACCAATGATATCACGAGAAAATTAGGACGTATGCAAAAGTACTAAAAAACCTGCAAAAGTTCTTGCCAATTTATGATTCACTAAAATTTAGGAATGTAAAGGCTACATGTCACCAAGTCACATGCCCGCATTATTTAAATACCTCGCATCTTAAAATTGTGGGCATGTGATACTCGTTGATCTGAATAGGATCAACGATTAAAAAGACTTTGTGTCATCAAAGATAATTGTTAATAGAATGATTAAGCAATTTGTATCCTAAGCACAGTCATGTAGGATTAAACAAAATTATAATGACCTCATGCTTATGCAAGCCCTCCCTTAGGAAAAAATATATCATTGAAAGCATTTTTTTGAAAATATTTTGAGGGTATTCTAAAACTAGGGCAATCAAATGATTTGAAAAACACAAGGAACAAAACCCTAACTTTCAAAATTTCAAGACTTAAATGATTTTTCAAAAGATTTTCCCTTAACCTTTGCATAGTGAAAATCAGACCAACGATCTGATTTTAGGACAATGAATTTTTCCTTTTCTTCTAGTTCTAACTTCACTTTTTTATTTGAAACTTTGGTAGTGGAACAAGAGTATTCTAGTTTTATTTCTCCCCCCATGTCATTGTAGAAACTTCTAGTTAGGAGCGTGTCATTCTTGTAGGGATATTTGCCACTAGAATAGTGAGTTTTAGCCTTTTGGAAGGATATGAAGCAAGGGAAATTTGAGCATCTTTTATCTATCCAAGAAAGGACACTTGTTTTGCATCCATTGAATAACATCTAACAAAAGTTTTAGTTACTGAAAGTCCTAAAGCTTTTTCTAAAGAAGTAAGCATAACATTATCAGAGGCTCTTGAATCTATGATGCAATTACAAAATCTATTTTCATTGATAAATAAGGAAATGTAGAAGGGATCTAGCTTTTGATTTGGGCATGTGGCTAACTATAGGTTTTTTCTTCTTTAAAAAATATAGAGTGTGCAAAATCTTCATCAGTCAAAGAAGTTCCACTAGTGCTAGCTTTATTGTTCTGATTAACATTAGCATTAATATTAACATGACCCACATCCTTATTATTACAATGCTCAACTAATCTTTGCAATTAATTAGGATTAGAATTCAAGTACCCCAATGGAGATATCTAGATTCTTAAATCTTCACAGTATTGTATGATGTCAAAGAAATTAGATGACTTACCTTTATGCTCATTTTCTTTAGTTAAAGTTATTGTGCTACTATCTTTATCAACTTTGTTTGATGGTGCATTATTTTTTGATAGGAACTGAACCGTTAGTTTGATTTCTATTATTCTAACCCTTGATCATTACTATTAACTGAGGTCCTTCTATCATTGCACAACAGTCACTTCCTACCTCTAAATCTAATTCATACTTCATGAAATAGTTTTTAGAGTTGTCACAAGGAGCATGATCATCCTCACTTTCAAGATATTCAATTGTTTATTCTTTGTTATCCACCATCTTCATATATTTGGTCATATTAGTACAAGTATCTCCATCATGATATACTCTTAGATGAAAATAACACATGTTTTATCTTTTGGGGGCACCTTAAATTGCTAATATTTATTGAATAGGTGGTATTTGTAATGCTTTACCTCCATTTGAGTTTCTATAACCTTTTTGATGAGGTTGATGAAAAGAATGAGTAAGCCTATTAATTTGTTTCTTCAAAGAAATGAGTTCATTAGACGATTTTTTAAAGCATAACCTCTATATTATTAGAAGTACTAATCGTATTACACATGGTTCAAGATTGAAATTCTCTTTTCCACTTACCAGAGGCTATCATGTCATCCTCCATCTCCAAAACTAATGTCTGAGTAGCTTGTAAGTTTGCTACATTTTCTCTTCAAATTTGATATCCCAGATTAGGAGACATAGAGATAATGCAAAAAGTCTTCCTATTATCATTTGTTGGTGTACTTGTAGCATGTATTCTTTTGATGAGTTTATAGAATCTTGTATTAAAATATTTCATAGAAAGTTATGGTTCTTTCTTTATCTATGCCAATTGCAACAACAATACTTTTGCATCCTCTATACTTTTGTAACATTGTTCAAACCTTTGTTTCATAGTATCCCAATCTATGATACATCCTTTAGGTAGGTCTTGTAACCAATTAGTAGCATTTTCTACAATTGTATCTACAAAAAATCTAATAGCCACATCCTCATGTTGAGGATTTACTACACCACAGGCCTTATGGAAAGAACTTAAGTGTTGTTCTACAAAAGTGGTACCATCACCATTAAATTTTGGAAAGTTATTTATTTATACTCTTGGTAGATCATTATTAGCTTTAGGGTAAAGAGGATTGATAGCATTTCCCCATGGTTGTGCCATAGCTACTAATATAATATTCTAGTTTGTCTAAAAAGTAATAAAAAGTGGAAGTGTTGCACCAATCAACAATAAAGCATCAAAAGTGAGAGGAATAGAAGTCTTAACAATAGGAGGAGAAGAATATTGAATTCTCTTATTTTTATTAGGAGGAACAACCATAGACAAGTGAGTATCTTGGAGTTGTTTAGTCATAGACTCCCTTGCACATGCTATTCCTCTTCTACAAAGATATTCTAGAATAGGAAAATTGGCCTTCTTGAGCTCTTCATATATTGGGTCAATATTTTATTTCTCCTTGGAACTCTTAGTATATTTGGAATCCAAAGTTTATAAATAATTCAAAAAATTGGTGTTTTAAATTTACCTTACTATTCTTCAACTTTGAGTTTGTTTCTTTTCTTCAGTAGGTTGAGGCTATAAAACTGGTATCAATTTCTTATGGAAAAAACCTCACTAGCACAAGTCCTTTCTTGCAAATTAAATATATGGAATTAGATTAAAAATTAATATGAATGAACATTTTTCAGAGCTTTCATCTAAATCTCCCTAGTAGAGTTTCCAAAAACTATTGGTTAAAAGTTTGTCCTCCTATTAGATTTTATAACCTGACTCTTTGATACCCAATGTTTTAGAGAGACAAAAGGATGTTTACTGATAAATGGGTTGGTGTATGTATTCTATCACTATCCTCTAAATTACTAGGTATAGCTCTCTTATGATTTGCAGTGAATATGTTTTTATGAGATCATAATTTTTGACATTATAAGCTCTTAACTTGATGGTAGTAAAGGATAACCAAATTGTTTGTAAGCATAAGCAATTCATGAAAGATGGATTTGAATAATCTATCATACTCAATGGAATGACTATAGTAGATTATCTTTAGATTTATAACCCTTACTTCTATTGTAAATGCAAATTATTCGTCTAAATGCAAAAGAGGAATGAAGAAGATATGCACATGAGGGGAAAATGGAATTGATTTCACTATCAACCTTGAATGAAATAGAATCCAACCAATAAATAATAGATTCATACATATTTATCTTGCATTTCCCAATGAAACTATCTAACATGTTATGAAACTAACAAGAGAAGAGACATAACCATATATGAAGAAAGTAAATGGAATCACTTTTACTATGATTACCAAAATGAAATGGAATCCATATGATCATCATAGAATCACATATGATTTTCTTTCAACTCTTAATGTATAAATATTATATACATGGGCCACAAAAAATGACAAGAAAATTGGGTTAATGGAATTAGAGACCAATTCACCATCAAGTTTTCCAACCTTTGTGTTATGAAAAGAAATTACATTTATAATTTCTATCATCCCTTAGTTTGGGTAGAGTAATAGTCACAAAATATTAAAAAAATATGAATAATACATGAAAAATATCTAATCTTCAACATGGTATAGACATGTGACATCATTCTTGATGATGTCTGGATCCAATGGCACCTGTAAGAACACTTGGAAAACATTCATCTTCATGTAGCTTTAGAAAACCTTGTTAAAATCTTTGTTTCCTTCATATTTTGTTATCTACACCAAATCCATATAATTTGTCCCTCGACAGTCACAATGATTTTGAATTGTGGCCATCAATCTTGAACCAATGATCACAATTAAAAATTTAGATATTTCCCTTTTATGACTTTCTCTGTGGGTCCACCTACATACATGTGTCAAACTATCATTATATCACTATAATTAACATTTGGGAAACTCTCCATACTGACATAATGGCAAGTGTGGATCTCCTTTTGATTTGATAGTAATGATAAAAGATGTTAAGTCTGTATTTTTCTCTACAGTGTGGGTCCACTTTCTAGCTATGCACACTATAGCAAATAAGTGGCACTATTCCATTGCTTGGAGAATCTGATGTTGGATTTCTTTTCTTTGTAGCACTTCATGGAATATAATGGGCCCATTAGGAAATGTGTCATTCTATCATTATGTCTCTATGATTAACAATCAAGAAAGTTTCCATAGTGACATAATGAAAACCCTTGATCTCAAGTTTGATCTACAAAAATAATTCTTCTAGCGATCTGACCCTCTATTGGATCCCATGGATAGATGTCAACTCTTCACTATGTCACCATGATTATTCTTCATGCAACTCTCCATAGTGACATAATGAAAATCATGGATTTTTAAAGATTTGATGGCTGAAGAGATTCATCACTGAATACTTATAATTCCATCTTTAAAATATCATTTGTTAATGTGGTCTTCATCTGACAATTTGGATTTAGTCTTTGAGCCATTTGACTTTTTAATGTTGCAATGTAGACATGTAGATTAAATATAATATATTGATTTCATTTCAAAGAAATTCATACCACCTTTGACTAAGTTCTTTCAGCATTTCTTACGATTTATCTGCTTCTCTTGCATTCAATCCTATTTCTCTTATTTCCATGATGTTCCTTTGATATGCATATCATCTTTTAGCCTTAGTTCTCATATTCTTTGCTACCATTTTCTCTAAATATGCATGTAATATCTCCATTCTACTTGTATTATGCCTTCAATAAAATTCTTAACATAGAGTTAGGATTTTTGAAAAGCTTCCCTCTCATTTGGAAAAAGTATAAACTTGCCCTCCCTTTCCTAATAATCTCATATGAAAAAATGCATTATATTTATTTGAATTCTCACATAGGTACACACAAAGGGATAGATGAGAGGATAGGTTCCTTAAGGGTAATCTATACATATACTCAAGACATTAATGCTTGACTTAACTCAAAACCTTAGAGCTAAAAGATATAAACTAAAACTTGGTCAACACCATCATACTTGCAATGTTTCTCTAGGAGATGACATCTCTTTGAGGCATTTTACTAAAAATTTACCATGTTAATGTTCTTATTTTTGTATTTTTTTCCTAAATATTTACTACGAGTGTTAATGGAATTATAATATCTAACACAATTCTTATATCTTGTATGCTTCAATGGATGTCCATGTTGTATTCTAAAGCTTATGCATGACATTTCCTATTATCAACTTTGTGCATTAATTTTATTCATAGAATTCATTACATAAGGAATTATTTTAAAAGGAAAAAAAAAACCAATTCTTTTTTCATCCACCTTCCTTGAGCATATAAAGTAAATCCAATAATCTAAACTTCATTTCTAAATTAATTTGTAATGCTAGGAGATCGTTGTGTAGAAAAATGCAACTCTTTTCAAGTTTCAATTATCATTTTTTTGCTCATTACTACAAAATTTTCCATGTAATTTCGTAAGAATGAAAGTCATGGGCCAAAAATTATATGGACTCATACTAAATTAAAATACCCAACCCCCAAATCACCAAAATGAAAAATAATCATTAGAGTATTGTCCTAGATTTTAGAATGAAATCATCAAAGAATGAAAAATGAGATTTGTTGGTGTTTCAAAACTAAAAAGAAACAAATCACTTCATACTAGGATAATAAAGAATAACTTAGTCTAAGGGTTAGCTATTTCCTATGTTCAACTAAGAACTCCTCAAATCTTGACCCAACTACAACAAAATCACCAAGATTTTCTACTCTTTAGGGTCTACAAAACTAAGGCAAGTGCACCTAAGGGATAAAAGGGTTCAATACTGGATATTATCCTTACACTTCACTCAATTACTGATTTTTTTTTCACAATACTTATTTTATAGTAGATATTTGGCCATAATTCTTCTTAGATTTACTAGTAAGTCTAGATCACAACAACTAACCGCAACACAAAGAGATTAGATGCAAACAAGTGCTAACCAGCTATTAAAATCTTCATACATGAAACTAAATTTGATTTAAATTTTAAAATTATGCTTCATGCAACTCTATGATTTCTTATGAAAATTGAACAAATATTCAATGCCTTATTCATTGGCATTCATAGTCTAATTAGCAATTTTGACCTAATTAATTGCATTACAATCAATTTTATTAGTAATTTACCCTAAACCTCATTCTTATGTATATCCTTCTTACTGACTAGAAATCCTATCACCTTACTAAATCATTTACTTAACTCCTTGAATTAAAAGAAATAGAAATTGGTATACAATCTATCCTAGTTGCATTAAATTGAATAAGCCTTGCTCATACAATCTCGAGATAACTAGCTAATAACAATGGAGACAAGATTCAGAGAAAATACATATGGTTGTAACTTTCCTTTATATTAATTTTTATTGAGAATTACACAACAATGGTGTAAAACTAAAAAAAAATTAGGACTAGACAACACGATCTTTCAATGTTAGTGTATTCTTAGATTTGCAGAGAAAAATGCATCACAAAATTAATATCAAGAATAATGGACCAAATGCAAGTCTAGCATAATACTAAAAGTTACATAAAATTTAGACCCTTTCTCTAGCCTTGGGATCTCATTTATATGGCATGAGATGTAACAAGCTTCAAGCTTAGAGAAGAATGATAGTTGTCCTTAAGATAAAAAGATATTACATACAAAAGGTTACTATCATAATAAGGAAAAAATTTGTGCTACCAAATGTCTACATCATGAATCTTCTTTTTGTGGGGCCAATCCTATTACATCTTCTAAATGTCATTTCTCTTCTGACTATGGGATAGCTTGATCTGCATATTAGGTGTCAAGTTCTAATATCTGGATATTTAATACATTTCATTCATCTCCATCCAAATCATCTTGAATTGATAAGCCAATAGTTACAATTGGTTTTTTTGCTATCACATCACTAGTTTGACTAAGTGCCTCAATTTCAGCAACTAGTTGATCTTCTTTCCTTTTCTTTGGTGCATCTATTATTTTTAGCTCATCTAGGTTCATGCCACTTTCATCAGTCTCTTCATCTATCAATTGATTTGATTAGGAAAAATCTATCATCCATTTATTCAATTGTGAGTCATCTAGCCAATTAAAATTCAATATTTCTTGATGCTTCTTAAGAACATCTTCTCCAAGTTTATTAATTTCATCAAACACCCTTTTGAAAGAATCAAAGAATATTTGAATTCTAAAAACTTCTTTAGTTGTTTTGGCAAACCATATGTGGCCCTTTTCATTTATGACATTATTCAATCTAATGCACATTAGTTCATCTAGCTCCTTGGTCCACTCTTCTTTATCTTTCAATTTATCCATGGCCTTGAGTGCATGAGGGAATAGCTCAAAACTTTCACTAAGATACTTTGAAAAATAATTAACAATCCTCTTCTACAATTTAACTCTCTTGTTATCAAAATCAAAGATTTCATTAGTCATGTTAAAAGTCTTCTCTATTTTCTCACAAGAAATACTAATGAATGAACAACATAGAATTATGACATCACTATCCTTACTATTCCATTTTTTGATAGTTGACTTCAAGATGTCCTCAATATCTTTTAACTCATTCTATGTATCCATTAGTTCTGACAAGTTATCATAAAATATAGGCCATTGTACCTTGTCTACTAGATACATAATGGAATCTCTTGATTTATTTTCATACTAGACACCTAGCTCGACATGTAATGACCATATTTTATTCCTTTCTACTTCAAACTCTTCACCTATACATGCTTGGAGTCCCTATTGGGTTCCTAGCATTTCTATTAGAGGAACTATGTTGAAGGGTACAATTAGAGGATGAGGAGGATAAGTAATCCTAGTTTTTCTAGATTTTCTTTTATACCCCACCATCTTATTTTCAAGCTTAATCCTCTATTGTATTTCCTTGTTGTAAGCATCTAGAATCTATTCATATTTTTCTTCTAATTCTATTTTTTGTCTTTTCTTGTTCTTGGTAGTGGTTAATGTGAGGTTAGCTATTTTAACATTGAATTTTGTAGCCTTGTCATTTTGAGTATCTTCTACCCTCTTAACAATCAAACTTCCAACTAGTTCAATATCATCAAATTGAGAAAAAATGGCTCTAGATCCTCTTTTTAGAGACTAGATTACTAAAGCAACATGATCTATACTAAACTTAGCACCTCTATGTCCCTTTGTCACCTTTTTATTAGCACTTAGCTTCTTGGTGACAATATTAAAATCCATGGCATCTACAATATCCGAATTTGGCAAAAGCAAAACTCCAGATGATTTGATCATTGTTCTTCCCTCTTCAGGAGTCAAACTTTTGAATTCTTATATCATTTCATCCTTTATTTCATCTTGTATAATTAGATCCTCCTTTTTTGGATGCTTGACCTTCTTCTTGTTACATCTTTCTTCAAATTTCTCAATATTAGTTCTCCAAGAAAATTGGTAAAAAGCTCTAGATTTGACAAAATTTTCATTTGATAGAGATTCATGACTGGCTTGTTCTACTATAGGGTCTAATTATTTCCGTCTATAATTAGCAATAGTTAATTCAAGGCTAGGCATGGAAGGTTCCTAGGGATTTCCTTCCTCTAATTTTGCAGTAGTAATTAACACTCTCCCTTGGGATCCTAATTGTTCAATTTTCTCTCTAGTGAGTTGTTTCTCTCCTATATGCAAGGGAGATTGAGAAGGCATGCAATCTTCTACTTGTGACATATGAAAAGAAAATAGTTGGATCAACTACAGCTTTCTCCCAAATAAACACTAGTTGATCCAACTATTTTCTTTTCTTTATCAACTACATGCTCTTTATTCCTGACTATGTTATAGCCAGACTTCTTTTGGATCACCATTTGTCCTGATCCTACTACAAGAGTAAAAGAAAACATCTTTATTACCTCCCATGCTTTGTCAAGATAAGTATTGATGAGAAGAGTCTTATTTTCATTCATTTCCTCCATGATCTCTAAAAATGTGATTATCAATTTTCTTACTCTGTCTATTGTTGTCTTTGCATCTTTTAATGGACTATAATCTTTCTCAAAATAACTAACAAATTCTAAAATCCTAGAATAGACTCTTCACTTTTCTTTCTTGATTTCTTATTCTTGGAGAGAAAATTCATTTCTTATTACATCCTTAAGGAAATATAATTGATTATTGTGAGCACTAGTCATGATCTCTATCTGAATATCTTAAAAAATCCCTCACTATCATTAAATCTAGCATTGGAGACTACCATTTTGTATGGGTCTAAAATATTATACAAAAAAAACCAACCACACTTTAGGATTATAAATTGATGATCTATTATGTAGGATGGGAAAATAGAGCCTCTTGACCTACCAGTTAGTTATGTTTCTTCCAAATTACTTAGTTGCCACAACATCTTAGTTATTCCTACCTTAAGAGGTACCTAGTAAGGAAGCACGTGTGGGGTTCCTTGGAATCCATATACTCTGAAAACTATTGACACTACATATGGTATAATATTTTCCCAATTATGAGAAACTTTCAAATTTCTAGGGTTATCCATAGGCCTAATAAAATTCAACAATGCCTTGGGGATCCTTAGATTATCTTTTTATAACATGATCCTTAGTTTAGATGCAAAATATCTATCAGGCCTTACAAAAATTACCTTTTTTACATCCCAAGTCACATATGCACTCCATAATTATACTAGTAGAGATTCTCCATCATGTTCTCTTGTTAACACCATCTCCTTCTCAAAAAATGTGACCCCCTTATATAGAAACATATGCATTAACAAACAGTAAAAATAAAAATTCTTCTCAATTTTCCATTTAGCAATTCCAATCAAGTTTACATGAATTTCTTCAGCTAGAAAAGATGCAAAATCAAAGATAATATCAAATCCAAAGGAAGAAATCTACACCACCATATACATGAACTTTATTGGCACAAATTCTTGTTCATCTTCACTAAAAACCTTGCATGAAGTCATATACATACATTCATACATACATACATATACACATACATACATATAGCCCTAGAATTGAAAAACTATTTCTTAAAAGGCTCTTTGGTTGAGGCTATGATAAAAGTTAGGTTTCCAATTGTGGTCAAATGCCCTCTCAATGCTCCTTGCCTAATTTGATCTTTGTGGGACAAATATTCTTTTTCAAATTCCCGAATATCAATGACCTTGTGATAATCTATTGTAGGATCCATTTCAAAGACTCCTTGTATTTCTTCCATAGTAATCTACACCAAGCATTCCCCATTTATTCCCCTCACCATCCTAGCTACTAGATCAAGGTAAATATTAAGAAAGCCACCTGCAAAAAATTAAATAAATGGATCCTTGTATAGGAAAATCTTTCATTATTTTGAAGAAACAAAATTATTGCTATTGGTGAATCTCATAATTTTTTATACTAAATATGATTAATATTGGCAATTATTTTCGAATCATAATTTTTTTGTATAAAATATTGATGAATCTCAATAATAATATGAAGCTCATTAATCACCATGGAATATTACAAATCAAAACTGAATATTATTTTATTTCATGGAATATTATGAGGATCATTACATATACTTTAAATCAATAGTAAAAACTAAATATTGGTGATAGTTATTGGTTAGTTCAATTTAATTTGTATAATAATATATTATATTTAGGTGACTCAAATGTAATTGTGTAACAATTTTATTTTATTTTATTGGTAAATGGTTGAAGCCTATTTTAATTATTATTTGTTGGAATTAATTATTGTTATATGTTAAGTGAAGGTATATTCAAACCCAAGACCTCTCACATGAGAGGCTCACAAATTACTGTTGCATTGTAGACTTTTACCTAATCATGTAACAAATATTGTGGAAAATATTTTAGTTTAAATGTTTCAATAAAATAAATTATTGAGCAATTTTAATTATTCTAAAACTAAATTTTATAAAACTATAATGATTTAGGTTGTACCAAATCTTAAATTATTAGCCAAATTACTAGCCAAAAAATTCAAAAATTAGCCAATTGGTGAATATTAGCCCCTAAAAATTACTTTGTACTTGATCATAATTCTAGGATACAATAGTGAGGAGGTTAAAATCCATGAAGACTCTGGGAACTACTAACTTGCCTAGGTCAAAATTCTAGATATTTCCATGGGGGGAAAATAATTTCCTCTCTAAAAACCATTTTTTGAAAAATCATAACCCTATTTTAGAAGTCACAACATCCCAAATCTAATTTTGTTTTTCAAATAAACCATCTAAAACTTGTAGCCTAGGGTTTATGGGAACTAATTTCCTTATGTGGGAAAACCCATTGCTAGATTCATTCAATTATCCTAAAATTCATCGTGAATTTTTCTACTAGCATATTCAACCTTCTTAGAAAATTTCTTCTTTGGAGGCATATTGAAACAAAAAATGAGGGAAATATAGAATTATTTATCAGATACTTACTTGGCCATTTTTATTCTTCTTTGACCACTATAATGGATTGTTGATACAAAAAAATTCATGGCTCAACAAGGCGAAATACTATGTTTTTCAATAGGTCAAGGCTCCAAGAATTTAGAAAATCTATTCGCAAGATAAAATTCTCAACCTTCTTCACTACATTCTTTGTATTAGCTCACACAAGAAGCTTTTAATTTCCATAAATGGGTTATAGAGAAAAACATAGTGGTACTCTCCTTTAAGTTTGAAAATGAGCCATTGATTTACAAAAATCTAATGATCAAGAAATAAAACGTAGTCTAACTCGGCTTCAACCTTATGAATTGGTGGTAAATCCAATTGAAATTTGACATATGTACCCTTTTTCACCTCGCTAGAAACTTTTATATTATTCAATCATGTAACCAGACACGTGTCAAGCTCTCACTATGTCGCTATGGATAAAGGTTGAGCAGTTTCCCTTAGTGACATAATGGCAACCTTTGATCTCTTATGCATCTGATGATCAAGGATAGTACTATAGAACTCCTTTGAAAGTAGGCCACCATGCTATGTGTCAATCTTACACTATGTCACCAAGATTAAAGACCTTGCAACTCTCATTGGTGACAAGGAGACATCCATTGATTAAACTTGAATATGATGGTAGGAAACACAACTACCATATTATAAATGAGATGGGCCTATCAGACACATGTCTTCATGTCTATATGTCACCAACATTTAAAACCATGTAAAATTTTTTATGGTGACAAAGAAACCTCCATCAATCTTGAAAATATTTGATGGTGTGGACTAGACATGTCATCTTCATAAAGCATAACCCCATGGTGAATGAAAAACTAATAGCTAGAAATCCTTTTATGGCTTGGAACTTATGACACTTTATGCAAGGGCTGGTCCACCATATTCCACATGAGCTCTCACTATGTCACAAAGGATAAAAATTAAGTAATTCTAGATAATGACATAGCAACAAACCTAGATCAAATCTAAGATCAACGGTGGACATAAGTACATTGAAAAACTAGCCTTTTATCATAAAGCACAAATGGGACATGGGTAGTTGTCATCTCACTCTAACACATCCATTAGTAGCAAGGAGAAATGGCCCACATAACCATGTGTTCTAATGTTGCTATGTCATTATAAATAAGGAATAGGAAACTTTCTTTGGTGACAAAGTGAGGTTCATTGATCTACCATTTGATCTATGGTGAAGGTCTTGGTTTTGAAACCTTTCCTTATTACTAGGCCTTGTGGACAAATGTCACCTTGTCTCTATGTTTCCAAGGATAGATACCTTGTAACTTCCTTTGGAAAAAAGTGACAACCCTTGATCTTAAGCAAGATCAAGGATCATCATGGCTTAGTTAATTTTTACACATAAAATGTAACCCACATAATATCTAAAAAAAAATCTTGGGTTATAATTTCAAATTGAGACATTGGGTAAGGTTAGGTAACACAAACAAATTTAAAAAGGTACTTGGGAAAATAAAAATGGGCTTTCAAAGAATTTTTTCACGTGCATTTCTTTAAAATGTATACCATCTAAGCCTAACTCAAAGGTTTTTTGGGGCATAATTTAACATTTGAACAAAACAAAAAATTAGGGATTAATCTTAAATGTTAAACAAAGAGTCAAGAGCATACAACCCTAATTTTGAATGGGAACTAGATTTTCACTAGAATATTTTAGAAATTTTTAATAGTGAAAAACTAGGTCAACAATATTGAAGATGTAGTTAGTCCCAACTAATATTGTTATTCAAAATGAGACTTTGTTATTTGTTGATGCTACAAATATATGTAAAAGAGTCATATCAATAGTTATACTCTCATTGATGTCAAAGTATTAGTTGGCTAGACATTATACTAACTTAGGAAAGTACCATATCATTAGATTGATGAAGAGGATTTGAAGAAAGTATAGTGAAGACATAAATAATATGTAAGCTATTCAATGGGTACTTGAATGATCCAAACAATGTCAATGCATTATTGGTTTGATTATGTTACAATCATGTATTATTTTAATGTATTGAAGTACACAATCTTAACCGAGTACCCAAGTTAATGAAGGGAGACTATATTCACCAAGTAACTACATTATTGCTTGAGTGATTCATAAAGGAAGAAGGAAAACATACTGTTACATGAGCTATTCAATATTAATGGAGTATTATGTTTTCTAAGTAAATGTCAAGTTTACTAGGTGACAAATGGATGAACAAGTTTGGAAAATTGGAACCCGAGACCAACTTTTGATGGAGATTCAAAAAGTTCAAGAAGGTCTAAACACGAGTCAATAATTTTTGCAAGATAAATGATGGAGAAAATTCAAGAAGGATATGATGGTGTAAATTGATGGAAGATAAGTATGGACACAAAGTTCTTTGTAGAGCTATATTTTCTATGTGTCAAAATTCATTATATAAAGGAATTGTTTTGTAAACCTAAGATTAAAAGTTCTTATTAAGAAAAAAAATATGCAAGGATATGGAAGCATTGAGAAACCTATTTAAGGAGATGTTGGAGAAAATTTTAAATTATTAGTTCAATTTTTGTTTTGTTTTTGTTGTTGGTTTGTCTACCAATTATATTTCTTAGAGAAGATTAAAGTGTGAAGGTGAAGAAGGAAAAAGGAGATTCTTGAGCTAAATGAAGCAAGTGATGAAAGGAGAAGGAGAAGAAGTTATTCAACCAAGTCAAAGTATAAAGTGAAAGAAGATCCAAGAGAGAGATCAAATAGAAAAAGCGTAAGAATAGAGATCTAAATAAGAAAAGGCAGTTGTTATTTTTTAGAGATCACTTTATACTTTTACTATTTAACCTTTGTTGCCATAAATCTCATAAGTACTACGTGGATTTAAAAAGTCTATGAGATCCTATACGAAAACATTAATTAGTGATTTTTGTAAGTCCTTTGAATCAAGATATTATTTTTAGTTAAGGACATGGAGTGATAACATCTAGATGATCTTTTGGTGAAATCTTCTAACAAGGTCACATTAACAAAGTGTATGTAACCTTTAACATGATTGTCTCCTAGCACATATCACTTCAGAATTGTGAAATTTTTGTATTGTAGGTCCTAGGTGGTTCTTTCCTTAATAGAGTTTCCACATTGAAACCTATGGTGTTAATGGTTTGATTTTTTTTTTTGTTGCAAATTGTATTTCATGTTTGACAATTTATTACATCTTAGCACTAACTAAGATATCACTAGATTATAACTAGAAATTTACTATCAGTCTATAATGCAAGGAACGATTTGCAAATGAAGTAAGTGAATGAATTAACTATTGAGTTGGTTGCGTATACCAAGTAAATAAAGTTATTGTTGTTTATGTTTATGATTATTTGATAGTGTTGAAATGTTTAAAAGGACTATGAGATAATTGGACATAACTAATTCACCCCTCCCACTTTTGAGTTATCTAATAATTTGATCTTAGAGTTGAGTCCTTGAAGAAAGAAGATTAAAGGAGCTTGAGCTAAAGATAAAATATGTATAAGAGAGAGCCACCAAAGGTGAATAAGGAAAACTTTTCCTCATGATAAAACTAAATGAAGTTGCATCATTTTGATATTGGAGATAATGTCACACATTGGTTGGAGAATGAATACACTAGACCTACTAGTCCCCTAACTATGGAATAAATGAATGAAAAGAGGAATCATAATAATATGATGATTGATATTGTATCTTCCCTCAATGATCCCGAATTTGATTATATGAAGAATTATGTAAATGCTAAGAAAATGTAGGATAAACTAAAACTTGTATATGGAGGAGATAATAATATAAGGAGAGCCAAAGCTGGAAGCTTGAGAGGTAAGTATGATGGCATGGGAATGAAAGAAGGTAAAAAATTTCTGCAATATGTAAACCAAAAAAAATATGTTGTGAATTCATGTCTACTAAAATCACTAACTTTTGTGTTGTGAATGGTATTAGAAGATAATTATCTATACCAAGGATACCACAAAAAATGGTATTTCTAAAAGGAGAAATAGATCTATCATAGATTGTGCAACGACAATGATGAATGAGAAGGAAGTCTCTTAGATATTCTAGAGAGAATTAATTAGTAATGTTGTTTATATTCTCAACTAAGTTCAATTAAAGAAAGGAACAAATAATACACCCTATGAGTTATGGTATGGTCATACACCAAATGTAAGTAATTTCAAATTCTTTAGAAGTAGGTATTACATTCAAAAAGATGCTAGGAATGGTAAACTTGATGCCAAAGGAAATGATGATATATTTCTTGGATTTTCATCTAAGAGAAAGGCTTACAAATATTTGAACAAAGCTACTGACAAGATGATTGAAAGTGCAAATGTAAGATTTGACAAGTTTGGAAAAAGGAATGATCTAGAATGTTATAAAGAAACTAAAGATTCAAATAAATTTGTTTGTCTATGAAGAGGTACCTGATACTCTACCTGAGTTAAAACAATAGAGCTACCAAGAACTAGATAAGGACACTCGAGTCACAAATAGTTATACCCAAGCACTAGGTAGTATAGCCCAAGAAGGAAGTTGAAATACTACCAAGTGAAGAAAATGTTGAGAATTAGAGAACTAAACTTGTATTGGCCAAATATGTAAGAACAAACCATTCACTTGAACAAATAATTGAAGATAGAAGTGCTAGAGTACAAACAAGAAGAAATATGAGAAAAAGTACATGTTTAATAGATTATTTTGAGCCTAGACTAGTAAATGGTGAATTGCATGATGAATTTTGGATTAATGCTATGAAAGAGAAGAATGATCAAATTGAGAAGAACAATAACTTGACACTTTTACTAAGCCTTTTGATAAGAATGTGATTGGAACAAAGTGGATTTTCAGAAATTAGTTGAATGAGAATGGAAAAGTGGTAAGAAAGATTAGTTCACAAAGGATGTGCACAAGAAGAAGGAATTGACTATGGTGAAACTTTTATACTAGTTGCCATATTGGAAGGTGTAAGAACATTGTTGGCTTGTGATATATACAAGAAGTTTGAATTCTATCAAATGGATGTAAAATCTATATTTTTGAATGGAATACTTGAAGAGGAAGTCTACATTGAAAAACCTAAAGGATTTGTTGAACCTGGAAAGAAGGAAATGGTTTGCAAGTTGAAAAAAGCAGTGTTTGGACTAAAATATGTCCCATGAATATGGTATAAAAGGTTATACTCTTATTCAATTAAGATTGAATTTTATAGAACAAGTGAAAATAGTAATCTACAGTTGAAGAATGAATCTCAATAAATGGTGTTGATTGCTGAAGTATTTTTTGATGATATAATATTTGGTGGAAATAATATGCTGAGTAAGACATTTGTTGAATAATTTAAAATTTCATTGTTTGGAGAGATCAAATTTCGTATTGAGTTGCAAGTCTATCAAACAAAGAAATATATCTATGTCACTCAATCCAAGTATGTGAAGTAACTATTGAAAAGTTTCAGAATGGTATGCTTATGGTGATTCCTATGAAATTATCAAAAGAAGACACTACTATGAGATTCATCAAACACAATAAAAATCAATGATTGGAAAGCTATAATATGTTTTTCTTACTAGACCAGATATTACCATAGTTATTAGAATTGTTGTAGGGTTTTTATCTAATCCAAGGGAAACACATATGATTGTTGTGAAAAGGATATTTATATATCTCAAATGAATTGAATATTATGGCCTATGGTATAAACAAGAGGATGAATTTAATCATAAAGTGTACACTAATATTGATTAGGATAGAAATGTTGATGACAAAAAAAGCACAAGTGGTGGAACTTTCTTATTAGGAGAAAGGTTGATTACTTGGATAAAAGAGAACAAAAGTTGTATTTCATAATCTATTATTGAAGTTGAACATATTGTTTCTGCAATCAATTGTTCAAATATTGTATAGATCAAACAATTGTTGAAAGGAATGAAAGTGGAGGTAACTCAATCTGTCACTATCTACTATGATAATACAAGTGATATAAATATTTTTAAAAATTCAGCAATAGATACAAATAATAATAACATATCAATCAAGTATCATTACTTGATGGATAAAATTCAAGAGAAACAAGTAAGAATTGAAAATGTGAAATCTAAGGAACAAATAGCTGATATTGTTAAAAACAATAGTCCACCAAGATAACTATCCAAAAATTAAAACACTTATCTTCTTCAAACAAACTTAACCATTCAACCAAAGTAAATAACAACCATACAAAGATACACACAAACAATTACACCATATATGTTGAGTAGGGAAACCCTTGATCAGAGGGAAAACCCTAATGGGAATGATGCCCACAAGATGATGTACTAATATAAATATTCATTGTTAGAGGATGGACCCTATTAGGAGTCTGTTAAAACATTTAGTACAATGAGTCCCTATTAGGAGACTTTGAATCCTATTAGGAGATTCCAAACCTTTTAAGAGTTGTGGTTCAATGTATGCAAGAAGAGCCCACTACCCAAACATGAAATTTCAACTACAAGAAGACCTCACTACTGATACAAGTAATTTAATATCATTTGTCTTCCTTGCTTTTTCTTTCCTCTATCCTATCAATTGGACCAATCACTATCAAACCTTGTAGACGATGCCACAAACCTTAGATCACTCAGCAAAACCTTGGCAATGAAGTTTTCTTCACTTCCACACTACTATTCTCAACTTCATATTCTACACTCTTTGTTGCTTTCTAAACATTCATAATTCACATATATCGATACCATGATAAAGGAAAATATCCTTCCTTTATACCAATTCCATAAAAAAATTTCTTGATTTGGCTGTTAGTCTTTCTCAATTAATTATTATAGAACCACATTAAGAACATGCTACACTTAGAGATAACACAAATCTTTCACTTTGCAACTTCAATAACTTTCTGTTCATTCCATATTATGACAAGAAAGCTTAGCCATATCATCCTTAACATGTCTTCTCTATTTCCTCAACCTCAATCCTTAAGATATCAACTCTGCTAAGAGATATAACATGTTTACCGGAACATGCCTCTGTAAACTCTATCTCAAAACAAATATCACCAAAAATTTCATAACTTCTTCTAGACTTATCCATTTTTCTTTTGACATTAACTACATATGCTAGATAGTTAGAAGTATCTCCCATAGCCTTGGGTGGTTATCATGTTCAACTAGCCATCCATACCAACTTGAACTTTCCACTGTTCTTCCATCAGATACCACATAAGACATCAAACATGCTATGTTGAAATCAATGAAAAACTTAGTCATGGATGTAACATATCATCATCAAATCAATCTTCCATCAATTTCTCCAATCTTCCAACAATCTCCTCCTTTGGCATTAATGGAAACATAGATAAAAAAAAATGTAGTTCCAAGAATACCAACAAAAGACTATCCATCTTCAAATCCTCTGCATCAATTATACTCCTCCATTGATGTACTTCAATGTGCTCTATGGAAAACTATTATTCATCATACTGTGCTTATGTTGAACATCTTCCTCAGCATGCTGCCAAAATTTTCTTCTTAGCATAATGTTCTCCTATAATACTTCTCCCCATTTAGCATAATTTTTTTCATGTCAAACATCTCCCCCATTGACATCAATGTCAAAGCCTTCTACAACCAATATCTCTGAATCAAACTTTGCAAAAATTGATACTTATTCAGCTCGAGTCTCAAAAGACATTGTTTACAACAATATCAATCAAGAGTCCTAGATGACTCTATCCATCATATATACTCCCCAATAAAGCAAGCATTAGCATCTAGTCCAGAAAAATAATGGTGCTTATTTAGCCTAGATTTATGCATTCTTGCATCTTCTTACTCTGATGTAGGAAGGGGCATAACCCTAAGCATACCTCTCAAATGCTCAAAAGTCTCTTTGGGAAGAGGCTTAGTGAATATATCTGTGATCTGTTCTTTTGTGCTTAAATACACCAATTTGATTTCTTTTTCTACAAATTTTTCTCTCAACATGTGAGACTTAATAGAAATGTGCTTAGTTTTTGAATGCAACACTAGATTCTTAGACATATTTACCATGCTTGTGTTGTCAAAAGGTATAACAATAAGTTCACTAATTTCTATCCTTAAGAATCTACTTCATCCAAATAACTTGATTTCAATTGTTTGCTACTACAACATACTCTACTTCTATTGTACTTTGAGATGTACAATCCTACTTTTTTCTTAACCAAGAAACCAATATTCCTCCAAGAAAGAAGGCTCCTCCATTGGTGCTCTTTCTGTCATCCATACTGCCTACCCAATTTGCATCAGTATAAGCACTTAGAGTAAAGTCATTAGCTCTATCATACCATAATCAAAATTTTGAAGTTCCTTTTAGATATCTAAATATCTTTTTTTACTACTGCATAATGTTCTTCTCTAGGATCAGCCTATAATTTTGAAACAATTTCAACTACATTTGCTATGTTAGTGAAATATTGTAATCCTCTGATCATAGATCTATACTTCTGCTCAATAGTAGGTTTCTCATCCTTTGTAGATAACTTGTGTCTAGTTACCATAGGTGTTCCAATAGGTTTACATGTTTCCAAACCAAACCTTTTTAGTAAATCCTTTAAGTAATTAGTTTGAGAAATAAAGATTCCTTCTTTGTTCTGTATTATTTGCAATCCTAGGAAATATTTTATTTCTCCTATCATACTCATTTCAAATTATTTCTTCATTTCTTCTACAAAATTTTTTCTTTCTTCACCATTAGCTCCAAATATAATGTCATCAACAAATATTACCAAAATCATCAAACCATCATCAGTTTATTTCTAATATAGATTGCTATTTTGTTAGATTGTGGTGACTGATCAGGAAAGTACTGTACATACTTCATAAATAGCTGACATATGGCTGACATGTTATAACCCTAAAGTGGTTTAATACTTGTATAAAAGGGCTTAGGGTTGGGTATTTTTCATTATGTTGAGCTGTAAGGGATTACAAATTGTAATCAGGTTGTAATCACTAGATTGTAATAAGATCGGACTTGTTGTTTGGTGGACCTAGCCCAGGGATTAGGTGAACCATGTTAAATCTTGGTGCCTTGTGTTCATTTCTGTGTATCAGAGCGAGGTTGTCTTTCAGTTATCCTCTATAGGAAAATCTCATGGTTAAGTGGGAGTCTCATGGTTGAGTGGGAGCGATGGAAGATGAGGGTAAGTTGAGGGTTGACAGGTTTAATGGGCAGAACTTCTAGTTATGGAAGATGCAAATGGAAGACTATCTATATCAGAAGGATTTATGGAAGTCGTTGGAAGGAAAAAGCCAAGAATTAGGGAACTATGTTAGAGGCTGAATGGGATCTTTTAGACAGAAAGGCACTTGGAATCATTCAGTTATGCTTGGCACCATCGGTAGCATTTAATATTACAAAAGAAAAGACGATAGAAGATTTGATGAAAACCCTAGCAACACTGTATGAAAAGCTCTCCACTTCAAACAAGGTATTTCTCATGAAGCGTTTATTTAATATGAAAATGGCAGAAGGTGGATCTGTTGCAAATCATTTAAATGAGTTTAATACTATTACTAGTCAATTATCTTCTGTGGGTATCAATTTTGATGAAGAAGTTAGGGCTCTCTTGATTTTGTGTTCTTTACCTGAAAGCTGGAATAGCTTGGTAATGGTGGTGAGTAATTCTATTCCTGGATCTAGTACCCTAAAATATAATGATGTGATCAATGTTATTTTAAGTGAGGAAACTCATAGGAAATCCTTAGGTGGATCTACATCAAGAAGTGCTTTGAATGCACAAAGTAGGGGAAGAACAACTGAAAGAGGAAGTAACTTTGGAAATCGTGGGAAATCAAGAGGAAAGTCAAAGGGGAGGAGGTCTCAATCGAGAGGACCAAATGATTTTTGGTACTATGGGAAACCAGGGCACAAAAAGAAAGATTGCTGGAATCTAAAGAGAAATAAAGGAGATAAATCAGATGGAGACAAGGAGGCAAATGTGATAGGTAACAAATCCGAAGAGGATGCTTTGCTTCTGTCTTTAGAGAGTGTTAATGATTCATGGGTTTTAGATTCTGGTGCTTCATTTCATGCTACACCTCATAGAGGTTATTTCATTGATTATGTCCAAGGGGATTTTGGGCTTGTTTATTTGGGGGATAATGAACCCTGTCAGATTTTTGGAAAGGGAAAAATTAAGATTAAGTTGCAGAATGGGAATCATTGGCTACTACATGAGGTAAGACATGTTCCAAAACTAAGTAGGAATTTAATTTCAGCAAGGAAACTCGATGATGAGGGTTGTGTAGTTACTTTTAATGATAAAAATTGGAAGGTTTCAAAAGGTTCCCTTGTAGTAGCAAAAGGTGTGAAAGTAGGCACCTTATATCTTTGTACAGGTCATATTGTTCCTTCTACTTTGATTGTTTCAGAGAAAAATACAGTTGAGCAGGGAGAACAAATAGCTACTGTAGATTCTGATACAACGTTGTGGCTCAATAGACTTGGGCACATGAGTGGGAAAGGTATGAAATTACTTCATTCAAAGAAAGTTTTACCAGGTCTGAAATGTCTGAATATGGATTTCTATGAAAGTTGTGTGTATGGAAAACAAAAGAGAGTGAGTTTTGTAAAGACTAGGAAGGAAAACAAAAAGGAGAAATTAGAGCTTGTGCATACAGATGTATGGGGACCAGCTTAGGTATCTTCCCTTGGTGGCTCTCATTATTATGTTACATTTATTGATGATGCAACTAGAAAAGTATGGGTTTATTTCCTTGGACAAAAATTTGATGTATTTCAAACTTTTAAGAAATGGAAATGCTTGGTTGAAAATGAGACTAGTAAGAAATTAAAATGTCTTAGATCTGATAATGGTGGTGAGTATTGCAGTTATGAATTTGAAGATTATTGCTCCACTAATGATATTCGTAGAAAAAAAACTATTCCAAGGACTCCACAGGAAAATGGAGTGGTTGAACGCATGAACAGGATTATAATGGAGCATGCAAGGAACATGAGGTTGCATGCTGGGTTGCCCTTACACATGTGGGTGAGGGCTGTCAATACTGCAGTATATATGATTAATAGAGGTTCCTCTACTCCTTTGGGCTATGGTATTTCAGAGGAAGCATGGACTGGTAATAAGGTGAGTTATTCTTTTCTCAAGACCTTCGTTTGTGAAGCTTTTGCTCATATAGACTCTGAAAATAGAACCAAGTTAGAAGCTAAATCAAAGAAATGTGTCTTTTTTGGATATGGAATTAATGAATTTGGTTATAGGCTTTGGGATTTTGAAAATCTTAAAATTGTTAGAAGTCGGGATGTCATATTCAATGAGAAAGTGTTGTACAAAGATCTGTTGCAGCAACATAAGAAGAAAGAAGATGATTATGTAATGCTAGATGATACTCCAAAAGTTGATGTTCCAGCCATTCCTCATGATGTGCAACAACTGCAACAACAAATACCACACACACCAGTGAATTTTAGATGGTCAACAAGGCAAATTAGACATCCACAAAGGTTTTCTCCCTCTTTGTATTCTATTTTACTTTCTGATGCTAATGAACCTGAAAGCTATGATGAAGCTGTGCAGGTGGATACTGAGATTCAGTGGGAGTCTGCAATGAAAGATGAAATGGACTCTTTGCTGAAAAATAAGACATGGGATTTGTGCCAGTTGCCTATAGGTAAAAAGGCTTTATAGAATAAGTGGGTTTATAGGTTGAAAGAAGAGGAAGGAGGTAAGAAAAGATTTAAGGCCAGGTTAGTTGTAAAAGGATTTGCACAGAAAAAGGGAATTGATTTTGATGAGATATTTTCTCTTGTTGTTAAAATGACTTCTATTCATACTGTTTTAAGTCTTGTGGCTACTGACAATTTTCATTTAGAGCAAATGGATGTTAAAATAGCCTTTCTTCATGGTGATTTGGATGAAGAAATATATATGGTTCAGCCACAGGGTTTTGAGGTCAAAGGTAAGGAGAACTTAGTGTACAAATTGAGGAAAAGTTTATATGGTTTGAAGCAAGCACCTCGGAAATGGTATCTGAAATTTGATAGTTTTTGGCATGAGCATGGATATAACAGGTGTCATTCAGATTACTGTGTTTATTTTAAGAGGTTAGATGATGATAGCTACATTATTTTATGTTTATATGTTGATGATATGCTTGTAGCTGGGTCTAACATGGATCATATTAAGGGGCTGAAATGCCAATTAGCACATGCATTTGCTATGAAAGATTTGGGGGCAGAAAAACAAATCCTTGGTATGAAGATTTGCAGAGATAGGAAGAACAGAATATTGACACTATCTCAAGCTGATTATGTTGAGAAGGTGTTGCAACGTTTCTCTATGGAGAATGCTAAAGCTGTCAGCACACCTTTACCCAGTCATTTGAAATTGACTAAGGAAATAAGTCCCAAGACACAGGAAGAGGAGGATAAGATGTCCAAGGTACCCTATGCTTTAGATGTAGGAAGCTTGATGTATGCTATGGTATGCACTAGGCCAGATATTGCACATGTAGTGGCAGTCGTTAGCAGGTGTATGAGTCATCTAGGATTTGAGCATTGGAATGCTGTCAAGTGGATTCTCAGATATTTGAGAGGAACATCCAATAAGTATTTACACTTTGGGGGCTCTACTACTAATTTACAGGGCTATGTTGACTCAAATTTGGCTGGGGATATTGATACTAGATGGAGTACTATAGTTTATGTCTTTACTGTTGGTGGGGCAGCCATGTGCTGGGTTTCTAGGTTACAGAAGATTAATGCTATATCCACTATAGAGGTAGAGTATGTTGCTGCTACAGAGGCAGACAAGGAGATGATATGGCTTCAGTTCTTCTTGGAAGAATTGGGACATCCTCATAAGGATAATTATTTGTTCATAGATAGTCAGAGTGCCATTCATCTTGCTAAGAATTCAGCTCTACATTCTAAGACCAAAAACATACAGTTGTGGTACCATTTCATTCGATTAGTTTTGGAGGATGGACAGTTAAAGCTGGAGAAGATACATACCAATGACAATCTAGTAGATATGTTGATGAAGGTTGTAACAAGGGAGAAGTTGAACTCCTCTTTATCTTTGGTTGGTCTTTTAGACTAAACATGAATAAAAGAACAACAGAGTCCAGGGTGGTTTGATCCAGTGGGAGCCCCATGTGGTAGTGGTATTGCTACAGGATCAGTCTTCAAGTGGGAGATTGTTGTTTAGTGTGGAGCCCGATCGGTCCCCAAGTGGGAGATTATTAGATTGTGGTGACTGATCAAAAAAGTACTGTACATAGAAAAAAAATTTTGGGTCATGGCTGACATATGGCCGACATGTTATAACCCTAAAGTAGTTTAATACTTGTATAAAAGGGCTTAGGGTTGGGTATTTTTCATTATGTTGTGATATGAAATTGGTTCTTGCAGTAGTATTGAGCTGTAAGGGATTACAGATTGTAATCAGGTTGTAATCACTAGATTGTAATAAGATCAAACTTGTTGTTTGGTGGACATAGCCTAGGGATTGGGTGAACCACATTAAATCTTGGTGCCTTGTGTTCATTTCTATGTGATCTATTATTTTTCTATTATTGGTTATATTTGCATGTAGTTTTTTATTTCTGTCCGTAGTTTATCCTAACATATTTTCCATACCTTTGCTATATTTGAGCTTTGTTAAATGCCTGTTTAACCTTGTATACTAGGTTTTGGGTGCTTTCTTCAATCCATACAATGCTTTCCTCAATTTGCATACAATATTCTTGTCATCTATCAAAGGATATCCCTCATGCTACTCAATGTATACCTCTTCTTCAAGTTTTCCATTTAGAAATGCTAACTTAACATCCATCTAATATACTTTGAATTTCCTTTGTGCTACATAGGACAAAAATAGTCTTAGTTCTTCTATTCTAGCCACTGGAGCATAAGACTCCTCAGTCTATTCCTTCTTGCTATGTGCAACCTTTACATACCAATCTTGCTTTTTTTCTTACTACTTCTCCTTGTTCATTCATCATCTTCTTGAATACCATTTGGTTCCTATCACATTCTTGTCTATTGGTCTAGGTGCCAATTTCAATGTTCCATTCTTGTCTATCTGACCCAATTCCTCTTTCATAGCTTATTTACAGTAGTCATCTTTACATGCTTCATCTGCATTATTTGGTTTAACTTAAGATATGAAGCATAGTTCTTCATTCACTCTACTTCTTGTCATCACACCTTTGTCTTTGATTCTGATGATCTATTCAGATGGGTGATTCTTTATCATGTTCATTCCTGAAGTAGGAGTTGTTATCTCAACTCTTGGTTCTAAAGAAGGCTTTGAGATTTGTCCCTCATTTGGCTATCCTTCATTCTAAAAATCATTGTTAGTCTCAAGAAATTTCTCATCATTCCTTGGCTTAGTAACAACATCATCATCTAAACTGTAGTCAACTATTCTCTCTTGTGTTATGAACTTCTCATCAATTCTTACATTTTCACATTCCATGATAGTCCTAGTTCTTTGATTATAACATCTGTAAGCCTTTCTTTTCAATGAATAACCAAGAAACATACCTTCAACTTACCAATATCGTCATCTCTCTTTATGTAACACTTACTTCCAAATATTCTGAAATACTTAACTATAGCTGAGTGACCAAATCATAGTTCATAGGTGTCTTGTTTTTGTCCTTCTTAACTTGTACTTTGTTTATAGTGTAGAATTTTGTATTCATAGCTTCTCTCCAAAATTTCTTGGATACATCACTTTGCTAACATGGTTCTTGCAACTTCTGTAACAAACTTGTTCCTTCTCTCTGTAATGTCATTCTATTTAACAGTTCTTTTAAGGAATGCAACCCACATCATTCTAGAAAAATCATCAAATAGAATCATAAAATACCTTTCACCATAGAATGCTCTAGTCTTTGTAGGAATACTGAGATTTGCGTGCACAATCTTCAACTTTGTTATAGTGGTAAACCTTTTTCTAGGAAAAGAAGTTCTGTTATGCTTTACCAAAACACACTCCTTGCAAATTATGTTAGTAGGCTTTAAAATCTTTAACAAATATCTAATAGAAAACATTCTATTTGTCCTTACAATACTATCAAAGTTTATATGATAGAATCTCTTATGCCATTACCAACTATCATCTATCTTTGCAACCAAGCATGTCATTTTTGTAGGAGTCAACTGAAATACATAATGTCTAGATCTGTTTCCTATTCCAATTATCTTTCCATCTTTATCTCTGATCATGCATGTCTTTTTTGAGAATTGTAACTGATAACCTTTGTCTACTAGTTGTCCAACACTCAAAAGATTGTGCTTTAAACCATAAAAAAAGTATACATCCTCAATATTAGTTTTACCATTAAGAGTTATAGATCCAATACCTTTTCCTTGGTATGTTGCATTGTTTCCAACTCTGAAAATTCCTCCATCTTGACTTTTGAGGTCAGCAAACTTGTTCATGTCACTAGTCATATGATGTGAACAACCACTATCAATTATCCAATTAGATTTCTTCTCAACCTATGATACCAAAGCTACCTTCTCTAGAATTTCTTCTTTAATTTCCACAAATCTAATTTCATCATCACTACACACAATGCTTATTCATCACTATCATAATCTTCATTTGCATACAAACAATCTCTATCTTTTCTAGGCTTATAATTTCTATTATAATTTTTCTCCCTTTATAGACACTTTGATGCATAATGACCACATTCATCACAAGTCTGACATCTAAAGATTTTCTTGTCTCCTTTTTCTCTGCTTAACAAAAGGGCTACTACTTCATCACTCCTTATGTCTTCTTTGGATCTATTGCTACTACCAAAACCTCCTCTAGAACTTGTGCTCCTTGTGACATAGGAAAAGGTGAATAACTAGGGCCAAAGGCTCACCCAACTATCCAAACCACCCTGCAAAAGTTAACACAACAGAAGAAAACATAGAGTACAACACCAAGGAGAGAGAGAAAAATAATATCTTTATTGATTCATCAAATATTCAACATACATGCCTAGCTATAAGGCCTTCTAGGTTATGACCAATTACAAATAGATTCAAATCCAGAAAACCAACTTCAAGTTTGCATCCTTTACTTGATCCTCTGAGTTCTACTACCTCCTTGCTTCTTCTAACTAACTCCCCTCCAAACTCAAACCTAGACCTCTTTAAATGCTTGCCAAAATGGCTTATAGAAGATTCTAGAACATAAAAAGTCACAGGTTGGCTCAATAGATATTAACTACCTATACCAAAATTAAATGTAAACCAAGTTGACCCAAACTAGAACCAAACATAGACAACTCACCAAATGGAGACTCCTAGAAAACTGGCACTCGACACCCACATGAGCTCGGCATCCAAAGGAATCATGTGGTAGCAACTATGAACTTGGCATCCTCCAATGCTTGACAGCCAAAGAAAATCACTTAGTAACCAAAGGAATTCAATAAACAAAGGATTCACTTGACATCCAAAAGAATTAACTTAGAAATCAAAGGAACTCAACAACAACTAAGAATGACTCAACATCCAAAGAGTTCACTTGGCAACCAAAGAAATGACTTGGCATCAATTGAACACTTGATATCCACTAAGAACTCGACAGCCACTCATAGAAAGACCAATAGTGCAAGATTACAAGGAAACCTAGGATGCTCCTACATCACGAAATTAGTGTTGGAGAAAATGATTCTTCTGAGTCGTGCAAGTGTCACAACCCAAGTTGAATCCAACAAGGATTGAGAAATCCACGTAGCATCTTCAATTGGTCTATTCTTCCACTTTACTAAATACTCGTAGTAATCTTTTCCTCTTGTACTCTTGGCAACTCTCTGATCCAAACTCCATTCAACTTCTTCAAACTGCTTCTTAGGATAATCATTAGGTACATCCATTTCATCATTTGACTCATGATACTTATATAAATCAGCAAAATTGAATATAGGAGATATATCCATGTCATCGGGCAACTCAACTTCATATGCATTACCACTATCAAACTTCTTCAAGATCTTACAAGGTCCAAATTTCTTCATTTTTAGCTTACTATATGTACCAATAGGAAATCTACCTTTCTTCAAATGAACCATTACCTCATCACCAACTTGAAAATCATGGTGTCTTCTAGATTGATCAGCATTCTCCTTATACTTTTGGTTACTTTGTTCCAACCTCAACTTCACTTTCTTATGCAAAGACTCCATAAAATCAGCAAACTCTTCTCCTATAGTGCTTCTTTTTTCCTCATCAGCAACATCTCTCAAATTTGATGCTCCACTAAGATGCATTCTAGTAACAATCTCAAAAGGTGTCTTCCCTGTACTCCTATTCATAGAATTATTATATGCAAATTCAGCTTGTGCCAATACTACTTCCCAATTACTTGGCTTATTGCCAACTAAACATCTTAGCAAGTTACCCAAGCTTCCATTCATAACCTCTAGCTATCCACCATTTTGTGGATGGAATGTAGAACAAAACTTTAGCATAGTACCCATCTTCTTCCACAAAGTCTTCCAAAAATAAGCAACAAATTTACTATCTCTATCTAAAATAATACTTCTTGGTAATCCATTCAATCTCACAATCTCTTTAAAGAAAAGTTCAGCAACATGCTTAGCATCTGATGTCTTCTTACATGGTATGAAATGAGCCATTTTAGGAAATCTTTCCACTACAACAAATATGGAATCATACCCTTTCACTGTCTTAGGAAATCCAAGAACAAAATCTATACTGATGTCAGTCCAAGGTTTCTCAAGAATAGTAATAGGTGTATACAAACCAGTATTTTGACTCACTCCCTTTGCAACTTGACAAACTCCACAACTCTTTACAAATTTATAAACATCCTTATACATTTGTGGCCAATAATACTTCTCTTTCAGAAAACAATGTCTTATCAATTCCAAAATGTCCAACTAATCCACCACTATGCTTTTCCTTAATTAGATTCAACCTCATAGAACTTCTAGGAATACACAATTGAATACCTTTGGACAACATACCTTCTTGAATGAAATACTCATCATACTTACTTATGTGATCTATCAGATTTGGTGCTCTCCACTCTCTCCATGCCTTAGAAAAATTAGGATCAGCATCATACAACTCTTTCATTTCATCATAACCAAGAACTTCAACTTGCATTTTAGTTAACAAAGAATGTCTTCTACTCAATGCATCAATAAATTTGTTAGTAACTCTACTCTTATGCTTAATAAAAAACGTAAAACTCTACAAGTACTCAACCCACTTCATATGTCTTTGATTCAATTTATGTTGACTTCCCAAGTATTGTAAAGCTTTATGATCATTATATAGCACAAACTCCTTAGGAATCAAATAATGTCTCCACTTCTTCAATGCTTGGAAAATGGCATAAAATTCTTGGTCATACATAGAATACTTCCTTTTAGCATCATTCAAACCTCATGAAAGTACTAGGTGCATTAGTCAAACCAAAAGACATAACCAACCATTCATACAAACCATATTTTGTCTTGAAAGCAGTCTTCCATTCATCACCTTCTCTGATTCTGATATGATGATAACCACTCTTCAAATCAATCTTGGTAAAATACTTTTCTCCACTCAAATAATCCATTATGTCATCCATCTTCAGCATAGGAAACCTATATTTCATTGTGATTTTGTTAATAGCTCTGGAATTAGTACACATTCTCCATTCTTCATTCTTTTTGGGTGCTAATATAGTAGGTACATCACATGGACTCAAGCTTTCTCTGATCAAAACTTTCTTTAACAACTCATGCACTTGTTTGTTAAGTTCTTCATTCTTAGTAGGTGTCAATCTATATGGTGCTTTTATTGGCAAACTAGCTCTAGGAATTAGATCCATAAAATGCCTTATGCTTCTTAATGGAGGTAAACCATAAGGAATATCATTATAAATAATGTCTTTATACTCATTTAGAAATTCTATAATTTCTACTAGTACGTTGTTGTCATTATCTATTGTCACTCAGGCATCACTAGCTTCTACTACTTGGTCATTACTACCAACACTCATTCCTCTAGGAATTATAGTAAAACATACTTGATTCTTCTTCATTTCCTTTCAAGTTTCTTTACATTAACCATGCAAACTTTTATTGTAGTACAAAAGGTGAATAACCAGGGCCAAAGGCGCATCTAGCTATCCAAACCACCCTACAAGAGTTAACACAATAGAAGAAAACATAGAGTACAACACCAAGGAGAGAGAGAACAAGAATATCTTTATTGATTCATCAAATATTTAGCATACATGCCCAGCTATAAGGCCTTTTGGGTTACGACCAAGTATAAATAGATTCAAATCTAGACAACCAACTTCAAGTTCACATCCTTTACTCAATTCTCTTAGTGCTACTACCTCCTTGATTCTTCTAACTAAGTCCCCTCCAAACTTAAACCTAGACCTCTTTAAATACTTACCAAAATGGCTTATAGAAGATTCTAGAACATAGAAAGCCATAAGTTTTCTCAATAGATATTAACTACCTATACCAAAATTAAACATAAGCCAAGTTAGTCCAAACTAGAACTAGACATAGATAAATCGAAAAATGAAGACTCCTAGGAAACTAGCACTTGGCACCCACATGAGCTTGGCATCCAAAGGAATCACATGGTAGCAACTACAAACTTGGCATCCTCCAATGCTTAAAAACCAAAGAAAATCACTCGATATCCAAAAGCACTCAGAAACTAAAGGATTCACTCAACATCCCAAGGAATTCACTTGGCAACCAAAGGAACTCAACAACAACTAAGAATGACTTGGCATCTAAAGAGTCCACTTGGCAACCACAAGAACTTGAAAATCAAAGGAATGACTCAGCATCAACCAAACACTATACATCTACTTATAAAAACCCAAAAACTAAAAGATAGGCCCATAGCCAAGAAGCAAAAGCCAATAACCATAGATAAGGATGAAACAAAAAATGAAAACTAAAACTATTAGTTCTCCCTAGCTAGAACATGTAGAGTCTCTATAGTTTCATTGGCCCTTTGATTTTTTGTGTCCACTTGGTCTTGGTTCTGGTCATCGACCAATCCTCTGGTCTCTTTCTTTTCTCCCTTAGCTTTCCCAAAGTCCATACTAGCCTTATTTTCTTTTTTCGTACCAAATCCATCTTCCTTCAGAGATTCACCCAAACTATTGATATTCTCATTTAGGGTGTTCAAAGTTGCAATCACCTAGCTAGTTAGGTTCTAATTAGAAGTCTCCATCCTTATAACTCTTTTTTCAACCATGAGATTCAATCCTCCTAGTCAACATGGTGTCCCTAGTCATTGCTTCTCATATGGTCGTCCTTCTAGCTCCATTTCTCCTTGAGCTCTTCTATCTCATGAAATAACCATTTGATAGAGTGAAAGTTATCTATCATGTTTGTTTTAGCATTATTGAGTAGATTGAGCCCATATTCTCTCGCATTGTCAAAGATTATAACTAGAGCCGGGTCAAGAATCATCAAAATGGTCTTTTCCATCTTTATCCTCCATTACTTGGGGGTTCATCGTCTCCCTAACAATCCCTATGTTCATCATTTTAGAGTTGAAATTTCTCCATGACCCCCTCCTATATTTTAGAACCACCTCACTACTATCTTCCACCAGTGAAACTATCTTCCCCTAAGGCAAAGAAATAGAAGGGATAGGGTCTGAGATCACAAGAGTCTGGTCTTTTTTTTCTTCTAGCAAAAAATCCTCCTTAGCCTTCCTTGGCATAATTTTCATGTCCTCCTCTACCTTCTCACTATCCTCTCACTTCACCTCTTCCTTTGACTCCATTTCCTCTTCTTCAACACTATGCTCCTCCTCCTCTTGTTCCTTGATCTTGAGTGGATTAGGGGTTAAACCCTGAGGGCTCTTTTTGCTAGCAGTAATGGTGGTAGAGGGAGACACTTTCTCCCCTTCCTTTGACTTCCTACCTTTAGAGGGGAATGTATCCTCATCTGTCAAATTTATGCTTTGAACTTCCTCAGAATCTAAGCTCTCAATTTCCTTAAAAACATTCCCAGCTTCACCAAGGGATTTGCCCTTGGTTTGAGTCTTTAGATACTCATATACCAGAAGGAAAAAAGCCTCATGAAGGGCTAGGTTTGCATGGGTTTCTTTTGAAAACCCTCTGTTGGCCTAGTTTTTCACCACCCTTGTTTTGTTGTATTCAATAGTGAAAAACCCTAAAATGTGTACTCCAAATATTTTGAAATTTGGTCAAAAAACCCTAGGCAAAAAAATTCACCAAATAACCTTATGCCTTTCCTTGTTTGGCCCTAGCCTTTGAAAACTTTAGAAAGTATTGTTTCAAATAAATTTTGGGGGGACATTTTTATCCTAAAGATTTATCCGCACAAAGATGCCTTTATTAATCTTTTGATAAACTTTATAAAGTTTGCCTAAATTGCATTATTTTATTTGAAAAAAGGTGCAAGTTGTGATATCTTTCAAGCATCGTAGATCCTTTTAAGATCGAGAGTTGAGGCTTGCCCACAATATGGAGCTACAAGGTCTTTAAATATTGTGAGAAAGAACCTTTTCAACACGTAGCCCTTGCTGGCATTTCAACCTCAGTGTGCCAAAAAAGGTTCATGGTTGTCAGAGCTAGTCAAAAATTTTGCAAGTTCGTTAGTACTTTTCATGTATGTTCTAGATTTCCTACGATATCATTGGTTGAGTTACTAATAGAGATATGGCTTTATCACGAAGAAGCATCAACTATTAATTTCATTTGAATCAAGGGCTAGCACTTTCCTACAAAAAGGAGATTCTTGTGAAATAAATAATGTAGGGAGGCGTCAATAGGACAAGTGGCATAGTTTGACAAGATGGGCCCACCATTCTCAAAGATGATGATGAGATGTCTTCCGTGGAAAATGTCAGATGAGTTAAAATGGATGGAGATATTTTATTTATTACTATATCCAACATGGTATTTAAAATGCTTGATTCTATAACTGTTGATCTGTCAAAGATCAAGGGCTAGCACATGCCTGCATTTTGAAGTTGCAAGAAAAATAAATAATGTGGGCAAGTAGTTCTTGGACATGTGGCAAGTTGGGGTCGAGAAATTTTAACTGTATGCTACGGTGTGACACACTATAAAGTGATTGATAACATGTACTGCCAGATGTGCCACTAAAGAATTTTGTCTTCCAGATGGAAGTGAAGCCTCATCAGTTGTAGATCTTTCAAAGATCGAGGGTTAGTGCAATCTTGCATTATGAAACTACTAGTCAAATAAGGAATGCGGGTATGCACCTTTGTGACATGTGTTACAATGGGGCCAAATTATGAAAGAATGCTAAGTTATGCCATGAGGTCTGCTACTTCTGCTTAGTTGGAAGTACTTATGCTATGGGCATGAAAACCTCAAAAATTAATGCAGTAGTTAGGTGGGTCAAAGCAAGGGGGTTGAGCAGGGTCATTTCATTGGTCCAAGTGGATGATTAACCATAAAGTGCAAAAATATTTCACATTGTTGATCCTGTCTTGATCTATGAAGGACACTTTCCTACTTAAATAACTTGAGGGAAGTTTAAACAAAGCAATAATGTGCCATGTAGAAATGTGTCCATGGTAATGTCACTTTTCTCATCTTATAAGGTTTACAGATTTCTAGCATTACTACTATTGATCTTTCAAAGATCAATGACTAGTGCAAGCCCACAATGTGAAGGTGCTTGTTAGATAAGGAAAGTGGGAATGTGCTAGCTTGATAGGTGGAAATAATGATGTCAAGCACATGTTCGGTTAGAAGAAGATAAGGGACCTACTAGCATGGAAAGTTGTCAGAAAGCACAAACTCATATAAAGGTCCCAGTGGTCAGTATAGCTGACTGGATTTTGTTTAAATGTGAATTAATCTTATCATTGATCTTATCTTGATCAACAAGTGGTGCTTCCCCACAATTCTAAGGTGCAAGAAATTTAAGAAATGTGGGCAAGCGGTATTGCAACACATGGCCTTGATTTTAAAGGCATAAAGATTATTGCCTTTTAAATCAAAGCCATCCAATTTCATGAAAATATATGGATAGGATTCAAATTTGGTTGCAATTTGGAGGTGACGATTACTTAGAGTAAATATGGTTCAGATTTCATTCATGTGATTTCAATGTATGAAAAGAGCTCATGATCTCACCATTAATGAATTACCAAAGCACAGAAAGAACATCAGGGCATACAAAATTCTAAAAGCTAGGGCATGAAAATTTTAGCTAAGTGATCCAGTAAAATTGTAGAAGAAATCACACAGTGTAGAAGTGCAAATTCTATAGGTAAGTACTCTATGACCTTTTTAAAAATTCAACTATCTGTTGTTATAAAATTTCTAGGGTTTTATTCAAGATGCCTCCCCGAAAAGAGTTCACTGGACAAATGGATTATTTGAAACATTCTATGCACGATGATTTTCTTGAACAATTCTTCTTATTGGTACATGAAATAACTAAGTGGAGGGAACTCATTCCAAAACACCTGAGAGTAGCTATAGCAGAAGGTTTTTATGACATAAAAAATTGGATAAGAGATGCCTAGGTTTCCATGGGGGGTCTAGAGTTGTTTAAGAAATGGTTTTTAGAGCAAAGACTGGACACTCCTATGAGCAATGTATGGGAGTTTGACATTGGTAAATTAGCAGTTCCCACAGTTTTCTTTGATAGTGATTTATTGATGGATTTGGCAAAGAAATATGATCTGATTACAGGGTGGGTAAAGAACCATGCTAGAGTGAATCTCTTTAGGGTTTTCCCTAAATTAATTAGTGAGGTTTTCAACCTCAATCCTAACCATGCTATGCATGAAACTATTGATATGGATGACCTTCAAGAAAGGTATGATGCACAAAGAATTTACCTAAAAACAAGGCCATTGCAAGAGCATGCTATTAAAATTGGTACCATGCCTATGATTATAGCCAGTACCCCAAAGCCATTGCTGAGAAATTATTTCAATCTTAGAGCTCAAGCATTATATTTTTCTCTTTGCAAGATTTTTGGGATGGATGAAGTTGATCAAATCCCAGGCTCTATTGTCCTTATCATGGCTCAAACTCTTCAATTTGGGATGAGCACTATTCTGGATTTTCCTACTTTCCTTGTGAAAGAAATTCACAATGGCCTGGTGGGGATAGCACGGGGAAAAGTGGACAAACCATTTTGTTGGTATTCATTGATCATGCATGTATGCTTGTACAAGGGATTTACCTTCTTCTCCAATGGCATGGAGTTGAAAATGACCAAGGATGGAGAGAGGAATCTAGTGTAGTTATGGAGTGTAGATATGACTGCAGAAGCTATAGATGCTAGTTATGTGAGATTTGATAGATACTTTTCATTAAAGCTTAGGCTACTTTTGAAAGGGGACAACCCCAAAATTTCACAAGCATTGTTAGAATTGGTCAAACCCAAGGACCATGCACAAGGACTATTGGTTAGTCATAACTAGGGGGATATAATCCCTTATAATGTCTCAACAGTAATAAGAGTATATGGCTTTTTGGGAAAGCATCATGTTCTACCTTTCCATGTGCCCTTGAAGATAGGGATAGTTGAGCTCCTATGGCAGATAGGCACTATAGATGAGAGAGAATTGTCTAAGAAGGGTACCTTCTTTCCAATTGTTACTGTAGTGCATGATTTTGTTTTTGTCAAGAAAGGGTGGAAGCACCTGAATTTGTTTTTAGATAGATATAACATGGCAGACTCTCATGCCAGATTTATTGATCTTGAAGGATTATATGACCTCTTAAGAGAGAGGGTGAAAGCTTCTCACATGTTACAACAAGTTTATTATCTAGAGGATATAATCAAAAATGTTTTCACTTTGCAAGAACAAGAATTGAGGAAAGAAAAATGGATAGTATTCAGTAAGACTTTAGAATTCATAAATTCTTTTGACCCCCAATATGACCCATTGAAAGATAAGAAATACTGGGGAGCTAAAGTGTAAGCATTAATGAGGAGAAATCCACATATGTTGAGACATATCTAGACAAGGCTGCAGACATACAAAGAAAGATAAGCAGCAAAAATGTGGTAGCTCCTGGCCAATATACTTTGCAAAGAAGGGTAGGTTATGAAATGGTTCAAAGTGTGCAATAGGCACCCCTTCATTAGAGGCCAAGACTAGGAAGTCCATTTGTAGCCAGCTCTCCAAAAAGGTCAAAATTAGAATAGGGATCTTCTTCTTCTTAGTTAGAACAATACTCCCCAAGCCAGTCCCCAATCTGGATCAATGATGAAGCATCTTTAAGGGAGTAGCTTAGACAAATGGGTGGAGAAGGGGATGTAATTATTACTTCTAAAGACTTGGAGATTGGAGAGCCATAAGAACCTCCTACACCTTCCTTGGACTTAACCATTGCTGATTACCAAGGTAAGGAAATTGATCCGATAGTTTGCCAAGCTTCTAAAAGGTTTATTAATGATGATAATTTTGTAAAGTCTAGGACTTTTGCTCAATTTTTGAGGAGATTAAACATGGGAAATTTTGAGAAAACCTGTGAAAGGATAAAAGTACAAAAACAAGACAAACCTGATTTAGATATTAAGGAATAGGTGAAATCTAAATTTTTGAATGATTTTGCTCAATTTACTCCTGAAGCTAGGAGGAAAATAGTTAGACAGTCAGGAGTCCTCCTTCTGTCGAAGTGGGATATAGCAAATGCCATTGTTTTTTATTTAGTAAGGAAATAGAAGGATGTTCAACTAAGGACTACTGAAGTAATACTACAAGCTCATAGAGGAGTCAAATTTAGTGATAACCACCAAGCCATTGTTATATGGTCTATGAAAAAAAGGGACAATACTAGAATGCATGAGATTCCCACTGCAGAGCATACTGGTGCATTGACAATGTTCAGGGCTAGTGAGATAAGTAGTAAACAAATAATTAGGATGACATCAGAGATGCTAAAATTTGGTAGCATGGTGTCTGGCCAAGAGGAAGATAAATTTTCCCAACTTGATGCTAGGTTTGAAGAAGTTTTGAAAGCATATGAGGAGAGGGGTATGCGAATACAATCATTAGAAAATAAAGTAACTCAAATGGAGAAGATTCTTGGGAAAATAAAAATAGGAGAGACTAGTAAACCTAGGATTGCATACTCCCCACGGCCACCTATTGATCCTTTTAAATCAACACCAATTATTGAGATACCTAATACTCCAAAAAGGGCCTAGTTTTGTACTACAAAGGATTTTGAAGAGGAGAAAAATAAGTTATATGCAATGCATGTAGAACTTAATAATCAATATGAAGAAAAATTGAGCCAAGGTATCATGTATTTAATAGATAGGCTAGAATGGCCTACATTTTTTGATCAATTAGCAAGGATTTCAGCTATTAGGGATGAATTGAAGCAAAATGAAGCTATATTCAGACCCATTGTATAAAAGTGGATAGAGAGAAATTTAGATATCACTGCTATGTGTATATCTATTATTTAGCTAGCATATCATTATATAGAAGGAATTTTTAATTTACTAAATAAGTTACAGGGTTTTGATGATAAGCAAGATTCTTTCTATAGAAGATTAACTATTTGTTTTTCCAAGTATTTTGCAAAAAAAATTGATTTATTCCCTTGTGCTCTTAAAAAAAATTGATAAAATAAAGGAAAAGGAAGAATGGAAGAGGAAGCTAGATGAAGTCTTCTATGAAAGAATGAATAAGGTTATAAATGAAATGGGCCATTTGTTATGGGCAATGACAAATGAGGAGTTGGTAAAAGTACAGATATTCTATAACTCCATCAAAAAAGATTTTGTTGATATAGAGGCAAATGAAAATTTTTTATTAACTATACAAAGAGAAGTTCTAAATTTTGATTAGAAAGAGGACACTACCTATAATAAGTGGAAGGAAGAGTTTATGTCTAAAAAATGGATAGAAGGTGATGATGAGGTGGACAGTGATGATAAAGAAGAGGGCACAAAAGTGGAAGCCACCTCTGCCACTGATGATAAAGACAAAGAGGATCCTCAGGTGGTAGGAGGTGACTCATCACTATCACATTTGATGGCCACCTATCCAAAGGAACTAGAACACTAAAGGAATTCTATTATAGTTTTTTTGTCTCCCCAAAGGGAATAATAGAAATGGACCCACAAAAGGATTTTCAGTGTATGAGTCTTTCTGTTATTCACATTTTGTCATTTTGTGATAGGTGTATGTAAATATTTCTTGTAAAGGGCACCTATCATTTTCTCTTAGCCTGAAGCTTGTTAGATCTCACACTATAAAAGTGAGCTTCTAGGGCTAGAGGATGGTCCAATTTTCTAATGTTTAAGTGATATACTTAGCTTTTTTTCGATCTAATTTTTTGGAGCAAGTTTATGATGTATTTTCTCTATTAGTTCCTAAGAATACATGAATATAGAATGATCTCTATGTTTATTCTTAAGGTCATTCTAAGTTTATTGATACAATTTTCAAAGAAAATGAATCCAAATTATGGGCTATCCCCATATCAGTTCTTGTTGAATTTTGTCTCCTTTTGATTACTTGGTTATCTTGATATTGTATGAGTAAAGGCTTGTGCAATTGAAAGCAATCCAGTTAGGTTGTATATATGTTCATCACTGCTATTAGTTCAATGGATTAAGTAAAAGCTTTGATGAATTTATAAGGTTTGTTGTAGTAGTGGAAAGGATTTTGAATGATGAATTCTAATAAGAATTGCTGATAATATTTTTTTTCAAGGCAACAAATTAGATCTAAGGATTTGTAGTAGACTCTGAACCCCAATGGATTAGGCACTGGTCAAATTGATTCAATTGGAAAAGAAATGTGTCGTAAATGGTTTTCAAATGCAGAATTATAATCAATTTTACTTTTATTTCCTAAAGATTTTCAAAGTTGGCTAGTACTTGTTTGCATGGAATGTTTTAGCTTCAGTTAGCTACTATTGCTGAGAACATGTGTAGACCTATAGAAGAATTTTGGCCAGATCTATTATATGGGATGTGTTTATCAAATTGTCATGAATTATGCATGTATTTGAGGATTTGAGATGAGAATTAGAATGAAACTAAAATAATCTTCATATAGTGTTTCCCAGTCTTGAATCATCCTTGGGTATACCCATCCTAGTTTTGTAGAGCCTAAAGAGTAGAAAACCACCCTTGGTTTTGTTGAAGTTGAGTCCAAATGGTTTGCACATATAATTATTAATATGAATTGACTAGTTCTTAGATTGTATGAGTGATGTCATTTTGGTATTGAGCATTTTGTTGCTTAGTAGTTTTAAAACACCAACACCCTCAATGCCCTTGCTCATTGAAGTGAAAAGATAATAAGGAAAGGAAATATTTATTACATGCCTAAAGTGATTTAACAGAATGAAGTGATGTGTTCTGACCCTACCGAATCTAGTATCTAGATATATATATTTGATAATAAACCTTACAACATACCTTCAAAGCTTTTTAATCAACTCTGTTTCATACTATGTCTCAATCTTCATGAGTTTCTTCCTTTCATCCTCATCCTTCACAAAGTCCTTGATTGTATTAGCCAACATTTTCTTGTCTCTAAAAAAATTTATCCCCTCCAAAGAGATCTTTGTGACCTAGAAAACCAGTTCCACATTAACTTGATGTGTAACCCCATCAATTTTAACACACCCGTCCTTCCAAGAATTCACCATAATCTTAGTGATCTCATTATCGAATTGATGGAGTTTTTCTATGAATCTCATAATACAAGACTTCTCCAGCTTATTCTAGACCTTTGAGTTATTCCTCTAAATTTTCACCTCTCCCATCAGCTCCTTCCTACTTCTTTCCCCAACCATAATGTCCTCTGGTTCAAAAAACCTATACCTACTCCATATTCTATCACAGACTTCAGCTTCCTTCAAATTTTGAACCCCAAAAAAGTTTTTAAATTTGGCAAATATAATGGTAGAAGGAAAATTGATCCATAAATTGTGCCATATGTACTTGATATGATGGAAAGTTAATACCTTAGCATGATTCTCATTTATGCCTTGTCTGACATGCAATCTTACAAATCTTTCCATAATTAATATTGGAATGCCTTCGTACTTCCCTGGATACAATCTAGTAATATTAAATCTTTCACAGCCCCCAGAAAGTTGTCACCATTATGCCATGTTATCACAATGTTTTTGACTACTACTTCATTTGCAAACTAGTCTGCAGCTGAGTTGGCCTCCCTATAGACATGGCTTATGTGGACCTTTTAAAATTTTCTCAAGTCAAATTTAATCTCCTCCACCACATTTGCAATAGTCCAAGAGGGCAAAGATTGACCATTTAAACAATTAATAATATTCAAAGAATTCCCCTCTAGCCAAAGGTTCTCGATCCCAGAAGGCAGGGCTAATTTAATAATGTGACAAGCTACATTGGCCTTGGAAAAATGGTTTTATTGAGTCCCAAGAGGATAAGAAAAGGCTGCAACTCCATGTCCATGGATATTTCTAATAATTCCTCCATAGCCAGTAGAACTAGGATTCCCTTTGGCTACCTCGTCAAAGTTGGCTTTATGCCAGTCTTTAGGGGGAAGAAGCCACCTAGCCTCTTGTCTTTTCCTATCTCTATCCTTTTTCTTTTCTATGTTATTTCCTCCTTCTTCTATGTCTCCTCCTTTTTTGATGGAAAAATTCTCCTTCATTGATCCTTCATTTTTTCTACAATAGCAGGGGATTCCCTGTCTCTAAAGATATGATTATTTTTCTCTTTCCATACTCCCCAACAAAAATGTAGAAGAGACTAGGAGCATAACATCCGAGTCTTCATTCCGATGTGCACACTATTCCATTGTCTAAAGAACTCTTGGATGTTTTCTAGGATACACCAGCTACCCTCATAGTCCCTAGTCAAAAGATTCCAAACCTTAGATGAGTAGGGACAATGAATAAAGAGGTGGTTAACTGTCTCCAAATCTTGCTTACAAAGGTTGGAACTATTAGGGATAATTTGACCTCTCTTTGCCAGGTTATCTAAGGTAAGAACTTTGTCTTGGGGAAGTAACCAAAAGATTATGTTAATTTTTGGGGTAAGACCAAATTTTTGGGCCTTATCCTATCCCACATCGAGAAGTAACCTGAAGCAATAGAGTACTACCCATTTGAATTGTCTCCCTAAATGACTTCATCCCTCTTGTTATTAAGGATCATAACATTTAGAGTAATCAACAAAGGTTTAAGGTCTGAGGAGACTAGGGATAGGTCTTGCCATCCATGACTAGCCTTATAGTCACTAACTTTCAGACCAAATCTTCTAATACATAAATCTACCCATCTCCCATAGTTAAGGTGCTCAATAAGAGGTCCCTGGCATAGCCAATTATCCTACTAGAAAAACATATTTTCACCATTGCCTACTTTCCATTTTGCCTTTGACTTGGCCAAAAAATTTCCTTTAGAATCCCATTCCATATGTAAGATCTTTGGGGTATCTCAACCTCACTAAGCAAAAAATTGAGGGACTATCGTCTTAGATATTTCTCCACCATAATGTCCCTCCATTCTCCTAAGATCTAAAAAATGTGTCATATCTGCTTGGCTAATAGGGCATTATTGGGATGTCCAATTTTTCTAATGCCAAGACCACCATAGCATTCAAGGAGATAGACATGGTCCCAAGCAACAAGATGATATCTCTTATTATCTTCAACACCTATCCATAAGAAGTCTCTCTGAATCTTCTCCATTCTATCAACATGCTTAACCAGGATCCCAAAGAGGCTGAGGGCATAAGTAGGGAGATTTCACCAAAGAACATTTACCTACTTGACTAAGGGTGGCTCCTTTACAACTAGCCAACTTCTTGTTGAATCTGTCAATGATACCATTCCAGAAGGATTCCAAAGGTTTGGCCCCAAATGGCATTCCAAGATAGTTTTCTAGAAGAGACCCAACACCACATCCCAAGATATGAGAAATTTTCCTCTCTCTCTCCAAAGGTTTGTTAATAAAGTAAACTGAGCTTTTATCCTAGTTTATAGCCTAGTCTAAACCACTTGTAAAGGAATTTAGCAAACCTTTAAACACTTTGGCCTCCTAGACCAAGGCATCTCCACCTAGGATAGTATCACCCACAAATTGCTGATGGGTGAAAGAAGTTTGCCTTGACGAAGGCTTGAGGCCATGTAGGCTCCCATCATGTCTTTTCCTTAGAATTAACCTCCCCAAGTACTCAGCCATAATAATGAAAAGAATAGGGGATAAAAGGGTTGCCATGTCTCAACGCTTTAGAGGGGAAGAAGAAATTCAAGGGAGAACCACTGATCAAAATGGATAAAGAGAGGGTTGAGACAAGCTGAAGGATGAGTCTACAAACTTGGGCATCAAAACCAAAATCCTAAAGGACAAGGATCAAGAAATTCCAATCCACCTTGTCATAAGCTTTAGACAAGTCCAACTTAAGCAGAAATCCTTCTCTCTTCCTAACTTCCAATGAATGAATCACCTCATGGACCATTATAATATATTCAAGAATTTATCTCCCTAGGACAGAACCAATTTTCTATAGGGAGATAATCAAATAAAGTACATTGAGAAGCTTGGTAGTCAAAACTTTCAAAATGAATTTATAGAATGAGTTGCATAGACTAATGGGTTTGAACTTATCCATCAAGTCAGCCCCTAAGATTTTCAGAATAAGCACCAAAAAAGTAGCATCGAGTTCTTTCAAAAGGTTCTTGGCTCCAAAAAATTCTTGCATAGCCTCCACAACATCCCTTTGACCACCTCCCAATATATCTGGAAAAAGAAAGTTGGAAAACCATCTGGGCTAGGTGCTTTGTCACCAGGAAGAAAAGTAAGGGCTTCATCATTTTTTTGCAGAGAAAGCATCATCTTGATAAGTTAGGTCATATACTTAAGACACTAAATGTTATCTCTATTCTAGTCAATTCTCTGGACTATCTAAGTTTATTCTCAACTACTTCAAGTCTTAAAAGAAATGTTTCCTTTGTGAATTCTTTGGTGCATGATATTAACAACTATATCATCAAAATTGCTATCTTGAATGGTGGTGTTAGAGTCTTCAATATCTTTCATATAACCTCATCATCATCCTTGGTTCCTCTTTGAGCTTTAATACCTATGGTAATTTATGATATCTTTCTTATATATGTTGTTACAAATTCATCTTCTATCATCTTGGCATCTTGAAATGCACAAATCCAATTTTATAGATTCAACTTCTTAGAGTATTCATCACTTTTGAAACCATTTTCCAAAGCTTTTCAAATCAAATGTGAAGTAGAAAGTGATTTTACTTGATTGTACTCAATTTTAGGAAGTGCAATCAATAGTGCTTCTTTATCTCTCATGTCACACATGAAAAGATCTTTTTCTACCTCAATGCAAGTTTCCAAGTCCTTTTCTTCAATGATTGTCTTTGCTATTTTTGACAATATCCAATATCTCAGACCCATGCACAAAAAATGTATCTTCATCTTTTCTTTCCAACTATCATAATTTGTTCCATGAAACTTCTGACTATATTTCCTGAACATGTTCACCATGGATCTCCCAAAGTTGTTAAAATTTTTCTTCAAGGACCTAAAGTTCTGATACCAACTTTTAGAAACAATAGTCTATCAAGATAAATGAGACTAGGAGGGGTGAATCAATTATCCAAAAATTAAAACATTCATCTTCTTCATAAAAAATTAAACATTCAACCAAACTAAATAACAACCATACAAAAATACACAAATATGTTGACTAGGGAAACCCTTGATCAGAGGGAAATCCCTAGTGGGAATGATTCCCACAAGATGATGTACTAATATAAATATTGCTTGTTAGAGTATGGACCCTATTAGGAGTCTATTACAACATTTAGTAAAATGAGTCCCTATTAGGAGACTTTGAATCCCTATTAGGAGATTCCAACCATGTTAGGAGTTGTAGTACAATGTATGCAAAAAGAGCCCACTACCCAAACATGTAATTTCAACTACAAGAAGAGCTCACTACTCAAGTAAGTAATTTACTATTATTTTTCTTCCTTGCTTGTTCTTTCCTATATCCTATCAAAGGAATCAATCACTGTTAGACCTTGTAGATCAGGTCACAAACCTCAAATCCAAATACCAAACCTTGGATCACTCAGCAAAACCTCTGTAATGAAGTTTCCTTCACTTCCACACTGCTATGCTCAACTTCACATTCCACACTCTTTGTTGCTTTATAAATATTCATAATTCACATATATCCATACAATGATAAAGGAAAATATCCTTCCTTTTTACCAAGTCCATAAAATAATTCCTTGAGTCGACTGTTAGTCCTTCTCAATTAATTATTGTTAGAGTAATTATTTTGTTTCACTTATTAATTAGATCATCTTGATTTAATTAATTAAGTGGTTTATTACTCTAGTTCTTAAGCTTTCTTTTAGGTGCATGCAATTAATATTTTATAGTAATTATAATGTGCAAGCCTAGTTAGGGTTTCGTGATTCCTTTTATAAGGATTCAGCTCTTTGTATTTTTTCATTCACTTATTGGATCATAATAGAAATTTCTCTTTACATGTCCATAAGATGTCTGGCTTTTTGGCCTCCATGATTTTTCCTTGCCTCCGTTCTTTGCTTCATCCATGTGACAGGTTTATGCATGCAGGTGTTCTTGGGAGATTAATTTTTCACCTAATCTAACATGGTATCAGAGCAAGCTTGCTACTCACTGTTCATGGTTTGTTGAAGTGTTTCAGAAGTAGGAGTTTTTTAAGGGTTTCAGAAGCTTTTTATGTAGATTTAGGGGAACCTTTGTTTTTGGTCACTTTGGGCTCAAATGGACTTCACCGTTGCATTTAGAGTGCCCAAAAACCCCAAAATCCATATAAAACTTGTCCATTTTGGACAACGTTGGTCTGGGATGCAAATTTTTTTGCCCAACAAGGTTGTACGCCCCCTGCACACGTTACGAGGCAAAAATTTGTTCTGAGATGAAGATGATGGTATAGGTTTTTTTTGAGTTTTGATGCAGTTTGGTTGCCTATTTTGGTAGTCAAAGCCATATATTATGTTTTTTCCTTTCGGGAGCCATATCTCGCTCATCCGAACTCTTTTTTGGGCTCGCTAGATATCGTTGGAAAGCTAGTTCTATGAGTTATTCAGTTGCAAGGGTCTTTTATCCAGATTTTTCTCTAGGTTCTTTCTTCTCTGAGTTTTGCACTTTCGCACTCTGGCGGATTACTTGGATTCTACAGGTCTTGCAATCTCTTCTTTTGTTCTTTTGGCTCACTCTTCTTTCTGACTTCTGAGCATTGTACGCTTCTCTTCTGTTGCATTCTTTTTTCTGTAAACACACTGAGATAAAGTGCTTGCTTTTGCATATCTAGGATATTGTACACCTTGTGTTTGTTTGTACTTGCACTCAGTTATAAAGTGTCATGGGGGGACATGATGTTTTGCCATTTTGTGCTCATCCACCTTTGTTAAGTGAGCATTCCTTCCATGACATTAGCCCATGCAGTGTGTTGGTGACACTGCCCTTTATCCTGTGCTTTTACTTCTTTTGCACTATTAGTGTTCTTGATTCTTCTTCTTGTAGATGTTTTTGGCATTGCATTTCATTGTTCCTGTCACCCCTCTCCCTGTTCAGCATTATGGGGGGTTCACCTGTTGGCTCTATTGCTTCCTTGGTTCAGTTGAGTGATCTACGTGTTCAATTTTTGTTCCTATGTACTAGGCAGATGCAGTGGCTAGGCACCTATGCATTTTGGTGAGATGGTTCATCTATGATATAGACACTCATTCATTCCTACTTTTGGAGGTCACCTCTTCAATTGATCAGCTCTTCAGACTTTGTCTTCTCTACCTAGTCATGCTCTATTTCAGTGAGGGTTCCAGCAGTTTCTTCTGACAACACTATTTGCAGCTTCATGCTTCAGAGATGCTTCATGCTCTTTCTTGTTCCTTTCTTTGGGATATTTCCTAGATTGGAGACTTTTTTTCCTTCATCTAGTTCATTTCCTTGTATTGGGTACCTGATTAGGCCTTGTTGTCAGGACCCATTTTTTTTTGCTTTCATAGCTTTGCTAGGTTAGCTTCCTCCCAAGCTTCACTTAACGGGGGGTGTTAGAGTAATTATTTTGTTTCACTTATTAATTAGATCATCTTTATTTAATTAATTATGTGGTTTATTACTCTAGTTCTTAAGCTTTCTTTTAGGTGCATATAATTAATATTTTATATTAATTATAATGTGCAAGCCTAGTTAGGGTTTCGTGATTCCTTTTATAAGGATTCAGCTCTTTGTTTTTTTTCATTCACTTATTGGATCATAATAGAAATTTCTCTTTCCATGTACATAAGATGTCTCTGGCTTTTTGGCCTCCATGATTTTTCCTTACCTCTATTCTTTGCTTCATCCATCTGATAGGTTTATGCATGCAGGTGTTCTTGGGAGATTATTTTTTCACCTAATCTAACAATTATTATAGGACCACATTAAAAACATATTACACTTAGTGATAACACAAATATTTTTCCTTGAAACCTTAATAACTTTCCATACACACCATATTATGACGAGCAAGCTTAGTGATGTCATCCTCAATATGTCTTCTCTATGTCCTTAATCTCAATCCTCAAGATATCAACTCTGGTAAGAGATATAACAAGTTTACTAGAACATGCCTCTATAAACTCTATCTTAGAACAAGAATCACCAAAATTTTCATAACTTCTTCTAGACTTATTCTTTCTACTTCCAATGTTAACTACATATGCCAAATACTTAGAAGTATCTCCCATAACCTTGGGTGGTTATTGTGCTCAACTAGCCATCTATACCAACTTAATCTTTCTAAGTTGTTGTTCTATCAAATACTACAAAAGACATCAAACATGATATGTTGACATGAAAAAAAAACTTAGTCATGAATGTAACATATCATGATCAAACCAATCTTCTAATGATCTCTCCAATCTTCCAACAAATATGTTTACCAAGCCACTACCTAAGGATTCTTTTGAGTATCTAAGAGGTAAATTGGAGTTCCTAACCTTATCCAAAGTTCAGTCAAGGCAAAGATCCATGTTGCATCATATCATAGATGAATTCTAATATCTTTTAGAGCTTATGTAGTAGTGCTCACACCTTAGGAGCATTTCTAAAGTTGTGACGTTAACTGTGTTGAAATTGATGTAATCTATACATGAAAGGTACAAGGATAACTACAAGTTTTATAAATTTCATGATGAAATTTATAATGACCTTTGACATTTTTGTCAAAGGGGGAGAGAAACAAGGGAGAGAAATAATAGAGAGAAACACGAGAGAGAAATAATGATGATACATGAAAATGGGGAGAATATATTGAATACTAAGAGAACTATATGTTGAAGGGAAGTGCTACAAATAGATGAAGATGAGAAAGAATATTGAACCTATATTGTAAGATCATATCCTAAGGGGAAGAAGTGTTAGAAATGTTGAAGATTATTTCTGCTGAAGATACATACCATGTACCAAATTGAGGAACCATAATTGCAAAGTTTTATTATTTTCATGCATACATTTGAATATCTTATGTTGTATGTTTCCATCAATTCCAAAGGGGGAGAGTTTTTTTGCCCCAACTAATATTGTAGTTGATAGTGGGAGATTGTTAGTTGTTGACGCTATGAATGAATGTAAAATAGTCATATCAGTTGTTATATTGTAATTTATTTTAAAGTATTAGTTGGGTATATATTATGCTAACTCATGAAAGTACAATATTATTATATTGATGAAGAGGATTTGAAGAAATTATGATGAAGATAAAAGTGATATGTCAGATATTCAATAGGTACTTGAATGAGCTACACAATGATAATATATTATTAGTTTGATTGTTTTACAATCATGTATTATTGTAATGTATTCAAGTACATAATATTTCCTAATTCAAAAGGTTAATGAAGGGAGACTTTATTCACCAAGTGACTACAATATTTCCTAAGTGATTGGTAAAGGGAGGAGGAAAAACATAGTGTTATCAGCTGAGTCAGTATTAACTAAGTGCTATATTTCCCAAGCAAGTGTTATAATTACTAAGTGACATCTCAACGAACAAGTTCACAAAATTGGAATTTAAGGCCAAATTTTTATGCAAATTTGGAAATTTTGAGAAGGTCTAAAGCACGAGTCAAAGTTTGTTGTAAGATCATTGATGGAGAAAATTAAAGTAAGCCCTAATGATGGAAATGGAATGAATATAGGATGGACACAAATTTCTAAGTAAATTTATATTTTCTATGTCTAAATTCATTGTATGAAGGAATTTTTTTGCAGAACTAGGATTGTTGATGTTGATTAAGTAGGAAAAGATGAAAGGATTTGGAGGATTTTAGAAAACTACTTAAGGAGATGTTGTAGATAGTTTTAGGTTGTTGGTTCAAATTTATTGTTGGCTTATGTTTTTGAGTTTGATACTAATTATATTTCTTAGAGAAGACCAAAGTTCAAAGGTGAAGGAGGAAAAGGGAGGTTGTTGAGATAGGTGAACAAAGAAGTGAAAGGAGAAAGAGAAGGGGTTATTCAACCAAGTAAAAGTACTAAGTGAAAGAAGATCCGAGAGAGAGAGAGAGAGAGAGAGAGAGAGAGAGAGAGAGAGAGAGAGAGAGAGAGAGAGAGAGAGAGAGAGAGAGAGAGAGAGTGAAGGAGCCAAAATAAATATTTGGATAAGAAAAGCTTGTTAGAATTCTTAATAGATCACTTTATATTGTTACTATTTAACCATTATAACAAAAAAGCTCAGAAGTAATGAGTTGACCTAAAAAGTCTTTGAAATCCTATATGGTAGAATCAATTAGAAATGTTTGTAAGTCCTTTGAATCATGCCACACATTTTAGTCAAGGATAGGTAGTTCTAAGGTCTAGATAATCTTTTGGTGAAATTATCTAACAAGGTCAATTTAACAAAATGTATGTAAAGTTTAACTAGGTTATCTCCTAAAAGGGATCAGTTTAGAAGAGTCAAATTTTTGGGTTGTTGGTCTCAGTTGGTTTTCCCATTATAGGGTTTTCACATTAAAAATCATAGTGTTAATTGTATTATTGTTGTTTGTGTTGCAAATTGTTCTATGTATTTTTTAATTTAGTGCAACTTGGTAATAACTAATATATCAGTAGTTTATAACTAGAAATTTATTGTCAGTAGGTAATGCAAGGAATAGTTTGATAAGATTTTATAAAAGAAATTAACGAATGGATTAAGTATTGAGTTGTTTGTGTATATTGAGTATTTAGAGTTATTGTTGATGATGTTTTTGATGCTTTGATGGTGTTGAAATATTTGAAAGGACTATGAGATTACTAGACATAATTAGTTCACCTTCTCCACTCCCTCTCAGTTATCTAAGATATGTGATTCATCATATTCAAAAATATGGAGTCATTCTAAATAAAAATACTCTACCCAAAGTTCACCAAAATGAAAAATAATTATCAAAGTATTGCCTCATATTTTGAAAAGAAATCATCCAAATAAAATTGTTACCAAGTTTTAGTATTACCTTTTGAAAGCTTGAAGTCATTAGTTGATGTGAGAGTTTTTCAAAAGAGATGCTCTTAAGTATGTTTTAGGTCACTTGCTTCTCATCTTTCCTAAAGTACTATGTTTTATTTGTTTTCCAAGTCTCCTTTTGCATTACCTTTACTTAATTTTTCAATTGTGTTTCATGTTTTCCTAGTACACGTGAGGTTTAGGTGATCTAGGCATTGTTGGGGTTTGTTCTAGTGTCTTCCTATTGAGAAGTAATTTTTTATTCACCTCATCATCTATTATCCTTCTCTAATATTTCATGTCCCATAGATTCCAAGATTTCAAGTTGATTTTCCCCTTGAGAGAGCTACATCAAGTGCAAATCCAAAGCATAACGCCATAATAGTGATTCATAGGTTGTGAATATGATTTTGTCAATACCCAAAGGCCTACAAAGATGTGCTAGAAACTAGAGTGAGTCTCATTAAAATTTGGGTAGGTAAGATCAAGTACTATGAGGGAACATAGAACTATGGTTTTTCTGCTACATATTCATGGAATTGAAGTTGTTTAGTTCTATTTTTGAAGCTATGTGAACTTGAGCCAAATCTCAAGCCCAATGATCAGATAGTGCAAGTACAATGTTAAAAAGAACCATTTAAAGGCTCATAACTAGTAAGGCATGCTTGAGATCTAGCTTTTAGATCATCATTTTGAAATAAAAGGTTGAATGTTGTTTGTTGCACCTTAGTCTAGGAAATATTGCTAGGAAAGAAGTTTTCCACCCCAAGGCAATGGACAAAGTTACTTCTTTGGATGATTTGAGAATAGAAAGTCAAGCCACTTTAAAATATGAATATCCCTCGAAGATTCTCATAAGACACTTCTATAGAAGTTAGTGATGGAAATGTTAACCTAATGTAAAGTAAAAGTACTATTAAAAGCATTAGGTAGACAATGGAAGCATGGAGTTCACAAGCTAGCCAAAGGATTACTCCCTGTGTTGTAATTCCAAATAATAGGAAAATGGATTTGTGGAAAAGATATCTCTCTCTCTCTCTCTCACACACACACACACACATGCTAATATTATTAAGTATATCTGCATTCCATATTTTGAGGAGAAGTAAGTAACTTCCCATAAAGATAAAGTATTTATCCTATTAAGTGTTTCTTAGTCATGTCACTTTACTTTAAGTAAAGTAAGAGTGCTTTTGGGAATTTAGCATTTTATGTGCAAACGAATGGAAAGTTTAAATAGCTATTACTCATGGAATTAAATGAAAATCTTACCATTATAATCATTAGAAAAACTTTATTTTATTTTTGTGACACTAACATTCTAATTCCTAAAGCTATTTCATCAGAATTGCATATAATTGGTTTCTTCAAGTATATTTAAATAACTATTTATCAAGAATTGCATCATGTGCATTCATAGCGAATGACAATCATAGCTACTAGTTATGATACATTAATTGGCTTAGAGAGACACATCCTTCAAATTCTATGATTTGGGTGACCTTTATAGGAGGTTTAATTCTCAACCCATTCACCCAATCACTTAGAAACTTAAAGAGAGTGGATTGGTACAAGTAGCCAATTTTTCAATAGTAGTTCATGCACCTGAGGTAGTGAAGGAGTACATAGAGAGATACAACCTAAAAACAAGGAAGATTTTGTTTCTTAACTAGTCTATTTTGATACCAATTAACAAGGCACTCATGTAGTCTACATTTGGCATCCCTATGAAGGAGTAGTATTGTGATATCAATTTTGGTCCTCCACATCCGTGTTCAATGAGAAGAAGACCCTCAGACAAGAGGACTTATAGATGACCTAGTTCTAGAATGCTCGCTCAAAGAAGAGAAAAATGTGGAAGACTCTGTTTGGCACAAATATAAAACAAGAGATTGTGGATATTGAGCACCACTTCTTCCTACTACAAGAAAATTATGCTAAGAATATACAAACTGCACCAAAGTCTATGAATTCTACCTACTTCTATAGCTTCTTCCTAGAATTGCAAGGATTCCTAGAAAGGAGATTCCCACTAGAGGGAATTACAGCCACAAACTAGTTCGTATGTTCATTCATTGAGTTTTTGAGTTTCTCTTATTTGCGAATAGGATCTTATGATGGATTTCCTAAGAGGTTGACAAGGTATCCCAAAGACTAGGTGGTCCTAGTTGAGTTGTGTTGATAGATACTTGAAGTTAACACCCTCTATTGCAATGTGAAGAAGATTGTCAAGATTCCATTCCCTATAGTGGTAGGCCCATATTCATGTACCTCTAGATCGGGTGCACAAAATTTGGTGAAGAGATTTGATAGCTAGATTAAGTTATTAGACTATGAAGTGCTCTAGCCTCAATATGATCTAGTTAATTTGATAAGGGATCATCTAAAGTTGGGATATGCCTATTGGCATCCCCTAGATATTGAGGACTTCTGGTCTGAGTGTCTAAATGAGTACCAAACTCGAGAGAGATTTTGGTCAAGAGTTACTAGTGATGAAATAAAATTATATAACAATTTTGTTGATGTTTCTAACCTTATAAATTATGGAGCCTACATGCACCCCACATCTTATGAGAAGATTAATGGCACACAAATTCTGTCTACCCTACTTGTAGATCTAGTCATTAATACCATAGAGGTTCTCATGCCAGGTATAATTAAAAAAAATAGATGATTGGGTGGAGTGGACCTGAGCAAGGAAGAAAAGGATGAAAAGCATTGGTTCTACGGGTGGGTTATCAGTTGGAGCCACCCAGTCAACCATAATTTTGACCACTATAACCACTACATAAACATCTGTGGGGCTATTATAGCCTATTGACCAAGGTGGAGAATAGCCTCTAGAAAGCAATGTATCACTCACACATAATAAACATCAAGAACATTGGGGAGAAACATGATGATAAAGATAAGGGAAAGGAATAAGAAAATTAGTGGCCAAGCCATCTTACCCTATTCAACTCATTAATTTGGATGGTGATATTAATCTCATGGATATCCCAAAAAAGGAAGCATCTCAGTAGAGGGATAGTTTAGCCTTTTAATAAGTAAGGTGGTTGTCTTCATAGTTTCTTCCCAAAGAAAGCTAACTCCATTAATCTTGAGGAAGTTGTTTGACCCCACTCCATTACAACCTGCTATCAATTTTCTCTCTATAGAGTCTTTGGATGAGGAGACCATTGATATCAAGAAGAGGAGATATGAGGATGTATCCCCCTCAAAGGACTTGATCATACAAGTCACCTCCTCTCATCCATGCATGAAGAAAAAGAAGCAAAAGACAATTGTTGCACTAGCAACAGATTCAACAACTAACCACATGCTAGTTGAGATTGTTGAGCCATAGAAAGAGGGAAGAGTCAATAATATTTCAAATGATTATTTTAAAATTAGTATAATTGATCTTGGCATCCCAGTTCATGACTCCATGGTAAACATGTGGAAGTCAACTAATGATAAATTGAGGACAAGCTAGAACTAGAGCTTAGAGTGGAGAAGGAGGTATTGAAGGCCTCAAACAAAGAGCTAGTAGATTACATAAGGTCTACACTTGGAATCATGTATTCAAGTCAATTTGACCTAAATGTAGAGGAGAACAAGAAATTACTCCTAAATTTGCACCAAGAAAGATAATTCAGGTAGGTAGGCCAAGCATGGGTAGATGAGATAAAGGCTTAAGATCCCCCACTAGTTGAAAACATAGGAAGCTTAGTATTGGATGATCATAAGCTTAGGGAAGTGACTTAAAATCATCGGATAACCATATAGAAGGTAGTAGACAAGATGACAAAGCAATTTTCCCTTCTATAGGAAGTGATAGACATGAAGACAAATGTCGCCATTGCTCATGGGATTCTGAAGACTAGCAAGGTGTCACTATTTTAGTAGAAGAAATCCTTGGAGTTTGTCATATAAAGCTCTATGAGATCTACAAATGAACTCAAAAATGTTCATGATCTGGTATAAAAAGTTATTGAAAAATTGTTTTAGTATTTGAAGATCTTGCACACAAAATCCTTTGTGTCTACTAATGGCAAGCTAATGGAAATTGAAAAAATGAAATCCAAGGTTTTAGCATTTATTGATGAAGCCATTGACGCACCCAACTTCCATGTGTCCAAGATCTAGGAATTGTCAATAGTAGATGCAATCATAGAGAGGGAACTAGAGAAATTCCAGTCAAGGGTGGCCAAAATTGATGAACTAACATAAATGCATGACTACTGAATGGTCTAAGCTAATAATATCATCATTCCAGATGTTGAAGATCTAGATAAAGTAACCAAAACCATGAAATATTATAGTGTAAAATTAATTACTTCTAAGAATACATGATATTCTAATACTTTTCCAGACATCTATCATTCTTCCCCTTCTCTTTACTTTGTAACCATTCATGGAATTTTTTCAATCTTTGTAACAGACAATGATTCATGATTATCACATTTTTAGATTATTCTATTTAGAGATGCATTGTAGGAAAATTGTTCAATGTAACCAAGAATGTTTCCTTTATTCCATCTAGGTTGTAATGGATTTAAATTTGTGAGTTAATCACCCCTCTTTTGCTAGGTTGTTTAAAGTGTTGTGCAACTTTTTTTTTTGCCTCTTCTTCTCTCTGGTTAATATCATACCCCTAAAACAAAAAGGATAGATTCATTTGATATATTGCACTCATAAGGGAGGTCTACATTTCATGTTATTAACTCCTTTGTTCTCCATAAGTAATTAGGCAGTCAAAGAGTCAAGGTATAAACCAAAATATCTAAGAAGACAAACTAATAACCAACAATTTTTGGTGACTCTACTAGGGACTTTCTCATACGTCCTATTCTCTTAAGTAAGTATGTATATGGATTTATTGAGAAACTTAGAAATTATCTCCATGGAACTCAAATAGCTTGGTCATGCATAAAAAATCTCAAGGAGAAATGGTGTTTCCTTATAAGGGACAAATCCCAGTAGTGCAACCTAAACTTAGCTTCTAGGATGAGCAAGAGGATATCATAAATTAGTTGAATACCCTTGCCTAGAAAAGCCAAAAGTTGATTGACCAATATACAAGAGTAAGCTTTTCGCTCTATAGAGAGTAACCCAATGTTGAATATTGGGAGGGAGATTTATGTGAAAGAAGATTAAGAGAGGCATGCCTATTGTAAGATAAAATAGTTCACCCTGGATTCTACATATACCCAAAACACTTCTTGTAAAGGGAAAGTCGACCCTATGTTTGAAGAATTGTAGAAAGTTGAGTTACCTATACTAGAAGATCCTATAAGAAGAGGGAGAACATGCTCTTGATATATAGTATATCAAGGTATATGTGTTGCTCTTTTTCCACAACCTTGCCCTATTGCTCAGATTTGTAGCCATTCATCTACATATCCTATTTTTTGCAATAAAATCTCATCTTTTTGTAATGATCTCACTCTTCATAGAGTAGTTACCCCTACTACTATCACTTTTCATCCTGTAGTAGTAATCCTCCCTAGCTCAATGGCTATTCCATGGGGTAATATTATTTGTCCTCTTCACCTTGCTTCCAACATTGATCTACCTAGAGATTCTGGAAATAATTTACCAAAGTTCAATAGTCATGGAAAGGTCTCTATTGATGAGCACACTGTGGCTTTCTTAGTTACATGTAGTGTCATTTTTCCTCAACATGAAGATGTAATAGTGAGGATGTTTGTGGTAAATTTAAGTTATAATATAGCTAATTCATTTCAACACCTTCTAGTAGGATGTATTACAACTCAGGATGATGTGTGCAACTAATTTAGAGAATTCTATAAGAGTACAAAGGATGAGAATACTATCTTGACTCAGTTCACCCAGTAAAGAAAGAACCAAGCATTCTTATTAGATATTTTATTGCTAAATTTAATAAATTGGTCAATAATATTCTTGTTGCAAGAAGACCTACTATTGATAACCAGAAGATGTTCTTTATTAGCTCCATGCCCCCTGACATAATATTTCAAATGGGATGTGTGCATGTGGCTAATTTTCTAGCTACTAAGACCTTGGAAATTGAATTGGAAGATGATTTCATAATAGCTAGCAAATGGAAAAGAGAGATTTAGAGTGAATCATGTACAAGCTTTGTCCCTAGTGTAACTAATAATACTGAAGCAATGCTTCAGAAGCTCCAAAATGAAATAATTTTATGAAGAAACAAATGGGAAAATTTTCCCATTCACTCCAACAACCATATCAAGAGATTCCTCATAATCAACATGAAGGAAAACCATTGCAATTGTCATATACTCAAAAAAAGCTTGCTATTGAGGCACCACCTAAGAAGCAAAAGACATGCATTTTTCATCTATGAGCTGATCATGGTGGTGATTCTTGCCCAGAAATGAATAGATATAAGTAGCTCACTACTACTAATGAGCTAACCATTGAGTATCCTAAAAGTGAAGATGATTCTACTCCCCATGGTGACTATAGAACATTCTTTTTTGAGTATGAATCTGATTTGGAGGTTTGAGGTGATTATTTCTCGACCTTAGATGGAATTCAAATGACTATAGGTAAAATAAGTTAGAGAAAGAAGAATTTGGTGAGCTCTATTCCTTCCTAGATCATGGCCACTGGCCCTTCACTAGCTATAGTTGGAGCATCTACTTCCTCATCCTAAATGAAAGAGAAATCAAACTCTAAATCGAGTGGTAAGCCTAATTCCTCATTTGATATTACACAATATTGTTAGGATGCTCATATCTAAGTGTCTCCCCTTTATTATCTCAATACTCATGCTATGAAATTAGAAAATCTAGTAGATTATTGTAAAGGTGATGCTAATGCTAGAACTCAGCCTAATGTCAACTCTACCATTAGTAATGGACAACCCCAATTGGATAGTGACCCACTAGCTAATGAAGAGCATGCTTTGCCTATTCTTCTCAAAGAAGAAGAAGCATTAGTATTAGCTACCTCCCCTAGTTAGAATACAAACCCATTCTATGTGTCCTTATATGTAAATGGCCATAAGATTAGTAACTATAGTATTAATTCTAGACTTTGTGATAACTTCCTACCTTCTTTGGCTATTTGTGTCCTTGGGTTGAATCATACCACAATATTTGGACATTTCTATTCCATGGATGCAAAGTAGGTCCCTCTAATAGGTCAAGTAAAATATGTACAAGTAGAATTGGTTGCTCACCCTACAAAGAGAATGAAGCTAACCATCCTAGTAGTAGATATTTTGGCTAGCTACAAGATTATTTTGAGTAGAATATTTTGCAAAGACATGGGAGATGAAATTAAGATGGATTGGTCTTATTCCATTATTCTCATGGAGAATAAGAAAATCAAGGTACAACCTAAGGAAAAGCCCTAATTCATAGTTTTAAAGTCTAATGATCCTAAGGCAGAAATTTTATATCAAGATATGAAGTTTAGAAATTGCATGATGTTCTTTTATCTTGATTATTTAGAGGAACACCTAGATCCTCCTAGTGATATGAGAATTTGGACTCTAGATTTCAATGGCAGTTGCACTACTATCAGGTATAGAGCTGGTGTGTTATTGGAGTCCCTAAGTGGATATATAAATCATCTTGCCTACAAGATGTTATTCAAAAACACCAACAACATAGTGGTGTATGAAGCCTTATTGTGTGGCATCACTACTGTAAAGTAGAGAGGAGTGGATATCTTAAGAGCTCAAGGAGACATAGAACTTATAGTGAAATAAGTTTGAGCTTAGTACACTGTAAAGAATGTAAGGCTTGAGAACTAAAAAAATAGAGTCTAAGACAAGATTCAGCACCTGAACACTTTCTCAACTCAATTTGTTCCAAGGGAGAAGAATGCAAGGGAAGACTTGTTAGTTACATCATCCTTACTGCTACTGCCACAACTAGATTTTATAGATAATCAATACAAGGTTGAATTCTTGTTCAGGATGAACATTCCTAACAATATTGAGACATGGAAAGTGTTTAATGATGATAATAAAATCCAATCCTTTCTACAAGGATCTACACTTTTTAGTGATTAATACTTTGAAGGGAGAAAAAACTCTTGGAAGGATTTCTCCCCTGACACCAAGAAATATTTAGATCTTGGAGTTGAACAACTCAATGGTAACAAGATCCCTTGACACCTTATTTCTCTTGAGAAACTATTTGATAGGCATGATGCATTTATCAAAAGGGAGAGGGGAAGAAAGGGTAGAAATTTTGGAGAATATGAAAGGGATGAATATTGGCATCAAATACAAACCCAAGGTGGTTAATATTGGTAGCACTTTCTCAAAGGAAGAAAGAGCAATAGAAAAAGGACTCTTAACAAAATACCAAGATGTGTTTTCTTGGGGATACGAAGACCTAAATACCTTTAGGAATGGTGAGTTCAAGCACAAAATTCCTATCAATCCTAAGGCTACTCCCTTTAGGAAAAAGTGACATAACTACAACCCTATGGTCTTAGATTGAATCTTTAGGGAGGTTCATAAGATGATGGAGGCTAGAATCATCCACCCCATACATCATTCAACATGGATAACTAACATTGTCCCAGTCTGGAAAAAGAGTTGGGAGATTAGAATTTACATAGATTTTAGGAATTTGAATCAAGCATGTCTAACAGAAAACTATGCCTTGTCTAATATGAAACATCTACTACAAATAGTTCCTAGCTTTGAAATGTTGTCCATGCTAGATGGATTCTTAGATTTCAACTATATTGAGGTAAACCTAGAAGATCAGTTTAAGATTGTGTTTACCACTCCTCAGGGAATGTTTGCATATAATAGAATGCCCTTTGGGCTCATTAATGTTAACACCACCTTTTAATGAGCTATGTACTCCTCCTTTACTAATCTAAAGGATAAGATCATCATTATTTACTTGGGTGATCTAATAGTCTTCTTTAATAAAAGAGAAAATCAACTAACGGGCTTGGAGAAAGTGTTGAAAAGATGCAAGGAACATGGGATTTGACTCAATCCAAAGAAATAATTCTTTTCTATTACAAAAGGAAAACTACTAGGTCACATAATTTCCCAAGAAGGTATCTAGATTGACCCAGAGTGGGTTAGAACCATCCAATTGCTGAATTTTCTAGGAAGCAAATCTAAAGCCAAGTCATTCTTTGGATAGGTTAACTTTCTGAGATGTTTCATCCCTAATTTTTTTGAAATCACCATGTGTATTTTTGATATGATGAAAGAAAGTTAGAGTTTCAAATGGAACAACTCTAGAAGAGTGGCTTTCGATCAAATTAAGGATTCCATAGGCAAAGCACCCATGTTGGTCCATCTAGATTACACCAAGGAGTTTATAGTATACTGTTATTCCTCAGCTCATACATTGTCTGCAATACTTATGTAAGAGAACAATGAAGGTATCCAAGCACCAATTTCTTTCATTAGTACCACCCTTAAGGAGTATGAGCTAAGATATTCTCAAATGGAAAAACATACCTTTGGAGTGGTAAGATCTCTCAAAAATTTTAGATTCTATGTACTTCACTCTCATTCTATTGTGTTTGTACCTAATTTAGTTGTCAAAAGCATATTGACTCAATAAAAGATAGGTTACAAAATAGAGGTGCATGGATAGAAAATGTTTAAGAGTATGAAATTGACCTAAAGCCAACCAAATTGGTGTGATGGGATGGCTTGTGCAAGATAATAAAAAAATCAAGACCTAAGCCAACAAGATGAATCTTCAAGGGCATTAATGGTCAATTTTTAGGATCCTTGGTTCTCAAACATTGCCTACTTTATAACTTATAGAGACTACCCTGATGGACTGAAATATAAGCATAAATGAGACCTTAGAATCAAATTATCTAAGTATGTCATATATGGCAACCAATTGTACAAGATGGCAATAGATGGGACCTTTTTGAGATGTGTGGATAAACTTCAACAAGAGAGCTAGCTTCATAGTTTCCACAATGAGGCTCGTGCTAGTCATTTTTTATCAATAGTTACAACATACAAGATTTTAATGTAATTATATTACTAGCTTGGCATGTTCAAGGATGCTTACAAGAGGGTGGCCAAGTGTGATAGGTGCATCATGTTCTCTAGTTAGCCTCAATTAGTTGGTCTCCCTCTAAAGCTAGTTGTAATTAAAGGTCCCTTTCAAAAATGGGGAATTGATTTCATTGGACCAATCAATTTTTCCTCATCTACTAGTCATTTATATGTCATCAGTTCTATGGACTACTTCACTAAATAGGTGGAAGGAAATCCAACTAAGAAGACTACTTCTAAGGTTGTCTATGAGTTTGTCAAGGACAATATTTTGATAAGATTTAGAGTGCCAACAAAGCTTGTCATGGATAATGCCTCTTACTTTTCTTTCATGAAGATTAAAAAATTCTAGTACAATAATAGCTTACATCTCAGTCATTCATTAGATTACTTCCCTCAGGGAGATGGTAAAGTAGAATCAAGTAATAAAAAATTTAAGATCAATATCCTAAAGAAATTGGTCTCTAAGAACCAAAAGAACTAGTTCAAGAAATTTTATGATGTGCTCTAGGTGGATAGAGTCATACCTAAGAAGGAAACCTGGTTTTCCTCATTTGAGTTGGTATATGGAGTTGAATCTAGTCTTCTTCTTCCATTAGAGCTATCCATTTCTAGACTATAGCAAGTGATTGAGGATCTATAATTCCAAGATGGATTGGAGAAGAAAATTATGTATCTAAATAAGTTAGAAGAAGAATGAAAAAGGATGGTTGATCATATTATAGAACATTATAAGTGCATGAAGAAATTCTTTGATAAGAAGGCCAAACCAAGGAATTTCATGGAGGGTCACCTAGTCCTTGTATGGGATAGAAGGCATGAGCCCATAGGCATGCATCACAAGTTTGAATCCCTCTAGAAGGGCCCTTTCAATATTATACAAGAAAAAAAGAAAAATGCATTTGTTCTAGTGTATCCTTCTTTTAAGGTTCTACCATTTTCATATAATGGCTAGGATCTAAAGTTGTATCAAGTTAATAATTAAAAGTAGGTAACCCTTTTAGTTATTGTTAGTCTAGGTAGGTTTTCTCTGCATCCTTCCTTGCTTGGTTTTCCTACTTTCCTAGATTATATTTCCTTTCTATATGCATGCTTAGTTTAGTTTCCTATTGTAGTTTTCCATTTTGGCTAAGTGGAACTAGAGATTTTGGGCCCCTTCTTAGAAATTTTGCAATATGTAAGTCCCTAGTCAAAGCTAGTTGTTGCCAAGTTTTAGTCTTACCTTTTGAAATCTTTGAGTAACTAGTTGGGGTGAGAGTGTTTCAAAAGAGATGTGTCTAAGTATGTTTCAGGTTGCTTGCTTCTCATCTTTCCCCAAGCACTCTATTTTTTTTTTGGGTGTCCATTTGAATTACCTTTACCTAATCTTTCAATAGGGTTTCTAATTTTCCTAGTGCACACAACGTTTGGGTGATCTAGTCATGGTTAGCTTTTTCTCTACATCTTCTTGATGAGATGTAAGTTTGTTCACACCTCATTAACTATTATCTTTTTCTTAAGATTTCATGTCCCACAAATTCTAAGCTTTTGAGCTAATTTTCCCCTTGAGCGAGCTACATCAAGTGTAAATCCAAAGAATTAAGGTATGATAGTGATTGATAGTTTATAAATATGATTTTGTCAATATCCAAAGTCCTACAAAGTTGTGGATAGAATCTAGAGTGAGTCCCATTAAAATTTGGGTAGATAGGATCAAGTGCTCTGAGGGAACATGGGACTATTTTTTTCTACTACATATTCATGGAAATGAAGTTGTTTAGTTCTATTTCTAAATTTTTATGAACTTGAGCTAGATGTCAAGCCTAATGATCATATAGTGTGAGCATAACATTGAAAATAACTATTTAAAGGCTCATAACTAGTAAGGCATGCTCAATGTCTAGCTTTTATGTCATCAGTTTGAAATAAATGGTTGAATGTTGTTTTTTGCACCTCAATCAGGGAAATGTTGCTAATAAAGGAGTTTCTCACCCCAAGGCAATGAAAAATGTCACTTCTTTGGATGATATAAGTATAGAAAGTCCAACCACTCTAAAAACATGAATATCCCTCAGAGATGCTCAGAAGATACTTCCAAAGTAGTTAGTGATGGAAATGTGAAGCCGATATAAAGGAAAAGCAATATAAAAAACCTTAGGCAAAAAGTACAAAAGTGGAGTGTACAAGCTAGCCAAAGGATTACTCCCCAGGTTGTGATTTTGAATAAAAGCAAAATAGGTTTGGAAAAAAGCTAAGTGTCTATCTCTCTCTTCCATGTGTTAATATTCTAAAGTGTATCTACATTCTAGTTTTTGAAGTGAAGTAGGCCATTTCCCTATAAAGCTAAAGTATTTGTATTGTTAAGTGATTCTTATTAATGTTAATTTACTTTAAGTAAAGTAAGAGTGCTTTCAGGAACTTAGTAATTTATTTTCAAATATGGCAATTCATGCACCTAATTTAGTGAAGAAGTGCATAGAGAGATACAACCTAGAAACAAAGTAGATTTTGTTTCCCAAGTAGTCCATTCTTATATAAATTAACAAGGCACTGATGCAACCTACATTTGGCATCCTTGTGAATGAGGAGTATTTGATATCAATTTTGGGTCCTCCAAATCCATATTCATTCAAAAGAAGACCCTCAGATGGGAGGACATGTAGAGGACCTAGTTCTAGACTACCCCCTTAAAGAGGAGCAAAATGCCAAAGACTATGTTTGGCACAAATTTAAAATGAGAGATTGTTGACATCCTCAAACTCCTCTTTAGATTGAAAGGAAAAGAGGAGATTTTGGAGTTCTTTGAGCACCACTTCTTCCTAATACAAACAATCTGTACTAAGACTATGCAAATTGAATGAGCTCAGATCATTTGTGATGAGCTTGCCTCATTTCTACAATTGGCTAGAGGATTCAAGAAATTCTACATGTCCTCTCATTTCATATATTCTCTAGTAACCCAACACTTATAGCATGGACTCCCTAGTATCCCAAATTATGATGAGCACACCAAAGTCTATAAATTCTACCTCAATTTGTAGTTGCAAAGGAGATATGAGGAGTCTATAGTTGTTAATGATGCTTTTACAATGAGGCTATACTAAGAATTACAAGGATGCCTAGAAAGGATATTCTCACCAAAGGAAATTTTGGCCATAAGCTAGTTGGGATGTTCATTCATCGAGTTTTCAAGTTTCTCATATTTGCAAATAGGAGCTTACGATGGATTTCCTAAGAGGTTTGCGACATATCTGGAAGACAAGTCAGTCCTAGTCAAACTATGTTGATATATACTTGAAGTGAACACCCCCATTCCAATGTGAAGAAGATTTCTAGGATTTTATTCCCTATGTGGTAGGCATGTACTAATGTGCCTCTAGGTAAGATGCACTGAACTTGGTAAAGATATTTAAGAGAAAGATTAAGTTATTAGACTACAAGGTGCTCTGACCTTAATATAAAAAAGTTAATTTTGTAAGGGTTCATCTAAAATTAGGATATGCCTATAGGCATGTCTTGAATATTGAGGAATTTTGGTCTAGGTGTCTCAATGAGTCCCATACCTTGGAGAGATTTTGGTCAAGACTAACCATTGATAAAATAAAATTATATAGTGATTTTGTTGATGTTTTTGACCTTGCAAATGATGGAGCATACATGCACCCCACATCTTATAAGAAGATCAAGGGTAGACCACTTGTGTCTACCCCACCTAGGGAAACATTCATTAACACCATGGAAGTTCTCATGCAGGGTATAATCAAAAGAATAGACAAATGGGTGAAGTGGACCCAAGAAAAGAAGAAAAGAACTAGAAGCACTAGTTCAATGAGTGGAGTATTAGGTAGAGCCTCCCAATTAGCCCTACTTACAAAAACTACATGTAATACATCAACATCTATGGGGTCATCATTTTCTATTGGCTAAGGTGGAGACTATTCTTAGAAAACAATGTGCCACTCACCCCTACCTACAGAGTTGGCCCTCTTCTAAACATCAAGAAGATTGGGGAGAAGGATGGTAGTAAGAATAAGGGTAAGGAGCAAGAAAAATCAGTGGCCAAACCATCTTTCCCTATTCAAGTCATCAATTTGGATGTTGATACTAACCCCATGGATGGGAAGAAACTTAGAAATATCTTAGCAAGGGATATTGTATACCTACCTATAACCAAGGTGGCCACCTTTCTAGTTGCATCCTAGAGCAAGCTAACTCCATTAATATTGAGGAACTTGTTGCACTCCATTGAATTACAATCCACTATCAATGTGATCTCTATAGAGCCTTGGCTTAATGAGACCATTGATAGGAAGAATAGGAGATATGAGGATGCAACCTCATCAAAGGACTTGATCACACAAGTCACCTCCTCTCATCCATCCAAGAAGAAAAAGAAGTAGAATAAAATTGGTGCACTAGCAATAGATTGGACAATTGGCCACATCCTACTTGAGATTTTCAAACCATAGAAAGAGGATAGATTTCATGAGCTCTTAAAGAATGATTTCCAAATTAGGACAATTGATCTTGGCATCCTAGTTTATGACTCCATGGCAGACATGTGGAAGTCAACTAATGTGAAAATTGAGGATAATCTAGAAGAGCTTAGAGCTAAGAAGGAGATATTTAAGGCCTCAAATAGAGAGCTAGTAGATTACATAAGGTTTATACTTAGAAGTACATCTTTGAGCCAAATTGACCGAATGCAATGGAAAACAAGAACTTACTCCTAAATCTGCAATATGAAAGACAATTAAAGTAGGGAGGTTGAGCATGGGTAGATGAAATGAAGGCTCAAGGTCCCCCATTAGTTGAAAAATTGTGAAGCCTAGTATTGGATGCTCACAAGCTTAAGGAAGTGACTTCAAATCATTAGACAACCATACAGAAGGTAGTGAACAAGCTAATAAAGAAATTTTCCCTTCTATAGGATGTGATAGACATGAAGGAAAATGTGGCTATTCCTCACAATATTTTGAAGACTAGAAAGGAATGAATACTCCACTAGAAGAAATCCTTGGAGTTTGTTATAGAAAGCTATGTGAGATCTACAAATTAACTCAAGGATGTGCATGACCTAGTGCAAAAAAGCATTGAAAAGTTGTTTCAGTATTTGAAGATCTTACACATAGAGTCCTTTGTGTCTACCCACTCAACTTCCAAGTCTCCAAGATCTAGGAACTATTGGCAACAGAGACAATCATAAAGAGAGAAGTAGACAAATTCTAGTAAAGGGTGGCCAAAATTGATGAGCTGATGTAAATGCATGACTACTATATGGTCCAAGTTGACAATATCATCATTCTAGATGTTAAAAATTTGGATGAAGTAATAGAAGCCATGAAATATTTTAGAGCTAAATTAGTTACTTCTAAGAAGACATGATGTTTTGATGCTTTTCTAGACATTTGTCATTCTTTCCCTCCTCTTTCTTTTGTCATCATTCATGCCATTTTATCAGTCTCTATAACAAAAAATGATTCATGCTTGTCCCATTTGTAGATTATTCCATTCAAAGATGCACTACAAGGAAATAATCTAATGTAACTAACCATTTTGAGAAGGCCTATAAATGTAATCTTTGATGAATTTAATGAGATTGGAAAAATTTACTTTTGGCAAACCCCTATAGCAAGGACAACTGTGTGTGACTTTGAGTTCATTTTAAGTTTTTTGTTCTCTAAGTTTAGAATATAGTATATGGAATGAATATGACAATGTTGAAAGTTGAATTTATATGAATGAACTTAGCTTTATTTCCTTCATTCAATAGATTGTATGCCTTGCCCTCTTCAACATAAATATGTCTTCTATTCTCTCTATGGTTCACCATGGTCTATGTGTTTAGTTTAGTTCACTTCATAAGGAATCCAACAATTTATGTGTGGAGTAGTTGAGGGATAGAAAATCTAGGTATTGTCAAAATATTAGCCAACTGAATAATCTAGGAATTACTTATATCACTATCTCTTCCTTCCTTCCTGATGGCATAGTTACTTTTGCATATTTCCTTTCTTGCATCTAGGTCGTAATAGATTGTAGTTTGTGAGTTAATCCCCTCTCCTTTTCGAGGTTGTTTAAAGTATTGAACAACTTGGTTTTTGCCTCTTTTTCTCTCTAGTTAATAGCATAACCCAAAAACCTAAAAGACAAATCCATTGCATATCTTGCATTGATAAGGGAGATGTACCTTTCAATTTAGGGGTCTTTGATAAATTACTACTTTGACCCATTATTTTGTTAGCTCCTTTTTTTTCCATAATTCATTAGGTAGTCAAAGAGTCAAGGTATAAACCAAAATAATAAGGAAGAAAAACTATTAACCAAAAAAATCTAAATGGTGCAATAGAGAATACAAATTTCCTACCATGAGCATAAATCCAAGTCATTCAACAAGAATGACTAGTTAGTTCTCCAAGTGAGGAAAATGAGGAATTCCAAACACATATCTATACTACTATAAAGGTAGCGTTATTTTTGGTCAAAATAATACATGCAAAAGAACATTTGAGAAAAATAAAATTTTGAAAAGAAAGCGTGTGGATTGAAACTACGTCATGTTCAACACTATTTTATAATATCTAAAAAGAAAGCTTACCATGGATTGAAACTATGTCATTTTAAACACTATTTTTTTTATATTTAGTATTTGTAAATAAAGGAAGATGATGATATTCTTCCATTATGATGAAGGGTGATACTGTTAATACCTTAAACACATAACTCAAACAAAAAAACTCACAAATTGTGAGAACAAAATATGGGCTTCTTATTATCGCCGCAAATGTAGAATCATAGAATTTTAGAATTAAAATATGCTAATCCATATGGGTGCCTTCATTACCATAATCTACAAGGAAAAGCTACATACTATTACCTAGAGTTTTCCAAGACAATCTATAAGCATTTCTTAAATAGGCAATTAAAAGCTGCTCGGGAAGGTTCTAGACACTCAAACTTATTACCTAGGGTAGAAAGACCCTAACAATACATATAGAATTGACCAAATAAACCTTTGACATTTATTTTTGAAATTTTGGTTGGCCTAACTTTGGAAGGCCATAAATTTTAAACCTTTTCTCTAATTTTCTATTATAACCCCTTTCCAAAGTCCTTTGTATTTGATCCATAGGCTTGGATTGCCATAAACACCCATCCATTGAGTATTCAAGTCTCATATGAGAACGTTTAGTCCTTCAAGATTCACCCCAATTTTTTTAACCAAAATTTTATATCCAAAATCCACAATAACTTCAATGATACTTATGATATGACATTGAGCTTCAACTAGTAGGCTGATACAATTGAGATGAACCTCCACCTCTAAAATTAGGACATTTTGAGCTCATATGATTGAATTACTAAGTAGAAAGACTCTGTAGATAGAAAATATGCATTGAAACAACCCTTATTCAAAAAACTAAAATGAAATATTTTTGGTTGATGCAAGATTTATCTTACAGCCAAGATGCTCCTGCATCAGACACTTGAGGTAATTTGAGAAGTGACTCGGTCATGTCTCATGAGTTTAGAGAAAAACAAATACAACTAACCTTGTCCCTTGTTACCCATGATGAATCTTTTGTTGGTCCCCCTTTACATTTGACTAGGTATTCTTCATAAGTTTTTCTCCTTGTACATTTTTCAACATGACTATTGAGTATCTTCTCAATCTCGTTTGTAGTTGAACTAGCTATTGGAGTACTCCACTATCCTTCTACAAATTCATCACCATCACCTCCTTTATAATAATTTTTCAAATCTAAAATGTTAAATACTTGTGAAATATTCAATTCAGTAGGTAACTATACTTCATATACATTTCCAAATCACGCCTCTTCATGATCTTGCATGGTCCAAACTTCTTCATTTTTAGCTTATCATATGTACCCACTAGAAAAAACCCCTTTCTCAAATAATCCATGACCTCACCTTCAATCTAAAAATAATTTTCACATCTACATTAGCCTTATGCTATGTAGTATTTTTAATGTACTTCCTCACCTCTTCATAGATGTTCTTCAAATGTTTAGCAAAATTGTCTACTTTAGCATTACTTATCTGTCCTTTATCCAACTACCTCAATTTGAAAGAATTTCTTAGACTAGTCTCATACACAATTTGGAATGGTAATTTACCATTAATCCTATTGACAAAATTATTGTAAATAATGGTAAAATTAGATCCCATCCTTTTGGTTTATCTCCAACCAAACATCTCGACAAGTTTTCCAAACTGCGATTCACAACTTTTATCTGTCCATCATTTTGTGGATGATGTGATGAACTAGACTTCAAATTTGTCCTCAATTTCTTCCATAATGAATGCTAGAAATACCCGATAAAATTGGTATCTTGACCATAAACTATACTCTTTGGTAGACCATTGTAGGCTCACCACTTCCCTAAAAAATGATTTTTCCACATGAACATCATCACTTCTCTTCTTGTTGGGAATGAAATGTGCCATTTTTTAAAGTCCATAAACCACCACAAATATGAAATCATTCCTTCACTATGTCCTTTGTAAAGCAAGAAAATATTGTTGGGAATATAAATAGGAAAGTAAGTTCTAAGATTAGCGGTGAATTAGTACTTAAAACTTTTAACCATAACACACTTCACCATCATCTATCTCATAACTTAGCATGTAAACTAAAATATGTAAGCATATATCACATCCATAGAAAAATGTAAATCAACACATAACACAAAATAATTTGGTTACTTAGAAACTATCCAAGGAGAAGGTAAAACTGGGGTGGTGATGACACCCACAAATCTTCACTACTACTGTAATAAAGTGTGGCCAATTATGGCTACAAAGTTTTGATCATAATATATGATCTACCCTATGAAAGGCATGTCTTGTTAAAGGCTTACAAAGATTTTTAGTTCTTACCTTGACTAAACGATCTAAAATTGTAATTAAGTATGAACTCTGCTAGGAGATTTACAAAAGTCTATTAGCACTACTCTATTAATAGATTTACCCTATATCACATGTCAGAATGATTTAGTATCTAATCCTTCAGTTAACACCCTTATGCTAGATATCTGATCTCCTCTTTACTATTTGTATCTTGATCATCCTAATCTAATACATCTTCTCTAAGCTTTCACTGCTTGTCTTCTCAACTAGTTCTATTGTCATCAATTGGTTCTACAATACTAATCCTTCACTTAAGAATATTCTCCATGCCTTCTTTCACAGATGATAAAGAATAGTCTCCATGCCTTCTTTCACAGATGATAATCCTCTTTGTATCTCTATCATTGCATAACTTCCCCTTAGGGTCTACCTCTTTAAATAGGAATCATAGAGATAATCTTAGGTAATAATCAATGGCTCTGGTTGATTTCTATTGCCACTTAATGCTTCCCTTTTTTTGATTGGATGCATGGTTGACATAGGAAACTACATATCAAGTGACCTCAAGTGTAACATGGAAATAGCCTCCAAGTGTGTGACTTGCACTCTGAGGCTAAATTTCCAAAGAAGGTTAGCTTCCTTACTATCAGGATGCACCTAAACTACCACTTTTAAGGGAAAGGGAGAAGGAGACTAAAATTAAAATGTAGAAATGGAAAGGGGGGTGTTACACCAAGATAGAAATATTGGTTACAACTCTGTCCATGTATGCGCAACACATCAATGAAAAGTCCAAAATACACTAGTCTTGACTCTATTCTATCTCCAAGAATCCACATGTAGGTTTGGAACTAGTTGAAGTGCTGAAAGGAAAGACATCTTTGTTAGATTAGGTGAAAATCTAATCTCCCAAGAACACCTGCATGCATAAACCTGTCACATGGATGAAGCAAAGAACAGAGGCAAGGAAAAATCAAGGAGGCCAAAAAGCCAGATCCATCTTATGGACATGCAAAGAGCAATATCTCATATAATCCAATAAGTGAATGAATAAAATACAAAGAGGTGAATCCTTATAAAGGAATCACGAAACTCGAAAAGGGAAACTAAAGTCTAAGAAAGCTAGGGTTGCACAATATAATTAATAAAATATTAATTATATGTACCTACAAGATAGCTTAAGAAAACTAGAGTAATAGGCAACTTAATTAATTAAATCAAAGTGATTTAATTAATAAGTTAGAACAAATAATTACTCTAACACCCCCCCTTAAGCGAAGCTTGGGAGGAAGCTAACCTAGCACAGCTATGAAAGAGAATTGGGTCCCGGCAACAAGGCCAGATCAGGTACCCAATCACAACAAAATCTCTATAAAGAGGAGAAATAGAGAAAACCACATGGGAAAAACCCTACTCCAAAAAGAGATAGCAAAGAATGTTCCAGAAGAAGGAACAAAGAGATCATAAGAGAATCATTGAAGCATGAAGAACCGCAAAACTCTGTCAAAATGTTGATCTATAGAACCTCCATGGAAATAGAAGGCACGAACCATCAACCAAAGGAACCTCCATGGAAATAGAAGGCATGAACCATCAACCAAAGAAGCATAGAACAGCAATATAACCTCCCCTTAAGGCAGGTGAGGTGACAGGCAGCTAAAAAGATGGGCCAAAAATCTCCTACAACACAGGAGCCAAACACATTGAGAGTGAGGTACAAACACAAACAAAGGCACGTGTCATCGACACTGCATGAGGAATTAGATAAAGAGGGCCTATAAGTGGCAAACAACTATCCCCCCCATTGCACTTTATAAAATAGTGCAAGTACAACGAATCACAATGATGAAAAGGATCCCGAAACGCAAGAGTGACACTTTATCTCAGTGCGTTGCATAAAAATGCTTACAATGAATATCAAAAATGATCAAAAAAGACATAAGGCTGAAACAACAGAAGGTAGAGCCCAAAATGAAGCAACTGAAGCAACAAAATCGATCCCCGGACCTGAAACAAACAAGATATCCACCAGAATGCTAAAATGCAAAAGACTGAATAGGATGTGCCTGGAATAGAATCTAGAAAAACAACCAGCATCACTGGAAAGAGCACAAAAAGATCTTTCCAGCGATATAAAGAAGTCCAAAATCGGAGATTGGATGCTCAAGATACGCCTCCCGGAGTGCAAAATAGAACATCCAGCTTTGACTACCAAAATAGGCAACCAAACTACATCAAAACCCAAAAAAACTTGTACCAGCATCTCCATCTTGGAACCAGCTTTTCGGCGCATTTTTCAGATTGAAAAAATACATCCGTATGCTCAAGTTATGGAGAAAAAACCTCCAGGGCCTTTGAAAATGCAAAAAAATATTTTTTTTTTAATAAAAAAAATAATTAAAAAAACAATAAAAAAAACAAAAAACTTTAAAAAAATCCCTCCACCGCCGGCGGAGCGGCGACTGGGTGGCGGGAGGATGGAGGGCCGCCTCGGGGCGGAGCTGCGGCGGAGCCGCTACGGGCCGTTGGCGGAGCCACCGGTGGAGCCGCTAAGCGGGCCGCCAGCGGTGACCACCAGTGGTGACCGCTGCGGTAATCGCAACAGAGCCGCTAGCAGTTTGATAACCGCGGCGGCAAAAAAAAGCCGCAGAATGTTTTTTTTACAATTTTTTTTATTTTTTCCTCGTACTGCGTGTAGGGGGCCGTACGGCCCTGTTAGACAAAAAAAATTGCCTCCCAGACCAACGGTGTCCAAAATGGACAAATTTTATATGGATTTTGACTACAAACGGCCTTCCAAATCCAATGGAAGCATCTGTTTGAGCCCAAAGTGCTCCAAAATTTTATTTTATTTTGTCCGTACAGCCTCCCACTGCTCCGAAAGACGCAGCTTCTGAAACGCTTCAACAAACCACGAACAGCAAGCAGCAAGCTGGCTCTGATACCATGTTAGATTAGGTGAAAATCTAATCTCCCAAGAACACCTGCATGCATAAACTTGTCACATGGATGAAGCAAAGAACAGAGGCAAGGAAAAATCAAGGAGGCCAAAAAGCCAGATCCATCTTATGGACATGCAAAGAGCAATATCTCATATAATCCAATAAGTGAATGAATAAAATACAAAGAGGTGAATCCTTATAAAGGAATCACGAAACTCGAAAAGGGAAACTAAAGTCTAAGAAAGCTAGGGTTGCACAATATAATTAATAAAATATTAATTATATGCACCTACAAGATAGCTTAAGAAAACTAGAGTAATAGGCAACTTAATTAATTAAATCAAAGTGATTTAATTAATAAGTTAGAACAAATAATTACTCTAACAATCTTCACATATACAACAACCACTAACAGACTTAACACAACACATAGATTTAAGAATATGGAAAAGAAACTTTCATGGTAAGGCAAATACATGCCCTAGTAAATAGAATGACAAGAAAAGGTAATGAACAGAGATTTCATTAATGGAAGGAAAAAGTTGTAGAGCATAATGTTGTTGCAAAATAAAAAATGGAGAAGAACCTAGAAAAATTATTTACAACTTTCCTTTATATATTAGGCACAACTCAAATCTAAACTATGGAGTCCAAACCCCAACCCAAGGTGGAGTCAACTTGCAAAGAGTAACAATGAATGAATATTGGAACTAAATTTGATCATGATATACAATCTACTATAGAAGTGATAAGAAGGGGAAAAAACAAATGCATCCAAACATAAAATATAAAATCCCATGAGATTTGATCATTACAATCATTAATGAGGAATGATGCATAGATGTCATTCAAACAAGGCCAAAGAATTTCATTTAGCATTAAAGAATAGTCCTTGTAACATGCAATGGCTGCAACAAATAAATCTACATCACTGTCAAAAAATGTGGGATGGGATAATAGGCAAGTTAACCTACCATAAAAATTATAAAATTGACCTACATAAAATAAATTTGATTTTCCCCCAAAAGTGTGAACCTTCAATTGAATATTAATGGCTCAGATGCTGCAGAAAAGTCTCCTCAACAAGTTAATAGAACCCAACTATAGATCAAGATCTTCCTTTATAACCACAGATGGATAAGATGCATTTGTAAATATCCAAAGGTACTTCAAAATATAATAGCCTCACAAGAGCAAAAGGAAGCAATGCAAAAATATGATCATTGTTTGATTAAAAGAAAACCAACATAAGAAGGATCTACCACATGGCATGCAACAATTGATCAACACATTTCTTGAATGTTTGGTTGAAGAGACAACAAAACTTTTGAAATTTTAGAAAGAGAAGAAAATTCACTCTCTAAAATGATGAAAATGGTTAATGTGAAATGTTAAGCCTAATAGAAAATGTGTGTTAACCTACAACTCAACACATGAAGGAAAAATGATCCAACTTGACACATGAAGGAAATGAACTAGCTCAACACATGAAGGAAATGCACTAGCTCAGCACATGAAGAGATTGAGGCAACATGAGATTTTAACCTAATCAAAAAGTGTGTTAACCCACATCAAAGAATCTAGGCCATTTGAAGATCTCTTAGATCGAATATCAATGATGGGTGAAATGGGGAGAAAAATGACCAATAATTATGTTAGTAAAAAATGGTTTACATAAAATTTTGTTCCATTATAGAATTGTATGTCAATGATTGGTTCACTCAGTATCAATAAGCTTATGATGCTCAGCCTTAACTATGTCTTATTTTGTTTACTCAACTCCTAAATCACTCAGCACACACTAACTAATTGATATTAACTATTTTCTTGGCACTAGATTGACTCATCACATATTGTTTGTCATATCACTTGGCATGTATTTTCTAAATGCTTATGTTGAGCATGCTCTATTTACTCAACGCATATTGATCACATGGCTTGCTCTATTCAATCAACATTCACTATGCGCTCAACCTAAGTAGTAGCTCAGTCATAGTGATGACCAACTAACTTACCTAGATAATGACTAAGTGCTTTTTCACTACTTTGTCAAAACCATAATGAGATTAATACAAATCCATATTGATATCCTCCCATAGGTTCTCTAGTACAAGTAATGGTTGATACAACCTTGTACTATGCTTCACTCCTTTTGCCATCTGACATACTTTGTAACTCTACACAACTTATTGACCAACTAAAGCCAATAATAGTTCTTAGCAACCAAATTAATTGTTTTATCTCTACCAAAGTTTCCAACCAATCCTCCACTATGCTTATTTTTATCTCTAAAAGCTATCTCAACAAAATTCTATAATTCAGTCACTTTGCGTAACATGGAAATACTCTTGGGTAGCAGGTGTACCAAGTTTAGGATTGAATATATGGGTTATTGGATAGTTCCTTATGATATTTCACCTATTTTCTTCTTCAAACATAAAATTGAACTTGAGAGGGAAAGGGACAAAAGGATTACTTGAAAGTAAATACTGAAAAGTAAACTGGGGTGATACACTGAATATTGAGATGAAGATACTACTAGCCTGACATGATGAAACACGTCTAAATAGTTGAGATGAGTACAATTTTGACCTCTATAAATCTCATACATGAATAGTTCACAAGAAGGAAGAACTTCAAAAAAGATGCTAAGGGTAATGCTAACATTCACAGTTAACTAATTAAGATAAAGTACAATTTCATGACTTGCAACCTATATAAACATTCCTAAATTTCACTTGCAGCTAAAAGTGAGACAAGACTTGGGGATTCAAAATAAATCACAAAAGATATATTAGATTAGTAATTTAAGTAGTTGAAGACACAAGTAGGGCTCCTAAAGTTCTCCTTTATCTAGGCTTCAAAGGTTTCTTTACAACATTCATCAAAACTGACTATAAAGTCATCTATAGAAAAAGCATGAAGGATTCATAAGAAATCATGACAGCACTATTTTTCATCAAAAAATCAAAAATCCAACCTGCTCTTTCTTATCTTGGGAATGCTTATAAAGAGAAGAATTTCCACCAACTTTAGATGGGAGAGGGCACATGTGCAAAAGACTATTGGATGACTACAGAGATATTTCTAGAAAATTACATTTACATTTTACCATTTCTATATTCAACTAAAACTAGAAAAATGATCATGAAGTTTGTTAGGTGGTACTTACTATAAGATTCCTTTAACTAATTCTATTGCTTTTGTTTCCTTTAATCATGAAGTTCTTCTAACTACATTAGCTGATAGGACCATGACATCTTCAACCTCTCCTACCACATCCATTTCTTCTTTGTGGCCATTCAAAATATTTGATCCCTTCTTTCAATCTCTATACTCTACTTTATCTAGGATCAAATCTTCATATTTTCTTATTCTAGCTTTGCAACTTGAACCTATTATTTTCTACCACCTTTGGTCAAACTCTTAACTAACTACCCAATGAGGTCCATGTATGTAACCTTTAAAAATTTGTTGAACCCTTTTAATTCCTGATCTCATGATGTCACAATGAAGTGTAGCATATCATCCTTGAAATTGGGCACCTACAATCTTATGATACTCTTCGAATCATCTCAATCCCTTTTCCTTTATAGATAAATGATATCAAATGAATCATACTTACCTTTGTTGACTCATACTTCTTCAAAAACTAAATTTTAGTTCTACATGAGATCATATGAAGCCATGATGTTAGAAAGAAATCCCAATTTCCCAATTTCTATAGTTAAGCCCTTAACACCATTTTAGAGTGTGACCATGAAAGAACTAGAGACCTTAACCTTTTCACAACCTAACATTCCATTACATTAATCTCTAGGTTTAACTTGTGATTATGAGACCTTGGATGTTAACTTCTCTATATAATTTTCATAGACTCACAACTTAAAATTTGACTCAACCTCTAACCCTTGTAGAATTGCAATCTATAGGTTCATCATTTTTCTATATTAACCTTGGGTGAGTCTTAACTCAATGCAATCATGTGACAATCTACTCCTTACTACTTCTTCAAAAGAAAGATGTTGAATGAATTCATGTTCCTTTTACCGATGATATCATGAAACTCATTTGAAATGTGACCCTACCATTTCTATTAATCTTCCAACCTTCTTGGAGTGTGCCACATATCACCCTTTGATTTGTCTCAATCTAATTTGTCTTCACCATCTGGCCCTGCAAAGACACAATTTTTCCTCTCATATTCTCACTTTGTTTAAACTTCTTGTTGGAATCCCCTAATAACATATTACTAAAACTAACATGCATGCAAGTAAATATGTAAACAAACATGAAATGAAAGCATGCATCAACACATAACACAAAGATTTGGTAACCCAGAAATCCTTGATGAATAAGAAGGTAAAACTGGGGTGGGGATGACACCCACAAAAATCATTACAACAATGAGTTCAACCACTTTTGATGGTTTGCCCTATTAAAGGCTTTACACTGTGTCAATAGTGACTTGGTTAAAGGATTTACAAACACTTACATGAAGTGTCACCCTATTAATGGATTTACAATAGGTTGTTAAACCCACCTAATACATAGGATTTTCTTGACCTTCTCCAAAGGCTCTCCTACCTAGTTGTTAAGCTAACCTATCACCATAGGATTTCAACCTCTAATACAATTGTGAGAGAGTATTAGAACATTTGACCTTATTTAATGAAATCTTGAATTGTTGGGTTCAGACACTTGATCTTCTCGTCCTCTTCTAATCCTTGCTTGATCTAATCTTTGAATATGTCCCCTGTTCTATTTTGATTAATTGGATGTATATATGTTGTTCTTTCCACTAAGTCTTTTCTCTTCACAATAAAATTTCACTATAATCTCCCCTTATGCTATTTTCTTCCACATACACAATGGTGTATTCATTCTCCTTATAAACAATATGAAGACTTAGGGTTAGGTATGGATCTATGTTCCAAATTGAATCTCAAATTCCTGCCCATACTTTGCATTTTTTTATTGGTTGCATGCCTTCACCATTTTTCTGATTGGTTGCATGTAGATTGCATAGGGAATGTAAATGACTCATCCTTATCATTTTTCTCCTTTGAAATTTCTCTAAGTTGGCTCCAAAAATGGTTTACATCTTAGTTTATGCAAATACAAACTCTTATGTTGATTTTGCATTGCTTGACACATGAATTATTACTGATGCTCGGCACATACTATTTCTGGATTGCTTGGCATCAACTACATTTTCTAGTTTTCTCGACACCTATATATCATGTATTGCTCGACATATGTTTTTCTAAATTACTTGACATTTGAATGATTCTATTACTCAACACATGGACAACTCTATATAACTTGACACATACTACACTATGATCTGCTCGACACTAACTATGACTCAACACCTATTGAAATTTTTGCTTGACATACATTGTGTACTTGGCATGTATGATGAAAATGGTTAAGTGTTTTGACACTAATTTTTCAATACTATTTATTTGACCAACAATCTCCCCCTTTGACATGAGTGTCAAAAACACTTAACTAAGCATTGATGATCCTAACCTTATTGAGTACATGCTTTACTTGCTCAGCTTATATGCAAAATTTCAAGAGTTTCAAAAATTATGAGTAGCAATATACCTTATGACTCCCCCTAAGTTGATTATGCCTTTGAAATTGAAATTATATGCCAATGTGCCTGATCCTTTCTATCCTTTGATGTATTTTTGCATTTTGAACCTGTATGCTATATCTAATCTGTGTGATGTCCCTATATTCCATGTGATTACCAAAATTTTACATCTTTCCTTCACTCCTTTATTCGTTGTCTCCCTTTTTTTGGCCATTTACAATCATTCCACTTTATTCTCAAAATGAATGAAAGAATGGAGTGAAAGAATGTAATCAAAATAATCAAAATTTGATAATTACCCACAGTATCTACATATCTCCTCCTTTTCTTGCTCCCCCTATAATATATCTCCCCCTTTTTTGACATTTATGTCAAAGGGTTCTATGTTATAATACCATGTTTAGCCAAAAATGAGCTATTAACCTCCAGAAGTATCTTCAAAGCTGCATCCTAGTTTTTTAATGCAATATCCAATGACTTGTGTTGGATTGCGAGCTCTACTACTAGGTCTACAAGTCCTTCATGTGTTGAAAGATTGGAATCTTTCTTTAGGACTATATTTGGATGCATCTACTCCTTGTGAAGTACCTCCAAGTGAGGGGTAATGGAGGATTGAATTTGCATTAACTTGGATTTTATATTAGCCTCCTCTACTATTAATACGGCTAGTTCCCTTTGAGTGTGAAGTGTCTAAGAAAAATTATTCTCACTTTGAGCTAGATTGGTAGGAATTTGCATGGTAGAAATCTTTAGATTTCTCTCTAAGCTCAATATCTTCTGACTGATCTCTTGTGTGAAATTGGAAAAATTACACAATTTATTGTAAAGGGAGAATATATTCCCAAGTACAATTTTGACTCTATCTAATTTCTTAGCTAGGTCAACTTGTCCTAAAATGATAATATTTGATATATTTTCATTGACCTTACTTTGGAATTTCTTCTCTGACCATTCCATTAGTTTGGCATTGGTGTCATGGTCCTCATTTGTTACCTAATCAACTATATTTGATAGCTACTCTATAATTGGTCTTGATTCATCTAGAGACTGTAGGTTGAAGGCATCCATGAATATTTCCTTGATTTCATTTAATTCTTGCCTATATTTATAATCCTTTCTAAGTATCTCTTGCCTCCTTCTTTTACCCAATGCACTTTGTATCTCATTCATCTTTTCTTCTATGAGAGTGCTAGATTCATAATAGGGTATCTTTATTTCTTCATCAAGCTCAAGAATTCCATAATGAATTGTCCTAGCTACCCTAGTTGAGCTCGAGCCTAGTGTTCTAATTTGCAATTCTAGCATTCCAGTGCTCGGCTACTAATTTTTTTTTGTAGGAGTACCTATTTTGGGTAGTTCAACCAAAGTTTGTATTGCAGATTCCTCCTTATCTTTTGTCTCGTCTTTCTCTTCATTTTTTTTCTCTTCAGCTATCATTTTTGTTGGGGGTACATCTAATGATTGTACTCATTTTCCTTTGTCATCCCCTACTACTACACTCAACTCCTAAAGTGCAACTATGGCTTCTTTTGGTGGAGATGGTGGTGGAAGGAGTAGAAGTCTAGTAGATTGTGTGGTCATAGGTGGTTCTTGTGTTTACACCTTGACTTCCTTTAATTTCACTACTACTTTTTGAGTTCATCAATACTGACCAATATTGGGCTTGAACATAGTTTAGCTATTTGTGTTGATTGGTCAAGGATCTTTGCTAGATCCTCTACAGTTAATAGATTGATGTTTTGCCTAGAAGTGTTAACAACATCCTTTATCTTGAAAATCTCTGCAGGTGTGATGGTAGGATGAGGAGGGCTAGGAGGTGGTAGTTGTGTGTCCTACACACTCTATTCTTGTTTGTCATCTATCCCCTTTTCCTCTTCTTTACTCATTTCCTCCTCTTCTTCATCCTTATTTTCTTCCTCCACTTTCTTCTCTTCTACTTTCTTTTCCTCTACCTTCTTCCTTCTTGCTTCTTTTATTTCCTTTTTTTTGGCACTTGCTTCTACCTTGTATTCTTCATCACATACATCATCAATTTTCTTGTAAATAATCTTCCACACTTTTGTGGTTTTTCTCATAACCTCTTCAATTTTGGTTTGTAAAATACTAAATGCACTGTATTTGGGAGTAAATCTATTGTTGTGCCTCTTGATTGCATTTGTTATTTGACTTTTAGTCAAATCAGGAAACATCCTTGCTAAGGTAGACTCCCTTATTTCCTTCTTAGTTTGCAGACATAAATGCCAATTATCCTCTACAATCTTATATAATTCCTTTGGCAATGAGCTATCCAATTCAAGAGGTGTATGTTTATATTCTACATCATACTATAGATAGATTTATCTATTTTATTCTGCTCATCCTTTGTGAGCTTATTAAAATCTACATTCTTCAAGTCATTCATGTCACCATTCCTAATATTAGCACATAATTTATCAATAGAAGACTTAGGTGAATGACTTACCACTTTAAGCTGATTGTGGTCTTCTAATTCCATCCTTTCTTCATCTGAATCAGGTTGAGCCACAAATTTTCTTCCTTTCTTTGGCTATTCTTCAATCTTCTTAGTGGATTCCTTCCTTTTTGCTACCTCTTCCTTTGCCTTTTGTGTAGTTGCTCTTGTAGTAGCTCTAGTTGTAGGCTTCTTGGGTTCAAGCTTTGCCACTTTCTTTGGTTTGGGTTGAGGAGCATGTGGTGCTTTTTCTTTTCTTTTTGTGACCTTGGTTTGGATGGATGTTTCCTCAACTTCTTCTTTCTCTTCACCTTCCTCTTCATCCTCTCCTAAGCCTTGTGTCAATTGTAGAGACTCTTGTTTAGGATCATCTTCTTCATTGTCATCTTCTTCTTTATAATTACTTATTTCCTCTGCTTCTTCTGTAGTACCTGTCTCTCCAATATCTACCCCAAATTTATTTTTGATCTTCTTGACCAATTTATCCTTCTTCTTGACTATTGAGGCTACTTTGAGGTCTATTACTACCCTTGATTTAACAATATCATATGTTCCAAAATATTTTGCAGTTTTATCAATTTCTTTTGCAAGGAATGTTGTAAGCTTGATCCACATCAAGTTCATAGCCCAGTGGTCTAAGCCATCTAACTCTAGGGATGACTACTTTTATGTAAGTATAGTCAATATCCACTAGAAAGAAAATGTCTTTTTCATGTTGTTGTGCTAATGAAATTGGAATTCTCATTCTCCATTTCATGGATTGTTTGAAATCCTCAAAATAGCTAGTCATTTGGGCATCAAATTTTTCTCCCATTTGATCAATGAATCCATTTATTTGTTCAAAAATGGTCTTATTTGGATCCCATCTCACCTTTCCTACTGAAGGGAATTCTTTCATAATGTAGAAGAACATGCAAACCAAAATTGAGCCAAATTTGCATTGTGCCCCTTTTGACTTCCTTATGGCTCCCAAGTTTTCATTGATTTACTGCATCATCAACTCTATAAGATCATATGTATGAGCCTTTTTCACTAGCTTGTATGCAACATCCACTACTATGTAGGGTACATTGTTTAAGCTACTGGATTGGTAAAATTCGTGAGATATAATCCTTATAGAAAAATCTAGTAGGGGATCTATGGTGGTGTCTATTTTTATACCCCTATTCTTCCACTTGGCACTAGTGTTTTTCTCAATTGCTTCCCTCTTATCACTCCTTAGGGTTTTGGGACAATCTAGGGTTGGAATACCAATAACCCTATGTACAGTTTTCTTTGTGAACTTTACTTACCTAGTTTCTAGCCAAAAATATCCGTCATGGATTCTACTTAACACAATGTGTATCATTCTATTTTAAAGACAATAGGGAAAACAAGGTTTTTGGTTAAACCCTTCTTCTCAACTATGGATAATTTTTCTTTAAGTATCCCATTTTTATAGAGTTTACCAAATGAATTGAAAATCTCTAAATTTCCTTTTGCTCCTATTTTATAGTTGTAGCATTTATGTACATCTTGAACAATTACTACTTTATCAGGAATCATGAATAGGGCACCAGCAAGATCATTTCTGTAGGCAACCTTTGGAATTATCTTGAACTCAGGATGTTTAACTTTGTTGCTCACTAATTTAATTTCCAAGTCTTCCTTTCCCTTTTCATACTTTGAACCAAATGCCATTTCTAACTGAACTAGGGTTTATTGTTTAAACAAACTTTTCCAAATTGTGTAACTTGACAATTGAATGAAATACTTGGTAAATCAATGAAACAGAGATGGGTTGTGATTGAATCACTATAAATCACCTTTTGATTATTGGGAAATCACTTAATCACTCTGCTCATCTTTTCACTTTGTTCAAATTATAAGAAAATGATCAATTTTTACTTTTATTAGGCTTGAAACCTAACATTTATTGCATTCATACTTTATAACTGTCACTCGACTTCCAAAGGATTTTACAACTCGACATCAACTCTATTTCATTCACTTGGAAATTACTATCTCATTTCACTTAGCATCTATTGATCTTATTAATTTCTCAACGACCATTATCAAGTTTTACTCAGCAGCTGCTAGACTATTCAACTCAGCATGTATTGGAGTTTTACTAGGCAACCAAAGGTAGCTCGACATCATCTTCCAACTTTTATCATAACATCTTAACTTATGAAGATTTCTTCTTTGTAGTGCTCCTATGTTCTTTTGGGCTGATGTATGATACATCTTTATATATATCAGGCCCATGTGCCTTTCTAGTGCTTAATTTGATGAGGTGCAATCACTTGACCTCTTGGGTGAAGTGATCTCTCCATTTGATGTGTTGCATTCATTTTTATTTTGCCATGTCTTCTTCATATCTTCCCTAATGTGTTCCACATTAACTTTTTCTTTGCCCTTTTCAAATTTAGTCTTGGGTGCTTTTATCTTTGTTGGATAGTTTCTACTTATATAACCAGTCATCAAGAAACTAAAACAAGTAGTTTGATTCAACCACCTGCTATAGTTCCCCTTAAAGTGTGTTCTTATGCAATTTTTAGGAATGTGTCCATACTCTTGACAATAGTGAAAACTATCCTAGTATTGTAATCCCAATTGTAGTGATGTGAATGATTGATTCCTCTTAAAGGCTGATTAGGTGTCCACATAGGCTTTGATCTACATTCAAATGCTCTATGCCCATATTTTTTATAGTTGTAGCAGTGACCCTCAAATCTTGGTGTCCTTATAGTCTTGCAATCATGTGTTAAGTGTCCTTGCTATTTGCATTTGTGATAGAAATTTGCATTTGTTGGCTTATCATGCCGATGACTATTCTTGCTTCTACACACATTAGAGGTATGTCCCTTTTTACCATAGAAATGACAAGTAGGTTTAGTGTTCTTACCTTTTTTGCTTCTTTCTTCTACAGCCTTGGATGATTCTCCTTGTTTAGTGCTGATGTAGCCAAGTCCTATTGATGAAGGTAGCTCTGATAGCACTGACAAAGGTACGCTTTGATAACACTCGATGAAAGTACCACACCACCCTTACCAACTCACAACCAAGAATGCAACAATATGAAGACAAAGAGAGATAAAATGCTTCCCAAGAAATTTTATTAAACTTGAAAATCCTTAGCAATTACAATAACATTTCTACAATATCTCTCAAGATCCAATTGAAACCCAAGCTAGTCCAGATCCAAACTCTGGTAGAAACCTTCGAGATCTCAACTTGTGCTTGCAAGCTACCAACAAACCTCCTTGTTTCTAAACCACCATCACTAGCTCTTCTCCAACTCTATCCAAGATCCAAGTGTAAACTACCTCACATTCGGCACTCTATCTACACACTCACAACTCCATCACAATCTTGCTATAAACTGCCTGACATTTGGTGCTCTATCCACAGACTTAGGAAAACTCACTCTTTACTACCTCCTTCTCTTTCACACCTTGAAACCTTCACAACTTCCCAAGCTTCCACTTCTTAAGATTCTCCTTCTCAAGCTTCTCCTTCTTGAGCTTCTCCTCTCGAGCTTGATTAGAACTGCTCATATGCCTTGCTTAAATAGGCACTTACCACCCAATACATGACTCATCCAAAACCTTCTAGAATTCCACTTACACAATATCCACAACGTTCTACAACTTCCATAACCTTCTACAATATCCACAACTTTTTGCAATATTCATAACTTTCTAGAATTCTACCCACACACCTTGATAAATGTAATGACAACCATTTATTTTTTTATTTTTCTATTATGCTACCTATGCACCTTGAAAATAGAAATCCCCTTTTCCTTTCTTTTCTCCTTTTTTCCCTTTTTTATTTTTTTATTATTTCTCCTCTAATTTTCATCACTTTCTCTCTCCTCCACAATTTTTTTTTTTTTTTTAATTATAAATTTAGAATTTTCCCATGCAAGATGCTCCTGCATCACCTGTAGTATCATTACTTGCCCTTGGTGATTTCAAAAATTGCTCAAAGTACTTGATGGCCTCATTAGGTTTGTTGTAACTTTCTGCTATTTCCTTTTCTCTCTTTAATTTATTCTACAATTGCTCATTCTGTATCTTCAAGGTGGAGATCTCAATATCCTTCATGTTTAGCTCATGACGAGCATTCATCATCTGGCTTAAGGTATCTAATTGCATGTTTGAAATCTTTTCAAATTCAATTGTCTTCTCTTCCAGCCTATTGTTGAGATTCCTCTTGTCATCTTCTACCATGGCCTTGTCTTCAATAGCTCTTTTCTTATGTTCAGTTACTTCACAAAGTATTATGGCTTGTGATTCTTGTTCAAGCTTGAGTAATCTGATTTCTTCTGCTTATGCTCTATTTTTCTCCATTAATTCTACTATTGTTGCATCAAATTCCTTAGAGTCTCCATTGAAAAACAATTTTGAGGTGTCAATCTCCTTATAGTGTATGTCATTTTCAACTATGGCTATCTCCTTTCTCCTTTTCAAATATTTTTTCAGTTCCTCCCTGGCTTCCTCTACTTTCTGTAGAGCTAGTTGCACACCAATCACCTGATTGTCAATGATCTTTCCAAGTTTGAAAACTTCCATCTTCTGACCTTTTTCTCCAAGCTGTTAGGCTTCTTCTTGTGAGAACCAATGCTCTGATACCAATTGTTGGAATGTTTGAATGGGAAGAGTACTTCTGAGAGGGGGGTGAATCAAAAGTACACAAATTTTTTAAATCCTTTCAAACCCTTAATAACATATAACTAAAACCAACATGCATGCAAGTAAATATGTAAAAAAACATGAATTGAAAGCATGCATCAAAACATAACACAAAGATTTGGTAACCCAAAAAACCCTCCAGGAATAAGAAGGTAAAACTGGGGTGGGGATGACACTCACAAAAATCACTACAGCAATGAGTTCAACCACTTCTAATGGTTTGCCCTATTAAAGGTTTTACACTGTGTCAATAGTGACCTAGTTAAAGGATTTACAAACACTTACATGAAGTGTACCTTGTTAAAGGATTTATAATAGGTTTTTAAACCCACCTAATACATAGGATTTTCTTGACCTTATCCAAAGGCTCTCCTACCTATCTTTTAAGCTAACCTATCACCATTGGATTTTAACCTCTAATACAATTGTGATAGAGTATTAGAACATTTGGCTTGATTGAATGTAATCTCAAATTGCTGGGTTTAGGCACTTGATCTTCTTGTCCTCTTCTAATCCTTACTTGATCTAATCTCTGAATATGTCCTCTATTCTATTCTGATTAACTAGATGTATATGTGTTCTTCTTTCTACTAAGTCTTTTCTCTTCACACTGAAATTTCACTATAATCTCCACTTATTTTATTTTCTTCCACACATACAATGGTGCATTCATTCTCCTTATAAAGAATGTGAAGACTTAGGGTTAGGTATGGATCTACGATCCAAATTGAATCTCAAATTCTCACTTACACTTTGCATTTTGCTTATTAGTTGCATGCCTTCACAATTTTTCTGATTGGTTGCATGCAAATTGCATAAGGAATGTAAATGATTTGTCCTTATCCTTTTTCTCCTTCAAAATTACTCTAAATTGGATCCAAAAATAGTTTACATCTTAGTTTGTGCAAATACAAACTCTTATGGTGATTCTGCATTGCTCGGCACATGAAGTATTACTGATGCTTGATACATACTATTTCTGGATTGCTCGGCATCAACTACATTTTCTAGTTTGTTCAACACCTGTTATATCCTGTATTGCTTGGCATATGTTGTTTTGAATTACTTGGCATCAGAATGACTATGTTACTTGGCACATGAACAATTTTGTATCACTCAGCAAATACTACACTGTGATCTACTCGAGACCTATTAAAATTCTAGCTCAACATACATTGTGCACTCAACATGTATGATGAAAATGGTTAAGTGTGTTGACACTCATTTTTTAATACTATTTATTAGACCAACACTTCTTACATTTGTTGAAAGTGAGAATGTGATATCCATTGATTTGTTGAGATCTGATGACTAGGAAGATGCATCTATCCTCCTTATTTGAAAATCAAAATGGAGCCCAGAAGATAGGTGTCACCTCTCCATAGCTTTACAATCAAAACCAAGGGTTAAGCATAAAACCTCACAACCATGTAGCCAAAGAGGAATTTTATTATTTCCACTCAAACCTTAGATCAATGTTAACTCAGTGTGACTAGGTGAGAATTGCATATTTTAACCCTAATAACCACTTCACAACTTAAAAGATTAAATGGAACTTAACTCCCTTGACTATGAAACAAGGCAATCACTATGTCATTTATGGAAATTTGGTTAAAGATTAACTCCTTGTGACTACATGAATAAAGAGGGATCACTACTTCACAACTTTCTTCTTGACTAAAACATTTAATCCTACAATTAGGCAACTAGTTATTAAGCTTACTATTCCCTTCACTGGTAGATCATCACAACTTGAGACTCTCACCTGACCATTAACCTTATGATCAAGCGATACAAGACTCCATGTCCTCATGCTCTAAACCCATGATTAACATTAACCTTTTGTGATCATACGAACAAAGCTTTCACTACATTATTGTATTGACCATTGAGTTATCATTAACTTCTTGCAACTACATGAACATGGATTTCACTGTTTGGTATGATTGTGTCACATTGTTGCCACTATTTTGAGGATTAAGCCATAAATACTCATGATTATGCAAACATGAATCTATCACAAGATCATTTATTAAATTTTTAACAAAACTTGAAGTGAAGAATAAGACATGAAAATTCAAAGAGTTAGAAAACTTAGGGATATAGGAGATAAAACATGATTAATTTTTTTATGTATCCCTTTCATGCATGCATGACATTTAATGAGTCAAATAGAATAATGTTGATTATGGCTACCACCCTAGATGGAAATATTGGTCAACATCTCTATCCATTTTTGCATAGTGATAAAAGATGGTAACACTTATCCTTGATGAGATTCTCTCTCATTGAACTTCTTAGAATGCACAAGTGGCTTTTTTTGAACAACATACCATCTTGTTTTATGAAATCCAACCACTTCATCCTATCAATTGCAACTTTTTTTGTACAAGCCTTCCAAGATTCATCAAAATTAGGATCTTCTCAATTAAAATTCTTGAGTTCCATAAACCCAACCACGTCAATCTATATTTCAATCAGCAAAACTTGTATTCTACTTGTGAGTGTTAAATATGGGCCTCTAATTCAACCACACACTTCAACATTATCATTGTTTGTTAGTCACATCCCAAAATCAAGATGAGGTTATTCATCTAGTATGTCTACACAAGCCAATATGTTACCTTCTAACTAGATAGGGTTTTGGGTAAAAGCACAAAATTGTGTCACCTTTTATGAAGAAATAGGATATCAAAATGTGACAGTTCAACTTTAATGACCAAAAAAATGGTATTTGTGTTTAGAATTTGAAGATGATGTAAACTGATGAAATGTATAGAATTGGACGAATTTTATGCCTATAATTTTTTTTTTAAAAAATTGTGTAAGAATTTATTCATTTTTATAAATTTTAAATTCCCTTTTTTAACTATAAAAACTATAGAGTGTAGTTCCCATCAAACAAGTATATGAAAATCATCTTTTTTTGTTCTGATTTGAGAATATCATATAGATGGCATGTATAGCTAGGGAAGAAAAAATAAAAATAATTGTTTTTGATGTATATTTTCCTAGTTATAAGTTCTCAAGGTTGACCTTATCAGAATCTGATAGTTTTTTGCTCCTATCAAACCTTCCCTATCAAATCTATACCTTTTTGAAAAAATAATACATATTTGTGAAATATCGACCTATAATAATTTGAAATTATAACATATTATAACTAATCAAAACACTTAGAAATTTATATAATGATGATATTAAATCTAAGATCTATAAAAGGGTATTTTTAATTTTTGAAAACAATTGATTTTTGATAGAGAAATGAGATTTAACTAAAACAAGTTTTGATATCCTAAAAGGTGACACAGATCTATGCTTTTACCATTTTACTATATATGCTCTTAGAATTGAGAGTTTAGTAACTAGACCAAACTAGTACAAAGGATTTGAATGAATGTAAATGCAATGTTAATCTATTTTTTTGATATTTTTGTATGCAAAAGTATGGATTAATATAGTCAATTTTCAAATTAATCTAAGAATAATGAAAAACAAATCAAGATAAATGAATGCATTGTAATGTAAATGATGAGAATGTCAAAGCACTAGAGATTCAAATGTAAAATGCTTGAGTAATCCATCTAATAATGATTTGATACTCTTCACTTGCACCATCTCTCAAATGAGAGGTCAGGGGTCTCTTTTATAGAATCTTGGACCTAATCAACAGTTAAGAATAAACTGAATATATGGTTCAGATTAAATGTGGGATTGAGTCCTCTATTTTTTATTGAGTTGAATGAGATGAAATAGGAGATAACATTGATCCATTCAAACATGTGTTCATAATTATTTCTCTAATTAATTAAAAAATTCATTTCAACAATTATGATGAGCATGTTTGATTAAATCAATATATTTAATTCTTATTTCATGTGAGATGAACTATGAAACAATATTGATCCATTCAAACATGATATCATAATTTAATATTATATTTAATTCAATAATTATTTCAACACTTATGATATGCATATTTAATTAAATTAATGCATTTTAATTCCTTTTATGTGTATTAGCTAAAGAGGGTGGATTAAATCTAATTAAAATGCTTCAAAATTATAATTAAATTAATTAAATTAGGAGGCTAATTTAGCCAATTTCAAATAATATTTAGGAACTAAAAAAGGTATTTGATTAATAAATATTATAGATTCTATGCATTTAACATTTAGGTCAAGTAAAGACAATAATAACTAGAAATGCCTAGTACAATAAGACTTGATTGATCAAGAGATAGATGTTATAAGATTGATGCACTAAAATTGGTTCAGAATGCCAATGTGCCAATTTAGTGGTGTTACATTTTCCCCTCTTTAAATAATTGTATGAGAAACACATTGATTCAAATAAATTGAAAGGCTAAAGTATAGAACAAGAACTGAGATTGATTCAAAGATTGATGACATGGAAACCCATTGATGAGAGTTTTAAAATTATCTATAGAATGAATCTCAATCCTTTGAAGTTGAGATAAAACACTTATGTTGGTGTTTGAAAATGTTACCCACTTCCAATTATTCTGATGAGAACAAAACGCATCTAGGGGCAGCTAACTCCCATTATCAACACATCCATTCAGACACTAGGCCAACTATAAGGCTATACTCCTTCTGAACTTCAGGCTCTGCAAAACCTAGGTGGGTGAACCTATAGATTCCTTATATAGTACCAGTTGTCAAAGCATACACTGAATCTAATACAAAGCAGATAGAAACCCTTATTTCTCCTAATAACTTATGAAATAACATATATCTGCAGTAGCTAGATGCCAAACAATGAAATTCATAAGCTGAGTGAGGGTATTCTATTTATAGCTCTTCAACATGAAAGGGAAATTCATTTGATTAAAGATGTTGATTCAGAAAAACCTCAAAAAAGCAATAGTATAACCAGTGATTGTATAACTGATCAGTGCCTAATCCATTGGGCAATTCCATGAATTCAAAACATACATCTGTGACATCAAGATATATCTCATATACCCAGACATCAGATCTATCCAACCACCTTGTGATTCAGATATCAGTGTTCATTTAGGTCTCATTCTCAAAAAACATCCTTCTCAAATAACCAGTAACCTTGTTTAAATATATAGAGCATTTACTTGGCCCTTTGGTCCAACAGCAAAATACATCAAACATACAACCTGAAAGGAATGCAAATGGGTCTCAAATCTTTGTTCCAAAACCACATAAGACTTACAGATTACTGAGACAAGAGATAAGAAACAGAACAAAACTAGTGAAATTATTGCTCATATGTATTCATTTCCTTGAAACTATACATTCATATGCATAAAATTAAAACATGAAACAACCTAATATCTCAGAACTATCTATATTATCTCTACAATTGTTGTTCACATTAGAGTTCTACTGAAGAAAATGGTGTCACAGTCATGGAAACATGTCAAAATACTGGAACCAATGGTCTCACAGTGCAAAAACTAAAATCCCTAATGGTATCAAAGCAATGAAGTTTTTCTTCCCAGAAACTGGAACCCTTCAAATGAAAGAAAGAAAGAAAAATATAGGATAGATGAATTCTCAGATTTCACATGTGACTTCCATCTGTCGACTGAGAATTTCATCTCTTGCAACTGAAAAGACTTTCTCTAACCTCTTTCTTCCATCTGATTTGATTTTCTGTTTCATTATTACATTGCAACTGCTTTGAAATATCTCTGCCTAATGATGAAATCCTTTTGCATCTTAAATATCTGAAACCTTATGCAATCCTAGTGAAATTGTGAGTTTTTACTGATTTTAGTGTAACCAATTCAACCCCAACTGCATTTTTACCATCTTTTATGCATACTCAAGTCATTACCTTGCCAAAAACAAATTCTGAACCTTCTCACCTAAAATTGGTTGCAAGTTGGAAACCTGGTAGAAAACCCTATGTAGCTTGAACAGATGCATTCCTATACAAAAACTAACTTCAGAATCAAAAAATTTAGACTTCCACGATTCCGGCGGTATATGATAAGCCATACTTTGCCTTCCAGAAATGCCTAGAAAGTCTATTTGAAAAAAGCTTCTCTGACTGTAAAAGTTCATATCTGCAACTTTTAAATTTTAAATTTTAAAATTTTAAATTTATCTAAAGTTAAAACTTTAGAATTAACCCCCTTTTTGATTTAAATAAAATTCTGAATGCCACAGTTTTGAAAACAATTTTAAAATAAAATTTTTAAAATTATTTTATTTTTATCCAACCCTTCAATTCTGAGGTCAAACCCACACCAGGTCAAACCTCTGTTGACCTACCCTTTGCACATTTGCCACATCACACATGCAGGACTCGCTACCATGTGGCAGCTTCCCGCATTCCCGCATTACTTATCCTCCGCACAACTTAGAAATGTGGGATTGCGCCCATCGTCCGATCTGGACACGTGTCTCAATCTCCTTTCCCAAGTCCACCTCAGCGCGCATGCATCTTTGCTCAAAATTATGCCCTTTCGTGCATCTAATGCCATTCTTTTTTGATCGATTACAGGGGTGGGCCCATCACGCAGGTGCTTCCTTTCAAGAGGCGTTGTCCTAAGACACCTTGCAATAAGTTTTTTTTTGTATTTAAACCGAACAAATAGCCCGCCCACAAAGAATGTGGGATAAATTTTGTTCAAATACTTTGTCTCTGCTTTAATGGCGTGTTCTATTGCGGATTCTTCTTTATTCCCTTTTGCATGGGTTGAGCTTCAAATATTGATGCAGGTTCTACTTTTAAATAGTAGTTTTGAATTTGACTTTGCGTGAATGATCCCCTATATATTGCACAAGCTGTTCTTTGGACACTTAGACCTTCTCCAGCTTGGACGGCTTCACTTGGCGTCAACTGCGGGGTTCTTTTATATGTGGCTTTTCTTACTAAAATGCCTCTTTTGTTACTGGACGCTTCTGTATTACGCATGTGTAGAGCTGTATATTACAACAATAGCTGGCTTCATAGATGGGCGGCCTTTTAACATGTTCTTCTGCTCTTACATGTAGGCGCTTCCTATTTCTTTTCATGTGCCTGCTGCTTCATTTCAACTCCTATCCACGTAGAATGCAAATTTATTCAACTTGTGACATCCATGTAGCACAGCCATGACTCCATTTTCAAGTAGAAAATCTGCGGCTTGCTCTTTTGAATGTTTCTAATGTTCTTGTCATCTCCTTTGCAGCTTTTTAATGTTGCCCATACTAATGACATGGGGTTCTCCTTATACTGCCACAACTTAGTGCTAGGTCTAGCCTTCTGATGGTGGCTGGTGATGCCCCTGTTTGTTCCACCACATTCCTTTGCTGCCACCAGACTTAGCGAATGGCCCCTACAGAACAAAGAACGTGGATAAACACGGGCATTTTCCTTTATAACATGGTGCCTTTTACCTTCAATGCATCTGCTCCTATTTCTTTTATATGTCGGTTCTCTGTTTTAGACAGGCGTGGAGTTGTTCCTCTACAAGCAGTAGCTTTTGTTTGTTCTGCATTTGCTGGTTACTTCCATAAAGGTTATGAATAGGTTCTATTTTTCTCCCACAGCAGCGTCCTCCTCATTGTCAACCAGCTCATCCATTGCAATAAAATTGTTCATTTCAGCTTATGACTCTGGTGATACTGATATTGAGGTAAGTATAACGTTGATATTTTCTCACCAAATGTTATCCATCAAATGGCTAAGCCATTATTTGCTTGACTCACTTTGTGAGTTTCTACTTGGATCTTCACTCCCGTGCCATTATGTACAATGTATCAAGAGACTTTATAATGGATGCCCCAAGGCCTCCAAGGTTATTTACCCTATAAAATCATTGTGTGGACATGCTAAAATATCTTTTGCAACAACTTCAAATTTGGATAACCAATATCAGAAATTGACTTTGAGGTGTGACTATTTGAATCCTGGATTTCATCACGCTTTGTGTAGTTTATCCCTTAAACTATTTTTCCACACTTGACAAATAATCTTCTTAGTTTTCTTCATCTCCCCACCTTATCTTCAGTACCAACCAATCAGAGTATTGTAAACATAAACAGTTGGTCTGATACCTTGCTTCATCATCTCACAGAACAATAGAGATGTATCAACCAATTTCCCTAACTTGATGTATATAATTGTCATTGTTGAGTGGATATTGAAATTCGGAAATGTATCTCTTGTTTCATTTAGTTCACATGTTTTGACTAATTCTGCCTGATAGAAGCAGTCGGGCCCTTCAGTGGGTCCGGCTAAAAAATTTCATTTCTAAACAACTAAATCCTCAAACTGATCCATCTAACCCATCAGACTGAAAAGAAATAAATTCAACTGCTAATTAATCATTAAAAACCATTTAAAAACATTTTTCACACCACTGTGAAAACTTTTCCAATAGGCCTGTTGCCTGGCTTTCAAAACTGATTTGAACACCTGACTGGGCTCCGAAACTCGACACACTAAATCTTTGTTATGCACACTTTTACCCTGTCAAATCTCGTTACATGACAACGTCAAGGTCAAAAGATACCGACTACCAAAGTTGCCTTCTCAGAATCACCTGCATCAAAACATGTCAGAATACCATAAACTGGGTTTGGATTTGGCTCGAAAAACTAGGCAAATGAGCACATGGGGAAACAAAAACTGGGACACTGTTTCTATGTCATGGGGTGAATATGAATATATGATTTGGGTTCATGACGAATCATAGGGCGCAAATGGCGATTAGTCAAAGTAGGCTACTCAGAATTTTACAAACTGGACATGCTGATAGAAAGCATTTTTTGCAAATGGAATTGACCTAGAAAAGTGTGCAGATGGATTCGTCATGACTTCCAAACTGACACACTTGGAGTATTTTCAGAGAACAACACAGTGGTACAATCCATTCAATCTCACCAATCATGGATTAGGAGTTATAACATCTTGAACAGGGGTACCAAACAATCTGCAAATGCTGACACCAATAAAAAGTTAGAAATTGTGTTTGGAATCACATTTGAAAACTGATCAAACAGATTTTTCAAGACTAAAAAATTGAAACATAACAAGTCTCTGACATGTACAATGCAACGCAAAAAGAATTTCAACATTTTGATCAACTGGGTCGAAGTTATAACTCATCAAATAGGGCTTCCCAGAATTATGTGCAAAGTGCATCAGTATGAAAACAATAAACTACCAACTTTGAGGGATTCAAAACCTAGTCAAACGGACTCAAAATGACTCAAAATATAAAACATAGGCTCTTAGGTATAGATATTAGATATTTCCAAAGTGGTAATTAATGACACATTTATGGGTGCAAGATATTCAGGTGCAAACAAGGCCTCTTGTCGCTATTTGACACTAGGGCAAAATTGCAAATTTGACAAATGCTTGAAAAAGGACTCTGCCAAATAGCTCAAAATGATGATTTAACCTCATGGAACAGGTAGACAGGCTGAATGGAAGGTGTTAGAAACATTAAACACCATTTATGCATTAACTCAACAGCAAGGTACATAGGCTTCACAAAGCAATTATAGGCCTGATTTTTTCAATAGTGCTCAAAATTGCATGGTCAATTTTGAGCGCCAACAGTGGGTCTATCTGGGGATGCATGTCCCTTGTGGGCATGGCAAGATTTTAGATCTCTGGAGGAAGCAGACCACACACTTGAATAGCAAAACTTCTTGAACAACTTTATTGAAAATAGGAAAACTACTCTTAACTATGTACAAGAGATGGCCCCAGGCCACTAAAAAGTTTCAGAACTTTTTATCTCTGTCATATACCTTATTTTCATTCACATTCTCCTAAGGCAAACTGAAACTCTCATCCTTATTTGTTTCACCCATCATATCAACACTTTCAATTACTTCGTTAAGCAAAACAAAACTGCTATTATCATCTTCATAGTGCGTATAAAAATCATACATACTGTCTACACCTTGCTCACTATGAAAATATGGATCAGCATGACCATGACAACTGATATCAAACTGAAAATGATCACTACTGATTGAATCATGGATTCCTTTAACCGAAAACACAAAAGCTTGGTACTTTATTTCATTCAATGAGTTACATGAATCAATTTGTAACTCACCTTGTGCCTTCGTAAATGAAGAGTATGTGAAATTTGATTGTTGCCTACTTGCAACCATGTTACTCATCGAATCAAATTTATCCTTTGTTGAAACCTCTTCACATTCAAATAACTGATTAGTCACCAAAATTGAAAAGTCATTCTGACAGTACTGATCCAAACTATGTTGATGACCATCATCTTCTTCATCAAACTGAAAATCAGAATACACCTCGAACTTATCTTCACAAGACCTATCAGTGCATGAAGAAAATCTATAACCAGATGGACGACACTCACTATTTTCCACTTCATCATATGAAATATCAAAACAAAATTCAGCAAGATCAACATGAAAAGAATTTGAAACATCATTAAACTTCCCTTCATCAACATTCTCTACATCCAACAAATTGTCATGTGCAAAAACATTTGAGGTTTTGTTATATACACTTCCAAAGTCTAACAAAGATTGTTTGGATTCTACCTCTTTTTCCACATCAAACTTTGGGGAATTGATTTGACTAGATAAGAAAGTATTATGAGAGAACATATGAAAATCCTTAGAGATACTTACGTGCTTTTCAAACTCACGAGCCAACAAAATAGAGATTTCATCAGAACTCAAGAAGATTGCCTCACAAATCTTCTCCCGGCTGAGGTTATCATTTGGACAATATGAAGAACTTACAATAGCAAGATCCTTAGTGTAACAATATGAAAAATCAGTATTATCACAACATTCATTTCTATTATGGTAATCACTACCCTTACTGTTGTTACAAATTTCTCCAACTTCATATTCACTGTAACCAAATTTATCTTTTCTTTTATATCCATCTTTTTCATGCTGATTGCTATTACCTGACTCAGTAACATTTGAATCCACCTCTTCACACTCGGAAGACAGATTATCTTGCTCTATGGATTCATTGTATTCATTGCTACCTTGACTTTCAGCACACTCATTATCATTAGAAGACATGTCATGAAATCTATAATCACCACTTTCCATCTCCTCAATGAATTTTTCAATTTGCAAAAATATTTGTAAGCTTATAGGTGCTAGCCAATTTAATGAATCGGGTACTAGAACATCAAGGAAAACATTTGGCAAGGAAGATTCCTCAAGTCTACAATGAAAAGGCATCTTACTAATTACTGATTTAAGCCTTAAATAACATTGTTCGGTAATTAAACCTTGAGTACTTCCTACTTGAACTCTTATAAGATTGACAATCCTTTTGTAGACCAGTCTATTCAACATAGCAATGTTACTATTAAAAATTTCCAAACTCTCAAAATTTGGTAAACTAATCTCAGATCTGAGATCTAACTCCATTATAGAATGATATTCCTACCTCTTCCTTATAGTGCTGAAAATCACTAAATAGAGGCAACTTTTTCAAACACTTGACTTCCATGAAAAGAAACATAAAAATCAAAATACCTCAAGTGTTGATGTTGAACTTTAATCTGCTGATTTGGCATAGGTGCAATACTGGAATTCTTTCACACCACTGATCAAACTTTGTAGATCCACCACCTCTCTGCAAGACGAATGAAATAATCACTGCTGTGATCTACCTTTACATTTCAATTATTTATAATAGTAGATTTCAAACAGCACTTTAAAACTTATCAAAAATTTAAAACTTCTTTTCCAAGATCTATCAACAGTTTCAGATCTGCCCATACATCTGAAAGTCCTTAAAAATTTTGCAATGAAATCAACTAGGAACAAACTGGTACAGAGATTTGAGAGTCGCCACTCACACTTTGTGAGAAATAAAATATAATTTGTCACTTGACAAATCTGAACCAGACCTTCAATGTAGAAAAAACTTGCAGATCATTATTATCTTGGAAGGAAAATATACTTTATAAATGAATTCTTGACTCTGGACTATCTCAATAGTACTTTCAAACTGAACTGATTGAAGATAGACCTATAATAGTCATAGCACACAATTTTCATCTAGTTTTATAACATACTGCTGATTATGAATAAAGCTCAACTGGGGTGCATGATATTTGAGTAAGAGACCTGGAAAACACATCAGATAACCTACTGTTGCAACTTTTTTATGCACTTCTTCTACTGTATTGAATCTCCTCTCTTAAATTCTCAAGGTTTGTCTTACCTCTGATTCAATGCAGTTCCCCAATAGAGTCGCCATTTTGTTGGTGACTCGGATGGGCAAAACCCAACTAAGAGTAGCACTGAAATTTTCAATGAACACCAAAGATTCTTGTCTTTTCAACAAAATGGATTACCATCTTATCTCCCCAGCAGAGTCGCCATTTTTTTGTTGTTTGAAAATGTTACCCACTTCCAATTATCCTGATGAG